>JBBMOE010000047.1:4267867-4412867 GCA_037975065.1 Chaetodon trifasciatus | reverse complement strand
GCAAAATGTCAAACATTCAGCGGTTTCAGACTCTTTTCCCTGTTTTATGTCATTATGACTTTAATATCTTTGGGGTTTTGACTGTTTGGACGGACAAAAACAGGTAATTTGAAAACACAAAATCCTGGCATTTTATAAAGTTGATTATTGATTCTATATTGATCATGATAATCCTTCGTTTGTTGCAGCAGTATTTGAACATTTTCATGTTACAGCCTCCGTGTGGTTTTCTCATCGGACCGCTGAGCGTTTTCTTTTCTTATTTATTGTCCGACCTGTAGGAACGACAGTGTGGACTGAAATATTCTGAGAAATTAAAAAAAGGTTTGTCACCATCAAAAGAGGAAATCATGACAGCGGGTTCCACTCATTTCCACTATGAGCTCAAGATAAGCCTTAGATCACATCCACACTGCTGACTGAAGCAGGGATTTAATCATACTTCTATAAGTAGTGAAGTCTGAGCAGCTTCGATGGATGTAACCTTCAGCACCAGTGAAGAGGGGATGAACTGTATCCTCCAAATCCATCACAATGTCCTCACATGTCCCACAAAGCAGCTCTGATCGCTTTAATTCCAATTAGGACAGTAATTCTGACTAAACATCCACAGTAAAGCTCATCATATCATACTGCACTCTGTGTGATTAACGACATTGTTTGGCAGTCTGGAAACTCAATACTCGAATCTATTTTGACCCTCTGACGCAGCGAAAGCTCAGGCTGCAGCCAAAGTGTCATTTGTCTCACTTTTTGACAGTTCTTGACCTTCAGGTTCAAGCGCCCCGGTCCAGATTCCTGCAGAGATCCGTCGCTTTTAGCCTCCACCTGTTATTTGCAGAGTGTGTTGTTGCAAAACCTCAAAGTGCTTCATTAGCTCTGTAAAGCAAACAGTGTTGGGAGGCCGGAGCGTCGACAGAGCTGTTTGAAAATGTAGGTGAAAATACCACAAAGGCGATGTGCACACTCCTGACCACCGCTGCATTCACTGACCTGCAGACCTTCTTTTTAAATCTCTAATTGTGTTTGAATAGAAAACGAGAAGGGAAATAATAACAGTGACGTTTAAATGAAAGTATTTTTCGCTGAAGAGGAAACTCCTCTGTCAGATGTATTCCCACAGGACAGACACCAACAGTAAGAAAAACATGGAAAACAATAGACTGAAATGACCTGAAATTCCTGTTCAGAGCTCAAGTTCTGCATTGGCACATGAGAATTCCTCCTTCTGGAGATCCTCTGTTTCATTTGTTAGCATTATGGTCACAGAAGTAAACATGTTCCTCTAAAAGACAAATGGCCGACAGCAGTTCCTTTACCAACGCTCACCTCTGTGCTGAGGGTGTCTCCAGAGTCCTTAAAGACTCTTTTCAACTCTTCAACTGCACAGTTTTAACTTCTTTCTCAAGTTTTCAGCCTAATAACTTGAGAAACATGTTAAAAGTCCTTTTTTATTGTGCAGCTTGATGTCACGAATTCCCTCTTGACACAAACGTTGAGTCGCTGTAAATCCTGTGAGATATTTGCCACAGTGCCAAACAATGGATACCTGTTGTTATACCTGTTTTGTATTGTAGTATTTTTGGCTTGCCTGCACAAGCTCTGCTTCTGCTTTGGCCTCATGTGCCACCACAAATCATCCAGAGTGGAATCAGCTACCTGAGCTGTACCTCCCCATGTAAAGTATACAAACATAACAAAAAATATCTGCACATATGTCTTACTTACCAAGTTAATTAAGTTACGAGTATTTGATATTGGTTTTTCACCTAATTACTGTTATTTTTTCTATATTAGCAATAATAACCCTTATTTGTAAAGCACTTTTTAATGTTACAAAGTGCTTCACAAAATATAAACAAAACCAAAAAAACAAAGACTATTCTAACAAATTAGTTACACTACAGATACATGTACATTACGAAGTAGAAGTTAATGGTAAAATGACACATTAAGAATAAAGATGTGTAAGTTCATAAAGATTTGTTTCAAGTAGATATTTAAAATCACTGAAGTAACAAGTCAAATTTCAGTTTGGAGTGTTAAAGTTGTGGATGGGGGGCGACTCGCAGCCCCCAAAAGCTCACAAATATACATTTTGACTGTAAACTTTTAGCAAAGTAGTTATTGATTTTTGGTTAAATACAACAGAAGATTATCTGCATAGAAACGAAGTCGATATAGATTTTTATGTTTGTTCTCCACTGCAGCTGCATTGTTCTTGTCTTCCAGGTCCATGTGAGCTGCGACACAGCGAAAACACAGCTAGCATAGTGACACTTTTGGATCTAAATATCTGTAATGATGATACAAAGGAGGAGTGGGGGGAGACAGACCCCGTCCTCAGCAGAAAAACGTGACGTAGTAAACATAGCAAAGATGTTTACGTTTGTTTGTTCCACAAACAGGATTTTTCACCCAGGAGATCGATGTTTGTATCCGTGTGAAACCGAAAGTCAGCGCTGACTCATTTTGTCTTACATAACATTCTTAAGTTACATCACGTATGTAACAGTAAAATATTTATTTTAATCAAAGTTATTTTCCTAAGGCTAACCAAGTAGCTTTGATGCCTTAACCAAAGCAAATGGCGACCATTTCACAGTGTTAACCACCTGGTGATGAAGGTCCACCTGTCAAAGGTCAGTCATTGGTCACTTTAGGAGCCATTGGCAATCACTTTATTCAGTCATTTAGGACGTGATGGCGAGACACCATCTCTGTCTTTTACCCCTCTCCAAATGAAATTCCTCAGTACATTTTAGCTGAAGGGTATTTCTATAACAATTTCATAAATACTGGTTGTTTTTTGTCACAGACTTGATGCCCTGTCACACTGTCTCAAGCAAAGCAAATGCAGTGTTTCCCTCAGGGTCTAAAGTTTATGGAAAATAATTTTCCTTGATTCCCGGCTTCAGCTCCAGACTCGCCTGGACCTGCCCGAGGAATTCACACTTGAATCTGCAAACAAGCTGATGCTTTGAAAACCACAAATATCACAGAGTGTAGAGGAGGACATGGCCCCCCGACAGAGTCAAGGAAACCAGAAATCAACACAGTTTTCCTGAAGAAAGAGCCTCAGTGTTTACTAAATACATTTGCTTTCCATCTGTTAGGATCTGGCATATTTGCAGCATGACAGCACGGTCGTAGTTTCCGTGAGGAGATGTGCTGAATTCTGTTCTCTTCTGTTCACAGAAGGAACTCGGAGAGAAGCAGGCTGAGATGGTGAAGACGGTGACGGCAGCAGAAAATGCCATCAACAAACTTCAACTCAACACAGTCTCTATTGAGGTGAACACGCCACATGACTAATCTGAAATGACCTCACTGTGTGTCTGTCACATGAATGTTACGATACCTTGATTAAATCAGTTGGGGGTAGTGACTATTTTTGGTTTGAGAAACCACCAGACAGTCAGCCCTGAGGTCCTGGAGCCGCCCAAACTGAACAGGTTTCTCTGAGCTGTGGGAGGAAATCCATGTTTTTATTTGGTTGAGAGTGGTGGTGAGGCAACAAAGCATTCCCTAACCGAGCTTGTAGTTATGTAAGATCATGTGACCTGGTGCATTCCCTACCTGTCACCTGTCAGAGCCTTTGAGATCCATCACCTTCTGTCTCAGAATGTAAAGAATGCCCGGTCCATGCAATACCAACAGAAACTGAAAACACTGTTCTGCAGCATTCAGTGACGGAGGTGCGGGCCGTGATCGAGAGCCAGTTTGAGGAGCTGCAGACGGTGGTGGAGAGGGCGAAGCGGGAGGTGACGGAGATCCTGGAGGCCGAGGAGAAGCAGGCACTGAGGCAGGCTGAGGGCATCCGGGTTCACCTGGAGCAGAGGTGCACCGAGCTGAAGAAGACACAGGCCCAGATGGAGAAGCTGTCAAAAAACAAAAACGATGTGGATTACTTACAGGTAACACCACCAGCACCAAGACAGAGACAGAGACAGAGACAGAGACAGAGACAGAGACAGAGACAGAGACAGATCATGCCTGAAGGCTACAGCAATCCTCATGTGGTAATTCCTTCATGACACTCTGTTTGTTCTGTAGGAGTATTCAGAGTGGAAGAAAGAAGCCACTGACATTTCTCTGCCCGGGGTCTACATCGGCCTGATGGACCGCCTCAATTCCTTCAGCCGTGTGATCGTCGACTCCACGCAGGATCTGTGTGCCATGCTCGTGTCGTCATACATCGAGAAAGTTAAAGAGACCTGCAAGAACGGTGAGAAAAACTAGCACGAATGATGCTGCCAGGGAAGTTCACACCGGAGCACTAAAGTACAGCTGTACAGGTTGCTGTCTGTTGAGGCGTGTTCACACATGTGAAGAATTTTCAGCCTGTGTGTCACAGCTGCAGAGCTCAGGTACGCAGCGGGGGCTGAACATGCCTCCAAACCACCTGTGTGCTTCGTGACTCACCTGTTTTGTGTGTCGCCAACAGAAGCTGAAAGACAGCACATACTTGTTTCCCTTTTGTGCCAGCCAAAAGCAAAGTTCATGCAAATAAACTGAAATTGTGACGTGTTACACAGACTGAAATATACTCTCTTCCCTTGCAGACAAAATGGGAATAAAGACAACAGTTCAGGCAATTGTTGCAACAAAACAGAACATGTCGATACCAGATCCAGTGACGCATGCTGACTTCCTCAAGTGTAAGTGTTTCCTATGTGTGAATAGAGGTCATTGTGCTGGAGTTTTGTTGTAGTCATGATGAAGTAAAGAGTCTCATTTCAATCTTTTCCACATCAGCAGAAAACGGTGAACATCACAGCGAAAGATTTGTGTATTTTAATGCAGTTTTAAAGCAAAGCTGATGTGTTGAGACAGCTCTTTCCAGGTCCAGTCCTCAAGCACATTCACAGACTTTGCTAGGCCTACGAAACAGACTCTGGATCAGATAAACTCAAGCATGAATTCCTGAGTACAGGAAGACAGACGGATGTGGCCTGGAGAGCTGGAGGAGGGAACTTTTAACATGGATATCAATGAGAACCTGCATCCATCCATTATCTGTAAAGGTTTATCTTATTCAAACACTCCGTGGGCTGAAGCCTTTCCCAGCATGCATTGTACCAGAGGAGGGTGCACCCTGCACAGGTCTATCACAACTCTATAGCTCGTTTTTGTTTGGTTTGCTCTGACACTTTTTTCCTTTGTTCACCCTTAAATCAATTAAACATCAGCTGTTTGCAACTTCAGGAAAAGTACACTTAATGTTGACATTGATGCATTGAGGTGCAAGCAGCATTGGGCCATTGGAGCTCCTCGAGCTGGAGTCAATTGATTTAAATGGACCTTTAAATGAGGGTCCAGTGTGAAGGATCAAAGTTTGAAACTGAAATGTAAAAAGTACAGCGTTGAACACATTAAACAACAATATGGTGGCCTTCGTGACGGCAGTGGGATTTGCAGCATTGACTGTTCTTATGTAACTCTTACAACATAAGTAAACTAACAAATCCTCGATCCTCTCCCAGATGCCGCCCACGTGAGTTTCGACCCTGACACAGCTCACAAGTTCCTGCGCCTGACAGAGGAAAACAGGAAGGTGACTAATACCACGCCCTGGCAGCACCCTTATCCTGACGTACCTGAGCGGTTTGAGAACTGGCGCCAAGTCCTGGCGACAGAGAGCTTCTATCTGGGGCGGCACTACTTTGAGGTGGACATCAGCGGCGAGGGCACGCACATCGGCGTGACCTACAAGAGCATCGACCGCAAAGGCAGCGAGAGCAACAGCTGCATCACAGGAAACGACTTCTCCTGGTGTCTCCAGTGGAACGGACGCACCTTCTCCGCCTGGCACAGCGACGTGGAAGCCCCTCTGAATGTGGAGAAGTTCACTCGTATCGGGGTTTATGTGGACTACACCAGAGGCCTCCTGACTTTCTACGGCGTGGATGACAGCATGACGCTCATCCACGAGTACCAGGCAGAGTTCCTGGAGCCTCTTTACCCGGCTTTCTGGTTGTCCAAGAAGGAGAACATTGTCGCCTTGGTGGCACCAGGGGAGCCGTTACGGCTTAAAAGCCCTTCTCCTCCCACATCGCCCACCAACGGAGCTGTGGTTTCAAAAACTGCAGCGTAGTGAAGCTTAAAGTGATGTCAGTCTGTCAGGGATCATTCAAGTGACAATTCAGCAATGACTACTGTTCTGTAAAAAACGTTTTTGTGCCCCAGCAACAGGTGTGTTATCTGAAACTTTGAGGAAAACATCTGGAAAGTTTCTCCTGTTGTTTTGTACAACTCATGATAAATTGAGAGTGTTTGTCTAGTGTATATTTAGGCTCAAGTCATATTTATACTCCTGTGTACGTTTGGGACTGTTGTTACTTCTCATCACACTGTGAATTCTGAGGTCTTCTATATTTTCTGTATGCAAATAAAAATTTGTATCTCCATTTGCCACAAAAGGCCTGTTTTCCTTCACAGTTCAGTCGTTCCCTCCACCTCGACTCACTGAAATCATCCTTTGGACGTCTGTGATCAAGGATTTCTTCTGAAATTGTCTTCAGGATAATCTTTAACATGGACCAGATTAACCGGGTGGATTAACTGAGAAGTAACTTTAAGGCTTTTGCTCGACAATGAGAACATTAGAAAGTTGTAGAATAATGACTGAAATGATTAAATTAAGTTGATTATCTTATCACTGAAGTGTAACTATTGATGTAAGAGACGCTGGATTTGCAGTTACGAGAGCACTTCAGAATTACACACACGTGTAGTTAATTTATGGGTTCAGAGTAGAGTTTATGGTCATGACGTTTTGTCTACAACAGACAGAAACAGGTACAAAATGTACAAAGACAGTAGACAGTAAAACAGTTAACTGGTGGCAAGATTCCACTTTTGTCTAAAGCTCACTCTCACACATAGTGATATGCTCTGTGGACAAATTAATGTGGAAAATTGGATGTAAACCTTTCATACAAGGGTTTTAAAAGCACAAATTGTGTCCAGATGTTTTCCCACTGAGTTGGATTTTATAAACTGTCCTCGCTCGTCGACTTTTTGAATGAACAGCTTCACATTCCTGCACAACCAACTGCTGTCACAAAGCAAATGTTTCTGAGGCGTAAACAACATAAAAGTGTGTAAGTATACGTCAGTACAGAACATCAATAAACCTGCAGAGTTAGAAAGTATCATATAAGAAATTATACTGTCATTAAATACAGTATAAAAACACGACTCGTGAGAAGTATTCTGTAGTAAGTACACAGTGTTGACGCTCCGGAATTAAACTAATTATTCGGCTAGTAAAATTAAAACCCACTGCGATGACGTAACCATACACGTGGCACGTTTTGGTCACCTGACCAGCTTACACAGTGACGTGTATTCCAACTAGCATGTAACCAGGAAGAGCCTGCTCAAATTTCACAATGATAGCAGACGTAAGTGACAGTTTTTAATGTTTATCGTGTATCTGCTGTGTAGAATATATCAACCCGTTTGTTATCGTGTCATCTAATGAGACAAACAACGGCCGAAAATGTAATTTATCAATAAAATAATAGTCCTTAACTGAGGTGAGCATTTGTCGTGCTAATGTTGCTAGCCAACGAGCTAGCATGCTAACTGTTGTAGCTATTTCTACAGAGTCGGCGTTAACTTTAACGTTTTCAAAACCACAGAATGGCTCAGTTCTGTTCTGACAGACGTCCACAGCGGCGTTTTCCCGGCTCGTTTATGCTCATTCATCCTTTGTGGCTAATAACAAGCTACGGGTAGCGAGCAGCTGTTTCAGCGTCGGCTAACGTTAGCTACGTAGCATCTCTGCTCATCATGATATTCATCAAATACCAGTTTAAACTGGCACATTAGACAAAGGACAACACTCCTGATGAGAAACCCGACATCGCAGTGTTGTGTGTGTAGTTGTCGTGTTGAGTTTAAGCAGTCAGACGTGTTCAGAAGACTTAGCTTTGCGTAGTTAGCAGGTTAGATATGTAAGCTAGCTAAATACAGAAGGTTGTAGCATAAAAATACACTGTTCAGCTCGTACAATACCATAATAAATGTTTTATTTTACTGATCAAATGACTTTGTGGACAAATACTGGTAGTAAAGTGGCGTAGTAATTCTGAGTAGTACACAGATTCTTCCTTCAAACATGCTGTGGAGCTCATGTGAGCCATGAATCGTCCATATGTGAACAGAAACGAGGCTATAGTTGAGATCTTTTTGTGTCCTGAGTCTCAAAGGGTTTAGCCTCTTCCTTATTGATCCCTCAGGATACCAATGATGAAGACGTGTCCCTGTTTGATGCGGAGGAAGATGCGGGGAAAAGGTCCAAGACGACGAATATAAAGTCAGTAAACCGGCGCCTGCTGGTCTGAAATGTGTCAGGACTCAGTGGACTGACAGCAGAGCGTCTTTCATTCATCGCTTCAGTTAATATCTGCTTTAAACGTGAAGATCTGATGCTTTTCTTTGTCATATGTGAGAGTGAATATGTTTTGGTTTTGGACTGATGTCATTAATGAAGAAAATAATCTGTATATTAATAGATTATGACAGTCGCAGCCCTTCAGGACAGAGTTATTTCTTTTACTGTGTAACTGAGACGTGTTGACACTCCTGTTCCCAGACATCCGCTGGCCTCCTTCTTCCACCTCTTCTTCAGAGTCACCGCCGTCCTCGTGTACCTGCTCTGTGAGATTTTCAGTAGAAGTTTCATCGCCTGCATGGTGACGATCATCCTTCTGCTCTCCTGTGACTTCTGGACGGTGAAGGTGCGACTTTTCATTCTTTCACTCCTTCTTCCCTCGTCAACGACAGGACTTCTCGTTGATTTAAGGCCTAAAATGAAATGTGTGTTTCCAGAACATCACTGGGAGGTTGATGGTTGGTCTCAGGTGGTGGAACCAGGTGGATGATGATGGACGCAGCCATTGGGTGTTTGAGTCGAGGAAGGTGAGACGCTCCTTCGCTCGATCCATGTTGTTTTGTGTGATTTGGTGTGACAGTGATTGTTCTGGCCCACATGTGCCTCTTTGACCTCTCATGACACTGACCTCTTGCGCTGTATGGGGTCAATAAGTGTACGTGTTTACTGTCAGCAGGCCTTATAGTATTTGCAGCTGTGAGAATATCCTGTTTTTTTTTTGTTTTTTTTTTCAGGGCACCGGAAAGCAACAAGCGTCAGACTCTGAGTCCCGAATCTTCTGGCTCGGACTGATTGTTTGTCCGGTCCTCTGGGTCATCTTTGCTTTCAGCACCCTCTTTTCCTTCAAGATTAAATGGGTGGTAAGTTCTCAATTTTTAAAGATTATTTTGTACTTATTGTCAACAAATCCCTCAAAAAGACCAAAACCATCTTTATGTTAATCTCTGTGTCTGTGGAACAACAAAACATTTGGTTTCTAATGAAGACGTTAATCTCTAAAAATAAGTCATAAATGCACCGTTTATTTTTTTAAATACTCAGTAATTTAACAAATGTGACTTACAGGAGGAAACAGAGTGTTTGTTGGGACTATTTTTAGCGGCGGATGAATCCATGTGATGCTGTAGTGAGTGTTCATGGCAGCAGGACTGTGTGTGTGTGTGTGTGTGTGTGTGTGTGTGTGTGTGTGTGTGTGTGTGTTCATGGTGATGAAGGAGTCGCAGTGAGGCTCACTGATGAGTTTTAACGGAGCTCAGAGGAAGAAGCTCCACCAGCTGTGACGCTCACTGGACTCTTGCTCGTAGACTCGCTCTCTGCTGGTTTTGGTCTCTTCGTGGACTTAGCGGAGCTCTGTGTTGCAGCTCACTGACCGTCTTCCTCCTCTCAGCCTGTAGTGATCATGGGGGTGGTGCTGCAGGGGGCCAACCTCTACGGGTATGTGCGGTGTAAAGTGGGAGGCAAGACCAGCTTAAAGAATATGGCCACGAATTATTTTGGAAGGCAGTTCCTCAAACAGGTGACTTTGACTAAAACACACTGAATAAAAGTCCCATTTGTTGATTCATGAAGTCTCACGCGTGTCCTGCGTTTCGTCCACAGGCGCTGTCCAAAGAAGAGGAATCGTAGAGTCCAGCTCTGCGGCTTCAACACGTTTGCATTGTTCTTAATGCTGTTATGAATATAGATTCTTTTAGCGAGTGGAAACCTTTTCGCAGCAGGAAGTGAAACTAACAGTTTTTCCTTTTCTTCTTTTTAACGTGTGACTCCGTTGACCCCAGTAGACAGAGTTCATTTTGTTTTCCTCACAGAGGTCAAAGGTCCAACAGTGAACCCTCAGACTTCTCTGACGCTGGAGCTTAAATGCATGAGTTAGAAAAGGTGGAAGGGCTTAAAATGTTAAAGTGACTGAAGTCTGAAGTGTCCTCACGGCTCCCCGACGTCTTTAGTTTGTCTTTTTGTTGCCTCTGAACTTTAATGTCTCTAAAGGTAAATCATGAGTTGGTGTGAGGTTGTAAAGGTTGTAAAGTACGAGTGTAAAGTATTCCAGGAGAACTGTAAATATGTATGTAAAGAACTATGTGGAACATCTTTTGTGCTAATACATTTCTAACGTTTTTCCGAACAGTCTGGTTGTTTTTATTCATGTGAATGTTTTTATTTACTGAACGACTTGTGTGAAAAGTACAGGCTGAATCTGATTGGTTCTCTTCTTTGTTTGTTTGAGGAGAAGATTTTTAGTGTGGAGACGTAACGTGTCTGAAATCAATAAGACGTGACGAGAAAAACATGAAGAAATACAAACAACATTCAGAATAAACATGAACTGTTACAGGTCATTTTTTTAATTCAGTTTTTTATTTATTTATTTTATATTTTTTATATTGAATGAATATTTACGTCACAGCTGTGATATTGAACACTTTGGTCTTTTCGTGTTTAACTGTTTGTTTTGGTCCTTCAGCAGACAGCAGCGACCCCCAGCGGTCCGTTTGGGTATTGCATGTACCGTGCTGACTGTTCTCGGTGTGACAGATTTCGCGGTATTTTACAGAAATTTAGAAAATAAGAAGCTCAAACGTCGCTATGATTTAACGTTGATTGGAGTAAGAACAAGAAAACACAACAAACATGGCGTCAGTTTTGTTCCAAACACTCCCAGAATCAGCAGACGGACCCGGAAGTGGAGCCTCGCCTTGAGCTCGTCAAGTTCGCGTACGTGTTGGAAACTGGCAGATTGTGTTTTCAAAGTAAAGCCAGTTCATATTGTGCAGAATCATTTTGGTTTGTTAAGCGATGTATTTACAGGTAAATTTGGACACGTGTAGCGAACACACGCACAGGGGGATTATGATTAATTCACTCTGAAAGATGTTGAATATATTCAGAATTCGTAAGTATGATTTAAGTGGGTAGAAGTTGACGAACTAGTTTCACATACACTAAAACGCGGCCTGATGAAGCAGGAGACGAGCTGATGGGTAATTAATTCCAACTTCCTGTGAGTTATTTTGAGTTTGGTTTGCCAGTAATTAATGTAGTGGACTCAGATTCGACAGCGTGTTGTTTTAGTTTGAAGCGTTTACCGGAAACTCTGCACTATAACCGCTATCCTGCTTAGCTTGACATCGTCGCTGTAGCTTTCTCAGCAGCAGCTGCGGGTCGTCCTCGGTGTCGTTTTTATGACTTAAACCGGTTCGTTAAACCGTTTGAAGTCACAGGTGAGCGTCCGTCGATGGGAATTACCTCCAGGATGATTCCGACCGAGGATGCGTCCGCCAGGAAGCGGGAGATAGAGGAGAAACTGAAGCAGGTCAGACATGTCTGAGGACCGAAGCATCACAACGAGCCTTTCAGGGAAATACTCTTCAAACGGGCCTCACGTGCTGCTTAAACTATGATTTATTGATCAATCAAATGTCTCTTCCTGCTGACAGAAGTGACTCAATGCTTCTCTGTGTGATGTTACAGGAACAAGAGACGCTGTCATTCATCCGGGAAAACCTGGAGAAGAGTGATCAGCTGACCAAGGGCATGGTGCGCGCGCACACACACACACACACACACTCAAAAACACATTCATTTATATGCGTGAAATCGCTTTTCTTATGTTTACACATCTGAAATATTGATTCTGCTACCTGAAACTGGAATTTATCCGTCGAGTCTGAGTACAGCGCATCTTAGCTCGACCTGGTTTCATGTTTCATGTGGTCCTGCAGCAAAAAAGAAGTGAAGTCACGTATTTGTCAAGAGTAGAAGAAGAGTTTCAGGTGTCTGAAATGTGGGTTTGAGTCTAAGTACAGTTTCCAGACTCCACTTAATGTATGCTGAGAAAACAGAGACGAGACGCTTCAGTGCGTCTTCATTCTTTCTTATTGTGAAAGTCTTACCGTGGCGTCCATGTCCACTTCCTGTGCTGATGTCGCTCTCGCCCTGAAAGGTCTCCATCTTGTCCTCGTTCGAGAGCCGCCTGATGCAGCTGGAGAACTCCATCATCCCGGTCCACAAACAGACGGAGAATCTGCAGCGTCTGCAGGAGAACGTGGACAAGACTCTGTCCTGCATGGACCACGTCATCAGCTACTACCACGTGGCCAAAGACACGGACCGGATCATCAGGGAGGGGTGAGGCTCCGGCCAGGTGTCTGTGCACTGTGAACAGGTGTAGGAAAGGCTGCAGGTGTCGTGAAGTTGCTGTTTGTGTTTCAGGCCGACGGGACGCCTCGACGAGTATCTCGCTTGTATCGCAAAGATCCAGAAAGCCGTGGAATATTTTCAAGACAACAACCCCGACAGCCCCGAACTCAACACGGTGGTACGGTGTCAGCTTCTGTCTCTATGTCCAACAAAGAAACTCAGCGTCGTCCTCGAAGTGTCAAACTGTTTCTTTGAAGTTTATGTCTCAGTCCACAGTCTTTAAAGACGTCACGTCGGTGCTTCTCTGCAGAAAGCGCGCTTCGAGAAGGGCAAAGAGCTGCTGGAGGCCGAGTTCCGCAGCCTCCTGACCCGCTACAGCAAACCCGTTCCCCCCATCCTCATCCTGGACGCCATCAGCGTGGACGAGGAGCTGGAGGTGCAGGAGGAGGTGGTGCTGGAGCACCTGCCCGAGGCCGTGCTGCAGGACATCATCTGCATCGCCGGCTGGCTGGTGGAGTACGGACGCAACCAGGGTACGACTGCATTTTGATGGTTCAGCCCGGTCCGTGAGACGGAGGTGGAGGAGGTCCAGCCTCACGTTTCACGCTTCTTCTCTTCTTCTGCAGATTTCATGAACGTCTACTTCCAGATCAGGTCCAACCAGCTGGATCGCTCCATCAAAGGCCTGAAGGATCACTTCCGTAAGAACAGCGCCTCCTCCGGGATCCTCTACTCGCCCGCCGTCCAAACCAAACGCAAGGACACGCCCACCAAAAAGGCTCCCAAGAGACCAGGTCAGCAGCAGCCACGCCCCCTCCGGCGAGCCCGATCAGCCGCCTTCAGCCAGTAATCACACTCATTGATTAGTCTAACAGAAGATCCTGATCGTGCATAACGATGATTGAGCTCCTCATCTTCTCCTCACTGTTTGATTTCCATCCAGCCACGTTGTTCTGTCTCTAGCGTCCTCCTCCGTCCCCGATTGTCCCGTAGAGCCAAACCAAACTGTGATTTTACGGTCGGATCTGACTAATCCTTCATCCTTTCCTCTTTTATAATCCCAATGTTGCGCTGACAGTCTACATCCCAGGTAAAACCACGCTTCAGTGTGCGCCTCCTCGTGCTTGCTTCTGTCCGCCGGACGCCACATTTCACGGCCAATCAGTGGCAGCATGAGTTTGTTTAGCGGATTAGAGGATTAGTGTTTGTGGAGAGACGTCGCAGGTGTGGACCTCTAGTTTCACTGCGGTGCGAGTCCAAAACCCCAGAGAGACGTTCAAGTTCCAATCAGAGGAGACAAAACATTCACACCCTCAGTGTCCACTTTATTAGGTACCCCTGTGCAGCTGCGAAGCCTGCCGTCACGGCGTCGGCAGCAGTTTGCCGCCATGAAACTAGAGGCTGCAGAGTCGTCAGTGTTTGTGTTAGCTGTGCAGAGTGCGTGTGTGTATGTGTGTGCGTGCAGCCATTAAACAGCTGATGTCTGATCCAGTCGGTGGACCTGCGCTCACAGCTGCTGTCGCTGCTGCCCAAGAGTCACTTTTAGGGGATGATTAAAGGTTTTATGGCGGTGAAGAGAGGACGATGTGGACGATGTGGGACGATGTGGACGATGTGGGACGAAGCTGCACTAATCGGTATAGTTTTTGTGTTAACGATGGAGGTTTTGGAGCTTTTTAGCCTCTTTTAGCTCCTAGTTTTGGTTTTGTTGAACATGTCCTGTCTGCAGTTTTTAGCCGTGTTAGCTTTCTGTTAGCTGCCTGCTCAGCCTCAGTTAGCGTTCAGCAGCTGAAGATCTCTTTGTGACCTCAGCACCTCGTCTGTGGTTCAGTCTCGTGGTTCTCAGGTGTGTTTTCAAAGGTGTGTTGGCGCTCGTGCGGATGTCGTCCTGCCTGGAATGATGGGATGTACGTAAAGAGTTTCAGCAGGCGGTGCCGCCCGCTGCGGCCTGACCTGACAGACAGCTGTGAGACGCCTGCCCGGTCATGGTCCACAGTGCTGAGGTCACAAACCACAGCTGATTGGCCCTCCAATGGGATGGTGGCGTTGCTCTGTGCTTGCTGCAGGTCTGCTCGCCGTTAGCCGTCAGCAGGACGGCGTTTGCGGCTTGTTTGGATTTTTAAAAAGTGAAATCATTGAATGCAGCTTTGAGTGTGCGTCGTGTTACTAACCCACTAACCAATCAGAGGACGGCGTGTGAGCGTGAAACGTTCTGCTGATGTTCATGATGATGTTTGAACTGATGGCTGTCATGTGTCATGTGATTAACCTGTCCATTCTGCTCTTGACCCTGGGCCCGTGTCCTCGAGCGCACGCGTCCCGCTGTGTCCTCATGACGTACCTGTGCTCGCTCTGTCTCACCTGGTCTTCCTGTCGTGTAGCTGTGGTGCTAGGCTGTGCCCCCCCACACACATTAAACCCCTGCTGCCTGTCTCGGTGGTGGTTTCTGTTTGGTCACTCACTTCCTAGCTGTCCCTTCTTCTTCTTCTTCTTCTTCTTCTTTTTCTTCTTCTGTGTCTTGGCTGTCTGGACCTCGCTGCCCCCCCTCCTCTGGACTCTGTCTCTGTGTTTATGGGACCAGGGACCATTCGCAAGGCTCAGAACCTTCTGAAACAGTACTCACAGCATGGGCTGGATGGGAAAAAGGGGGGCTCTAACCTCACTCCTTTGGAAGGTAAAGCACCTCAGTCTCCTCCTCCTCGGTGTCTGCCCCCCCCCGCTCAGTGTGTCCGTCTCACTTGTGTTGTGCTTCCATGTTGTTTCTCATTCAGATGAACAGACGTAAATCTGACGTCACAGCAGCTTTCAGATCCTGCAGATGTCAAATCAAATCCTGGGAAAAGACGTTTGTCTTCTGGTCCAACACGAGGACAGACATTAAAATGATGAACGCAAACATCCTGAAACACTTTCCGCTGTTCAAAGAAGAATTTAAGCACAGCATTTTAAGTATTTAACACAGCATTTTAAGTATTTAACACAGTATTTGAAGTATTTAAAACACAGTATTTGAAGTATTTAAAGACAGAGACGAGCTTCGTCTCAGCTTCGTCTCAGCTCCTCGTCTTATCGTCTCCAGTCTTCAGCTTTGTTCAATGAGCTGAACTTAAAGATTTTACAGATTTATATTAATGTTTAAGTTTGTTCGACCTCGAGAACTGAAGTGTAGCATTCTGGGAAACGTAGGAAAGAGAAAGTTTTTTTGTGTTTTGAGACAAATGAAATGAACCTTTAAGAGCTGCAGCCAATCAGAAGCTGTTGTGACGTTTTTCAAACACACACACACACACACACACACACACCCACCCCTCTCTCTGGGCACACGCTCCCCCTGCTGGGTGCTTGGTGGTGGTCGGTACAGATAGTCCTGGTTCAGGTCTGCCCCCCCCCCCCCCCCGCGGCCTAGCCACGCCCCCGGTGGTTGACTAGGCCCGTCTGCTGCCCCCACCTCACCCACCAGGTTACGATCACGACCTGCGGGTCAAACACCTGTCCGACGCCCTGACCGAGAAGCACGGGGCCTCCACAGGTGAGTGACGGGGACACGCGGGGAACCGAAGGCTGATAAGACATGAACGCCTCACTTCCTGTAACACACCTCACTTCCTGTAACACACAAACGGTCGCTGCCTTCATGTGAATGTGGAGCTGCCGCTCGGCTTCCGGCCGCAGCGCCGCAGTCTGTCTCCACATCAGAGCCGCTGACCGCCCTTTTCCCCGTGCACCCCAGGAAAAGACGACGTCCTGGACATCGAGATCGACTCGTACATCCACTGCATCAGCGCCTTCGTCAAGCTGGCGCAGAGCGAGTACGCCCTGCTGACGGAGATCATCCCCGAGCACCACCAGAAGAAGACCTTCGACTCCCTCATTCAGGTCAGACGTCACGGCCACATGAAACCTGCCTGACTGACTGCGTCTGACTGAAGTCTTCATCTGTCCAAGCTTGTCTCAGCAGCAGAGCGTCCTCTCCATCGTGTTTAATCTGTTCCCTCGTCTGTCCACAGGAGGCGCTGGACAACCTGATGCTGGAGGGGGACAACATCGTGTCCGCCGCTCGCAGAGCCATCATGCGTCACGACTACTCGGCCGTCCTCACCATCTTCCCCATCCTGAGACACCTGAAGATGAACAAGTCTGAGTTTGACTCGACGCTGCAGGTCCTCGTCCCTCTCGTGTCCTCTGCGACGCCCTAAATCACCTCTGATTAAACCCTCTGAGCTGAACTGGTGTGACTCTGTCTGCAGGGGACGGCGGCGAGCACCAAGAACAAGCTGCCGACGCTCATCACGTCGATGGAGACGATCGGAGCCAAAGCTCTGGAGGAGTTCGCAGACAGCATCAAGGCAACGCGCTCACATTCTAACTGATTGAACTTCTTTGTTCCAGAGCGATGCGCTGAATTCTGTCTCTTCTGACCGCAGAACGATCCTGACAAAGAGTACAACATGCCCAAAGATGGAACGGTCCACGAGCTGACCAGCAACGTAAGCCGACGCTCCCTCTCCTCTGCTGTGTAACGGCTCTGGATGTGTTTGCTCTCTCTGCACTTCAGACTCGACGCGCCGCTGTTCGTCCGTCTCCGGGGACCCGGGCGGTGTCCAGGGGGACGGCCGACAGCGGCGAGTCGAGCGTCTCTGAGTCATCAGTAAGCTGAGGCGATGCTCACCCTGACCTCTCTCCCGCAGGCCATCCTGTTCCTGCAGCAGCTGCTGGACTTCCACGAGACGGCCGGAGCCATGTTGGCTTCGCAAGGTAGACGAGCCGTTAGCTCCCGTTAGCGCCCGTTAGCGCCCGTTAGCTCAGACCTCCTGCTGTCCTGCTAGCTGCTAATATGCTGCTTCCCTCATTAACATTCATGATTCTGTCTCAGTGTTTGGTCGGTCAGCTCTTTGGCTTTTAAATGAAACCAAAGGTCAAAGGTCAGATTCTCAGCTTTATTGAAGGACTCAACACACGGTCAAAGCATTTACCCTCGACAGGAAGTCCCTCAGCTTCCACAGAGCAGACGCTCGTCATCTTTATGCACACACCAATGAGATGAAGGCGTGAAGGTCAGAGGACATCAGATCAGAGGACATCAGATCAGAGGACATGTGAGACAGCATGTAAACAACAGTAACACTTAAAAAAACAAAAGCAGAAATGAATCAGAGGGACGTTCAGGAACGCTGCGTTCTCCTCTGATTATTAATATGTCAGCACATGGTTTTAGATCTGTAGGCGGGTCCACGTTATGTCTCCAAACGTGTTTTTGTGTCCAACATTCAAAAACCCAAAATATTCAATTTACAGAAATCTGAAGGATGAAAACACGAGAGAACGTCTGAGAGGCTGAAACAGACTTTTCATTTGCTCAGATGAATAACTGATGATCAAAATTAGCATATTTGGTGAAATGACCGTATCTGTTTGTTGCCATGGTAATTAGACCTTCAGCGTGTGTGTGTGTGTGTGTGTGTGTGTGTGTGTGGTCTTGAAAGCTGAACACTGTCCAAACACTCTGACTGACCTGTGTGTTCGTCATGAATCCAGACTCATCGTCTCAGACTGAAGCAGGAGGACTGACGCTCCTCAGTTTGACACAGCTGTCTCCTCCGTCCTCCCCTCACTCATTCTGTGACTTCCAGTGCTGTGTTTTCACCTCCTCCTCCTCCTCCTCCTCCTCCTCCTCGCTGCCTGGCTGATGACTGTTTGCTTTCTCTGCACTAACAGATCTTTCTAACCTTTTTGCACTTGTGCCTCTTTCTCTTCTCTTCTGCCTCCTCGGCCTTTTAGTTCTGGGGGACACTTACAATATACCTTTAGACCCCCGAGGTAAGCCAAAGACCACGTGGAGCCCCCTGCTGAGCGGCGGTGGGAGGAGTACTCCCACCTGTTACTGAAGTAAAAGTAGCAGTACTTTGGTGAAAGCATTCAAAGTAAAAATACACAACCCTGATTCCAAAAAGGTGGAAAAACACCAATAAAACCAGAATCAGTCATTTCATGTAGTAATCTCCTCTGTCCAATCATGGTCCTCTCACCTGTTACCAGTCAGCCTGTTTACCTGTGGAACGTTCCAAACAGGTGTTTTTGGAGCGTTCCACATCTTTCAGTCTGTGAAACGTGTTGCTGCATCAGATTCACAATCAGCAGATATTTACAGAAATCAATGAAGCTGATGAGGAAGAACATGAAAAATGTTGACTTTGAGCTGATTTCAGGTCAGTTTGTGTCAGAGAGGATCAGATCAGGTGATCACAGTCTGTTTATTGATGTTCAAACAGCCTCCAAACTGTTCTGGAATCAGGGTTGTTGCAGCAAATTGTACTTCATGTGTGAGAAGTAAAAGTACTCGTTATGTCAGATGGCAGTATTCAAAGTATTCCAGTTATGATGCAGTATGTGTATTTCTATTTACTCACTGCAGTGTAAACTGAGCTGTGGGTTGTTCAGTGAATTTCAGGTCGTTGTTGGTTCTGACACCTTCTTTGTTTCCTGCAGAGACGAGTTCATCAGCGAGCAGCTACACCTCCGAGTTCAACAAACGGCTCCTCAGCACCTACATCTGTGAGTACAGCACACAGACAGACAGGCAGACAGAGAGACAGAGAGAGAGACAGACAGAGAGAGACAGACAGGCAGGTAGACAGAGAGACAGACAGGCAGGCAGACAGAGAGACAGACAGACAGACAGGCAGACAGAGAGAGAGACAGGCAGGCAGAGAGACAGACAGACAGGCAGGCAGAGAGACAGACAGGCAGGCAGACAGACAGACAGACAGACAGACAGACAGAGAGAGACAGACAGGCAGAGAGACAGACAGGCAGAGAGAGACAGACAGGCAGGCAGACAGACAGACAGACAGACAGAGAGACAGTGAGACAGACAGGCAGGCAGAGAGACAGACAGACAGGCAGGCAGACAGACAGACAGACAGGCAGGCAGAGAGACAGACAGGCAGGCACACAGACAGACAGACAGACAGGCAGGCAGAGAGAGACAGACAGGCAGGCAGAGACAGACAGACAGGCAGGCAGACAGACAGAGAGACAGGCAGACAGACAGGCAGGCAGAGAGAGACAGACAGGCAGACAGACAGAGAGACAGGCAGACAGACAGGCAGACAGAGAGAGACAGACAGGCAGGCAGAGAGAGACAGACAGAGAGACAGTGAGACAGACAGGCAGACAGACAGTGAGACAGAGAGACAGGCAGACAGACAGACAGTGAGACAGAGAGACAGGCAGGCAGGCAGACAGACAGACAGACAGAGAGACAGTGAGACAGACAGGCAGACAGACAGACAGACAGAGAGACAGTGAGACAGACAGGCAGGCAGACAGACAGGCAGACAGACAGACAGACAGACAGGAGTGCAGGGACATGTCCAGCTCTGCTCTGGAGACTGACACCTGACTCTTTCTCTCAGGTAAAGTTTTGGGGAACCTGCAGCTGAACCTGCTCAGTAAATCCAAAGTGTACGAGGATCCGGCTCTGAGCGCCATTTTCCTGCACAACAACTACAACTACATCCTCAAGTCTCTGGAGAAGTGAGTGTTGCTCCGTCCGTCCTCCACCTTCAGGGGCTGACGTGAGCTCTCTGAGCAGATCCCAGCAGTGTGTAAAGGACGAGGGTTCACAGCTGTGGGCTGCGAGACAGAAGCAAACACCTTGTTGTTATTGTGTAGTCCATGAAGGCCTCAGTGACCACAGTTACATAATATTTATTACTCTGCATAAGGAGTACGTTTACATCAGGACTTGCACTTGTATCACAGTATTTGTACTCTGAACGTGTCCTGGTCTTCAGGTCTGAGCTGATCCAGCTGGTCACTGTGACGCAGAAGAAAGCAGAGAGTTCGTACAGAGAGCTGATAGAGCAGCAGATCTACATGTACAAGAGCAGGTAAGCGCGTCGAGAAGCACCTTCACGTCTCTCGTGTGTGCCGCTCACCGCTCGTCTTCACCGTTTGCCTCTTTCTGACGCAGCTGGTTGAAAGTCTTGGAGCACCTGACCGACAGGAACATGCCCGTCTTCCAGCCCGGAACCAAGGTCAGAACTTTATTACCTTTCAGTGGGAGAACGAAGCCTTTGGAGCACAAGTGTCAGCTTTAACACGCCTGTTTGAGAAAAACTGGTTCTGTGCCAGTTCAGCACAGGCCCGGTGAGCCCCCTACAGGCTGATCCCAGACCAGCACTCACCTCTGAGAACACTTTGTTCCACATGCTCAATGTAGACACCAGTTATAGCTTAAGTCAGGGGTGTTAAACTCATTTTCACCCCGGGCCCCGTCAGCTTCACGGGTCCCTCAGAGGGCCGGCTGTACCTGTCAGACTGTAAGAAGTAACTACTCCTCACACACTGTTTGATAACTCTGCATTTGATCATTATTTATTCAGATGTTGTCCATGCATTTCCATAAATGTAAAAATGTTTGTAAGCACGTTATTATAACATGAATCCCTTTGACTGATCAGGTGAAGAAACAGACATGACTCATCAATCAAAGTTCTTTCATTCAGAGCAGATCAGAGAACATGTGACAGATCACACACATCCAATATCAGATAAGTGATTTATTAATCACTTTATTAATGTGTTCCAGGCAGCAGCAGATGTGTAAAGAGACAAAGAGAGGAATAAAACACAAAAATCTAAACTGTAGATACAGATATGAAAACACTGCCCTCTAGTGGCAGGATGGCGTCATTTCGCGGGTCTCAGAATCAACATGCATCGTGGGAGATGTAGTTTATGGTCGCTGTAAAGCTGCATAGATTTTTGACATTCAGGCCTTTTAAGCTCTCGCGGGCCACATACAACGACGTGGCGGCCCGGATTCGGCCCACGGGCCTCGAGTTTGACCCATGTGGCTTAAAGTGTTGGTGCTGACCTGCTGGGTCTCTGTAAGATTCTGTATTAAGTCCAAAGAACGCTTTCAGCCCTGAACGTGTCTTTGCTTCAAACTCACTTTGTAACTGAAGTCTTTTCTTCCTCAGCTTAAAGACAAAGAGCGACAGGTGATAAAAGACAAATTCAAGGTGAGGTCAGAGGTCAAACTGTGGCAGCTGAACATGAAACAGCACACCGTGGCTCTCTGCAGGTCTGACCTCTTTTCTCTCAGGGTTTTAACGACGGCTTGGAGGAGCTGTGTAAGACCCAGAAGGGCTGGGCCATCCCGGACAAAGAGCAGCGAGACTTCATCCGGCAGTCTCAGAAGAAGGTGGTGTCTGATGCGTACCGGGCCTTCCTGCACAGGTGAGCCTGAAGCTGGTGGAGACGCACACTCAGAGTTTGACGTGTGTCCTCAGTGGATGATGACTTAAAGGGACTTTTATTCCATCACGTAGTTTTCCTGTGGCCTCTGCCTGTCGATCTGCAGTCTAACAAAACGAACAAATCTAAACATCAGGAGCGTGAAGGTGCAGATTAACCTGTTGGTTTGTTGTGTGATCATGAACCAGACCAGAACTTAAAGGCATTGAGCTGCAGGTGTGACAGCGCCATCGAGCTAGTTTCCATCTCAGTGCAGCACAAACTGACAGAATGTCAAAGGAAAATGCAACATACGTTTCCACCCAGCACCGCTGTGTGATAGGCTGCTGATGACAGGAGGGGCCTGCAGGAGGGGTCTGCAGGAGGGGTCTACAGGAGGGGTCTACAGGAGGGGCCAAGCTTCTGAACTTCTGCAGAGAGAAATGAGAGTCAGTGATGGGAACATAAGCTGGAGTCAGGTGAACAGCATGATGGGTGGAGCGTTGGAGCGATTATGTCCACAGCTGTGAGGTTGTCTGAGTGTATAAGAATGGACTTACCCCACAGAGTAGCTGGCCCCTGACATCATCCTGGAGCCAGGGGCCCACGCTGTGGCCCCTGACATCATCCTGGAGCCAGGGGCCCCGGCTGTGGCAGGCTGCTGCGTTGGGTGGGGGCCGTCATCCTGGTATCAAAGCACGACCTAAAGCGGGCTGCTGTAGTTGCTGGAAAAAGGCTGCAGGGGGCGCCGGCATGCTGGTGTGGCTGCTGCAGCTCTGGCGTCTTTGTGTCGGCTGATGATGAGCTGACGCTCAGTGAAATGTCTTGGCCTTGGTGTCCTTGGAGACGGGGACGGCTGCAGTGTCTCAGCCATCTGTGGACAGTCTGTCATGTCACATTTTAGGCCTGAAGAGGGAAAATTCCTTCACGCTCCTGAACCTCTGCGGGGCAGCGTCGGCTGTCGACTCCTCTGTAGCTCCTTTTCTCCTCCTGGTCTGACTGTTTTTCTCCTGTTTCATCCAGATGTGCCAACATCTCTTTCACCAAGAACCCTGAGAAGTATCACAAGTATCGACCGGAGGAGGTGGAGGAGATGATCGAAAAGCTGTTCGACACGTCCGCCTGAGCCTGAGCCGCGGCTCAAGTTTCCCATGCTCCTCAAACACATCTCAGCCTCTCCTCACACTACTCTCGTCCTTCCTGCGTCTGCTGAACGTTTGTACAAAGATGTGAACATGATGTATTTATGTAACGTAGCTTAGCATTTCAGATAAATAAAGGGAGCTCTGTGAACAGACCCTGACTGAAATCTGCTTCACTGATGACAGGTGACGTCTTCAGCATGGGACTGAAATACTTAATGAGCTCTGATGAATGAGTGTTTGTTGATTGGCAGTTGAGGCTGTTGCTGAGCGCGACGCTCCACAGAGACAGTTGGTGTGTCAATGGAGGAGACGAGCATGCTCAGAGTCAACGCTGCCACAGTCCACGGAGCATTTTAGCTTCTTTAAGCTCAGTGTTTTGCTTTTACAGCCTGAAACTTTCATTAGTGTGAGAACGTTAAACTCGCTGTCCACAGCGGACACAGTCAGAGACGCACTGGTGGACGCAGTGATGCCTTTCGTACCTGGAAGGTGCTTTTAGAGAAGAGAAGCAAATGTAGGTGCTGCAGCAGCAGAAATAAGAACAGATGAAAGAGAAAATGAAAAAACTGAACGTATATAAAATAACTGAAATAAACAGACTACAGGAGCAATGGAAGTCAGATTTAGGGAAGTGATGAGCAGCAGTGCCTCAAGCAAAGTGAAAAGTGGTTTTATTAGATGTGATTTTTGACCCTGAACTCAATTAATCGGCACCTTTTACTTAAACTGGAATTCTGTAGGAAATCTGTAATAATCAAATAAGAGCTAACGAAGAGCCTTTAGAGAACTTTCACAGGATAAATTCAGGATAATGACCATTAAAATAAAGTTCAAATTTCTTGAATCTGTGTCACTAACAGCAGGATTTGGCCAAATGTATGTTAATTAGTAATGAGGCCACGGGTCCTTTGTGAGGAAATGGCTCATTAATGCCGCTCGGCAGCTCGATCACTTCAGCCGTTTCCAACAATACGAACAAGGTCAGGAGGAGGTTTTGTAAGAGGTTACGTGACTGAAACGCCGTGGAGAAATGAAAACACGTATGTAACAGCAGCAGTGTAAAGATATATTCAGGGATTTTCACTTTTCAAAATCAGGCACTGATCAGAGATCACTTCATGAGTTTTAATAGAAAAGCCAGGAAATAAAGTCTGAAAAGATCTTTAATAAACAAGCAAAACAGAATGAAAACAGATAAAAACGTCATTATTTTGTGAGTCTCCGTCGTGTTGCTGAGTGATAAAAGTGTCCAGGACCATCAGAGACGTTGGCTCTGAATTCTGTCCTGTTCAAGTTATTCTCCATTACAAAAGTGAGAGAACTCACCAGTGACGTCTGACCGTGATCAGCTGATCGGAAACGGTCTGCTTACATCGACAAACGTCCAGAGGATCCACTGCTGAGACACTCAGTCCAAATCCACAGAGAGAGCTTCAGCAGTTCAAATCTCACATGTTTTCAGTCAGCATGGCTTCAAAAAGTAATCTGACCTTTTGATTGACACCTCCTTTGACCAATTAGAATCTTCCATTCCTTCTATACAGCCAACAGTAGCCAATGAGAGTCCACATTGAAAGTATACGTCTGGTTCTCTTCTTAAATGTAAAGACTGAGCCAACTGCAGCAGACTGGAGATGACTGGCACTTCCTACAGCCAATGAAATCCTGCAAACGAGGATATGAAGCTTCAGTGAGTAATTTGCAGCCAAATCAAGGAATTCAGTGCACACAGGGTTTGAAATGAATAGTAACTGACCTCAATGTAAAGATACACAGCTTAAAAAATAGATATGTCGATGAAGGAGCTCACAAAGGGTCAACCAAAGGGACCCCGAGGGGCTGCAGCAGAGACGCCATGTTTGAAGTTAATGACAAACTGTCACGTGTTGCTAATCAGACACAGAGGAGTCACGCAGCTACTGATGGACTTATTATGTCAACAGCTCGTATGACGTTTGGTGCAGCACATAACACTGTCAGCATGCATGAACACACACACAGACATTCATGCAGCACGTTCAAAATAACGGAGACAACACGGAGGCTCGCCGAGGAATCTGCACGAGGTGCTGGACGAGAAACACCCACTGAAACTGTGTCAGCCTGCTGGTTGATAACTCTCCTTTGTTTCAGCCCAAAACCACCCACAGCTCCTCACACTCTTCAGGCCAGTTCCAGCCTAACTCTGTACCACGACCCTCCTCATCCTCATCTGAGCTGTATGGAGTCACTCCATCTATCTTTCGGGTGAGGCTGAGGGCAGCTCTTTATTCTCATTTACACTCACTTTTAAAAACTTCCTTCCTTCGCTTT
Organism: Chaetodon trifasciatus; assembly: GCA_037975065.1. Classification (NCBI taxonomy): domain Eukaryota; kingdom Metazoa; phylum Chordata; class Actinopteri; order Chaetodontiformes; family Chaetodontidae; genus Chaetodon; species Chaetodon trifasciatus. The sequence goes on along the minus strand of JBBMOE010000047.1, from coordinate 4,387,625 downwards.
CAATTTTGTTGCAGTTTATTATTTTATTGAGTTCATGTTTCACTCTTCTTCATACTTTTACTGGTTTTATGTCTTTGAATAAAGCAACATTTGCTCATTTGATTTAAAAGTATCATATAAATGAATTTATTAGTAATCCAGAAGTCACTGAACATCCCTTCATGTGGTGTCTAAACACTGTGTTTGATCAGATCCTTTGAAAGGATCTTCATGATGAAGATCAGTCAGCAGGACTCGTCTTCCAGCTCTAATGAGTGCTTTAGAACTCTGTACAGATGTTTTTCCAATCCGTCAATGAAAAAGTCAACCTCATGGTGACAGCAGAGGAAGAGTCAGCAGGATCGTTCCTCTGGGGATCATCAATGTCTGCACACAGTTTCATGACAGTGTGTCCACTGGCCGCTGAGATATGGACCGACCGACCAGCCAGCTGCTAACCGCGGAGCTGCGAGGCTAAAGGTGTCACTGTTCCTGGATCAGTCAGTCTGTGTCGTTTGCTGAGTTGACTGTGACGAGTCATGGCTGCATTATTCTTTCCTGATCGATTTAATTATCATAACGCAGCCTAAAGGACAGCCTCGGTCCTTTCTCCCTGAAGGTGAAGGCTTTTCTTCTATAACTGCTGGAGCTGATCAATAATCAATCCTGTGGAGGCAGCCTCGGCTTTTCTGTCGTCCTGAGCTGTTACTTATTTGCCAACGTCCATAAAAATGCTTTTTAACCTGGTGAAAATACTTTTAGGGCATCTGAAGACAGTTTCTGGGCGTGCTCATAGTTCAGGGTGTTCAACTGGCCCGTCCTCTGCTTCCTCTGCTCTGGTTCTTGTCTTCAGTTGGACGTCTCCACACAGCTGACCGTGTTGACCGCCTGGACGACGTGCACCTTGTTGACTTCCCTCCTCCTCAGCGAGCAGCTAAACACCTTCCTGAAGCCTTTGCGGAAGTGCTTGGAGACGAGAGCGTAGACGATGGGGTTGAGGCAGGAGTTCGTGTAAGCCACCAGGTGGGACAGGATGCGGAGGACATACGTGGTGTGGCTGAGGGGGAAGCGTCCGGACCACATGCACAGGATGATCATGTGATGGGGAAGCCAGCAGAGGCAGAAGAGAGCAGTGACGATGATGATCATCTTGGTGACTTTCCGCTTGGCCCGCCGCGACTCGGACATGTCTTTTACGGGGTCCACGCTGGTCCACAGGTATCGGACGGTACGAGCGTAAGTCAGGCCGAGCACCAGGACGGGGACGAGGTAACCGAAGACGAAGGTGCACACGTCCATGATGAATCGTGGTTGGGACTCCCAGGCGGGGATACACACCACGGTGCCGGCCAGGTCCATCTGTGTGTAGTAGCTGAGATACGGTCCAGAGAAGACCAAGGCCAAGGCCCAAACCAGGCAGAGGGAGGTGAGGGCATTCTTCGGTGTTCTCACCTCTCTGGAGCGGAGCGGGTAGCAAATGGCTAAATACCTGTAAGAGCAGAAGAAGACACGATCCAGACGTTCAGCACAGGCGCTGGCTGAAATGTCAAACATCAGACTGATGTGGTTTCTGGTCTCGATTGAGGTTTTCTCTGACTTCAGGTCTGAGAATCAACGTGTGAAACAGTTTTTAAACATACATCTATAAACACACTGCAGAGACATCTGCGCTGGTTTCTGTGCGGCTGCTTTAGTATCCAGATAAAACTGAGATGACGTCAAGTGAACTTCACCGGCCTTGATGAAAGCGGATAACGCTCATCAAAAACAGGATACAGACAATGAAAGACGCCAATCTGTACATGAAATCCGGTTTGGGGTTTGTCCATATGCATACCAGGACACAAGCTGAGCTTGACTGCTAATGATGCGTTTGGTGCATACGTGTTTGAAGGGGTTTTTAATCACTGCTGATTCTAGAGGAGCTGATGGAATCTGCTTGTTCTTCTCTAGTCTGTCTTAATCTGTGTATTGTATAGATTTGGCCTGATTTAGTGTATGGATATCAATTTTGTGACTTATGTAACCTGACTCCTCTAATACATAATGAAGTACTATCTATCTATCTATCTATCTATCTATCTATCTATCTATCTATCTATCTATCTATCTATCTATCTACTCCCAGTTCAATGAAATGTTACTCAACATATTTCCATCTTCACTGTCAGTACATAAAACGTTTTGCTCTGGATGGTGCAGGCTGGGTAATTCTTAAAGCTTCTTAAGGCTTGAAAGGTGGTGGACGCACCTGTCCAGGGACACAGCAGTCAGGGTGAAGATGCTCGCGTACATGGTGAGAAAAATGATGAAGTGCACGACTTTACACAGCACAGGACCGAACACCCACTCATCCAGAGTGTAGATGGTGGCCTGAAAAGGCACGCAGAAAACGATGAAGCACAGATCCGCCAGTCCGAGGTTCAGGATGAACAGGTTGGTGGTCTTCGTGCTCACCTGTCCGTTCCGAAACAGAACCGCGAGGACCAGAGAGTTTCCCACGGTGCCGACCAGGAAAATGAGCGTAAAGCCCAGAGAAATGACCACCGACTCCACCTTCCAAGAGGACGCGTTCACCACGGAGAGATTCATCTTTGTGTCTTATGCCTCAGACGGACTCTGTCAGGAGTCTGTGCAGCGACAGGAACGCACGCGGGAGGCGCGCGCGTCGTTTGCGCGCAGCTTCCACATCCAGACGCAGCGCAGCAGGCGGCAGAGCCGGATTCTTACAGCATGTCAGCAGCTGAGATAGTGATCTACAGCCGTGACAAACACCAGCCCAGCCCCTCCACTGAAGCCCGACTGTCTGCAGGCTCCCACAGAAGATCCCCGACGCTTCGATATGATGAAAGAAAATATGACTCAGCAGTTTGAAACTCAGTGAGAACAACAGAGAGAGCGCGAAGCCTCGCGCAGCTGCACGTTATCATGGCCTGAGGTTATATTCTGACTCTGCCCTGAGGTCTGAAGCACTCACACATCTGCTCAAAGTCTTTGAGTTCAGTCACCTGTTGACTCTGTTTCACCTCAGTCTGCTGAGAATGACAGCAGTCTGCCCCCCTGTGGCCACACTCAAACACTGCAGGAGAATAACCGTGTCCACGCTGTCCTCATCAGCAGTGGATCACTGCCTGTTCCCACAGGAAGAGAAGAAATTCTCAGAAGTCCTGTCCAGTAATCCAGTAATCAGTCATGAGGAGTACTTTTACTGCTGAAGGACAAAAGGTACTTTGATTTTACTGCAGTCTGTTTGTACTGATTTACATTCAGTCTATTTATTTAAAATGATCCATTTTTTGACTGTTTCTTTCTAACACAAATGAAATGTAAATGCACGGGTCAGGACACAGTGTGTAATGATAATAATAATAATAATAATAATAATAATAATAATTTGTAATGCACCTTATATTCTGGCAATCTCAAGGTGCTACAGAGTAAAATTTAGCAAGTTTAAGATCAAGTTCAAGGTCAATAAATAGTTTAAAAAAAAAGAGGAACTTATACAGAACAGCAATTATTAAAAAGCTTTTTTAAAAAGATAAGTTTTAAGGTTTTGCTTAAAAACATCTGCAGACTGCGGGGCCCTCAGATGGTCAGGGAGGGCGCTCCACAGCCTCGGTGCTACGAGGAAAATGCCCGGTCACCCGTGCTGCGGGGTTTGGCTCTGGGGGTTGGAGAGTGCTGGCTGTCGCTGGTCGGAGGGTGCGTGAGGAGGTTTGGGGGGTGAGGAGTTCCTGTAGGTAAAGGGGGGCGTGACCGTAGATGCACTGGGGGGTGAGGAGGGAGACCTTGTATTCAATTCTGAGTGGGACGGAGCCAGAGAAGAGGTTTCAGGATGGGCTGATGTGATCGTACCTGCGCACCCTCATCAGGGTCCTGGCAGCGCTGTTCTGGGTGTTTTGCAGTAAAACATTGCAGTGTGTGTGTGTGTGTGTGTGTGTGTGGGTATTCTTTTAATTGATTTTTGCCCCAGTTGTCATCTCACTGTATTAGCATGCTAACATTTACCGTTTAGCACTAAACAGCAGAGGCTGATGGGAATGTCGTTAGTTTTGCAGGTATTTGAACAAATGTGTTGAATAAATTGAAAAGTTATAAAATCACACAGTTCAAGTGAAAAATGAAGGCTTGTACAAAATTTAACGAGAATCCATCCTGCAGTTGTTGAGATATTTCAAAACCGTGAATGTGAAGGTCATGATGGCGCTGCAGTCACGAGGGTTCATCCTCTGGGAACCTTGGGGATGAAGGTCTGGACCAGAGTGTTGGACTGACTGTCCCTCGAGCCACCGGGCGAGTTTTACAAGAACTGGGCCGATTAAAAAGTGAGTTTTAAGAGCTGAAGAACAGTCAGAGGTGAAGGTTTGAGCAGCACGAGCACATTTCAGCAGGTTCGACACAAACCTGTAATTAGTCTGTCTGCTGCAGTGTTTCCTCTGTCTGAGCACCGCCATGCCCCCCCATGGGGTCCCTTCATCCTCAGGTCTGATTCACATCACACACACACACACACACACACACGCACACACACACACACACTCTCCTCCTCTCACAGCTGTAAAAATACAAACACCTTCACTCGACTATTTTTAACTGGTTGCTTTTCTTGTCCAGGAGGAAGTGGCCGCTTCAGTCCTTCTGTTTCCTCCTCTGGGACTCTGAATTACTCCGTAATCAAACATCCTGGAAGTCTGACGAAGGTCAACAAATCTGAAGAGTCTCACTCGTCCTCATCACGCACACCTGCACGTCTGCTGAATGTGATGGTGGTTTTGTTTGTTTTGCCCAGTTTCTTCGCCGCAGACTGTGAATCATGACAGGTCTCACTACAGTGTTGGACAAATCTGAGAGCACTTTGTCCACCGTTCCAGACATCCGCCATTCATTTCCTCAGACAAGAAAAACCCTACATTCACCACATGTGACCAGTGATCCTCCTGCCAGTGTTTCAGCTGCTTGATGCTGTTCTTTAAATACCTAAACCTTAAATAATGAATGAACTGACTCACTGATTGGTCCAGACTCGACTGCCGTGACGTCTGCTCATCTGGTCCGCTCTCTGCAGCCTCAGCCTCACTTCGCTGAGCCTGCTGGTGTCAGATCAGACTTTAAGGTGCCTCTCATGACTCATGAAACTGGTCTCACACCTTCATATCTGTCTGATCTCGCTCCACCTTATACCCCATCCTGTGGTCTGTGCTGACAGAGTACAGGACTCCCCACAGGTGAGAAGAAGCCAGCTGGACGCAGGTCTTCTGCTGTTGAGCCCCCTCCTCTGGAATAATCCGGCTCAGGCCTTTAAAGCTACAACTTTGAATCTCTCTGACCCTCTGGTGTTTCTGTGTGCTTCTCCTTTCAGCTCCTTGTGTGTGTCATTGTCTAATGTCCACACCTGTGGACTGACCGTCTTTAAAATCTGCCCGTTCAACCAAATGAACCTCAGAAACAAGTCCGTACTTCTGCACTTCACCAGCAGATGGCAGCAAAAGCACAATGAATGGCGACGTGACGCGTTCACTGTCTGAGCTGCTGCTGTGGCTCAGCGCACACACTGAACATCAGTGGATGTTTCCTCAGAGGAGCTTCAGATGGTGGTTCATGTTTACTCCTGTGTCAGCATCCACCAATCAGGTACGCAGGACGCTGCGCACCTTAAGCCTCTGTGGTGCATTAAGTCATGTGTCAGTCCTACAGGGTTATGATAACAGTTTCATCCCACAAATGACGGCGCTCCTCTGAGCGTTTGGTCAAAGCCGATGAAGCGTAAGAAACGACACAAGATTAAAGTCAACTGAAAGTCAGTTTGAGAGACGTTCGATGACTTTCCTGAGCAGCCCAGAGGTATCAGATCAAGACCGACCTGAGTCATGTTTGAGATCCCGTCTGCTGCACTGTTAGGCATATGGCAAAGAGCAGGAGCCCCTGGAGCAGGAAATGACATCATCTGTGTGTGATCACCGGCCGGGCAGAGCAGGAATGTTGAAAATAGGCTGCTGGGTGAGAGAGGTAACCACACGCCACAGACGTAGTGACCACACATGGGAATATTTGAAGCTTAATCAGAAGAAATCATTAGAGTGTGTGTGGACCGGGCAGGTGGAGGCAATGGGCTCTGACCAGGAATGAACAACACGGACCGACTGAATGCACCATTACCTGAAACAGGACTGCAGTGAGGAGGAAGAGGTCTAGAAACTCCTTCTGAGAGCCTTAAAATATCTCATGGAAGTCCAAATGTCACTGCAGGGCTCAGACCTCGTAAAAAGGTCAGACTGATTGGACACTGGGAACTGTGGGGTGGTGTTAATCATCGGTGCTTGAGGATGTGAACGGCCGCGGTGCTCATTCTGTGTTTCCTATGGGCCGCAACCCACACATCATGATTCCCTCATTAAGTATGACTCCAACCCACAAGTGTCAACACTTGCAAGGAGGCGGATCGAGAAGCGGTGACCTCAAAACATCTGCTCGGTACAACAACACAGCGCTCCGCTCATCCGCTGCAACGGCCAAAAGCCCTCATGACAAAACTCCACACAGATAAACCTCCGGGTAACGGTCATTTTAGAGCACAGCACACACACACACACACACACACACACACACACACACACACACACACACACACACACACACACACACACACATCCTCTCAACTCCCGCCGCCTTGCTTCGCTGATAGTCCCACACATTATAAATAGCGTGCGCTTTTAATATGCGCGTGTGTCCAGTGGATAACGTCAGCGCTTTGGGAGAAAGGCTCAAGGAGTGTTTCATTATAAACCTGTACCATTAAAACTTGCTGGCTGGGTCTGGATTTTGGCTCTCACGTCCCCTCTCTAACTTTTATGAGGCCAGTTATGATCCTAAATCGATGCAGGAAACTGAGATGGAGGAGTTGGGTAAGGTAAGCGGTGCCATGACCTCACGAATAAAAGGTGGTGTTGGTGATTGTGTGGCTCTTTGCACCGTTGCGTATTGTGTTGTTCAGCTTGAAGGCTCGATACTGCGTGTACCTGTACGGCTGTAAACTGGACAGGTACTGGAGGAAGTATTCGAACCCTTGCCTTAAGTAGTAGTAGTAATATCACACTGCAGGAAGTGAAAGTCCTGCTTAGAAATGTTACTGAAGTAAAAGTACTTCAGTGCAATCAGTAAATGCAGGTAAAGTACCAAATGTTCCTTATTCAGAGAGAAAAAAGGCCTCTGAGAGTGTTTTACGACCATTAGATTATTATTACTGATGCATTATTAATTAGCATTTTATTGTTTTGTTTGGAGCGACTTTTAATGACATTATACAGCTGAGTTTAATGTATAACTTTGCTTCACATCCTTCACAAATAAAGTCTAATTTGTAAAGTAAATAGTAAATGTACTACAAAAAACATTTGCCAAAGTGAAGCTGATGAACTGCAGCAGAAGTACAGACTGTCAGGGATACTCGAGTAAAGGTACCTCAGATCTTTAAGTCCAGAGCTTGAGTAAATGTACTTTGTGGATGAAAAAGTTACTGTGAAGTTGAAGTACTGACAATCAGCTTTAATTTGAGCTTCTTTTCGTGCACATCAGATGACCAGACTTTCTTAATTCTTCACTTTTTTAAGACTTTGACAGTTTATTTGCTCCCACAGTGCATGGAAACACAGCGTAGCTAGCAGGAAAGCTTGGCTGTGAACAGCATGCTAACGAGCTGGAACGTGCTGAGCTAACCCACAAACAAGTGAGCTAGCAGCTAGCAAGAGAACCGCATCGCTTGTAAGTGAGTTAACGAGCAGTTTTCAGCCACTTAGTGGGATTTTCACTCAGTGACACAAATTGTGACCAGACTAGAACACTCTTATTCAATCTTCATGTTCCTCTTTGTCGACGTCGTTATTTCTCACTGTGCAGGTCACGCTCTTTAGCTTCTGGTTTGCAGTGCTAGCCTAGCCTAGCCTAGCCTAGCAAGCGTTCTCCTACTCCAGTTTAACGGCCTTTGGTAACTGTGTCACCTTTGCAGATAGTATTTCTTCTGGCAAGTCTGTTCATAAGGAAACTTGTCTCTGCAGCTGTGAGTGTGCAGGATAGCTTTAGCACGAGCCTTGATAGCGTTTGCTGATTTGTGATTTTGGGCCATAAACTCTAAATAAAACTGACTTGATACATGTGCTGTAACAACACAGTCCGCCTCATACGGAGACAAACACCTGACGTAGCAGAACTCCTGCGTCTGTCCGGCCAAGTTCAGAGGTCGCAAAGGTCGAGCGGCGAGTCATGCAGGTGCTTCGGAGAGCTGCGAGAGGAAGCGAAGCAGAGACAGAGAAGGCTGTGAGAGGACCACAATCACGCAAGCTGCGTGTGGTTTGCAGCTTCTTGCCAAGACCTCTCACTCTCTGCGTCCCAGACTTTCTCCCTGAGTTATCCAATCCCCCCGTCATCTCCACTGGCTGCCCTCCCCACTCCCACTCTCGACCGCACACAAATGGTTTGAATAAGAGGTCTGCATGACTGGGCTGCCACAGATGAAATCCTGAAGAGTGATAGTTTACTTAGCCTAAATACCCCCGATTAGACAAATTGAAACATTGTTGTTATGCGGTGGAAACTCAAGGACCTATTGGCCGAGGCCGTTCACCTCGTTCCGGAAAAGGCTGTGCTCGCGGACTTTCGTCATGCGAAAACCGCAAGAGCTGGCACAAGTGGAAAAAAACAAAACAACAACAACAAAAAAAAGCTACGACAAAACAAACTCAAATCCTCCACCCAAACAAAAACTGTAAAACAGAAAATGAATATTGTCACATAGAGATGATTCACAAAGGAGGCAGGCACACGCGACTCAGGCTTCTGTGACTACTGAAAAACATGTCCGACCACAAACGTTCTGTCTTGACTTATGGTATGCCTCATGATGTCACATTTTCCCCTCATTTCGATCGTCTCCACCATCACAAACAGGGGCTGCAGCGACGCGCTGCTCTGAATTGATCACAATCTACCCCTGTGGAAAATAAAGAAATCAATCATCGTGTCACGATTAATGAAGAAATAATTCAAATGCGACTTAAATGGCTCGACTTCCGATTCCTGCCGTGTTTAAAGTCAGCCAACTGTCAAACCTCCTTCATCCCATTAAAAGCTGTAATTTGTAAGGCCATGGAGACCTTTTTCTTTTAGCTACTTAAATATTACAACACACACATGTACTGCACATGCACACAGTTTGTAATAATACACCAAAATGATTCTACCAGACTCGAGCTAAGCAGCAGTGGAGACTCATAAAAGGAGCGGTAGCTGCTTCGTTCGCCAGCGGACTCCGTCTGGCCGGGCAGTCTGGTGTCAGCGCTCGGCGGCTGGACTCAGCAGCGGGAAAACGCAGCCACTCTGCAGCTGGAGGAATCTGCATTACCAACATGGTTCCTGCATCTGTCTGGTGCTGGTCAGTTAACTATCGAATGCACGCCTCTCTCACCTGCTTGGTTCGATCAGGAGGTGGATGAATTAGACCGAGCCGCACTGTTTGACAGAAGACTGCACTGATACCGTCTGCGGAGTTCATCCCGTCTGCTGTGCAGCACGATGACAGAACTTTTAAGAAATGAAAACTTTTTCGCCGTGCAAGCTTCAGTGATGCCAGCCTCAGTCCGATCCGCCGCTTTTGACAGAAATATTTCAACATCGACGAGATGCATTACGTTGAAATGCGGTGCAGGTGTTCATGGTCCCCAGATGATGAATCCAGCTGACTTTGGTGATCCTCTATTGTTTCCTCTAGTGGCACCATGACGGTTTTTCTTTAGAGTGAAACATCTCAAAGACTTTTGGATGGACTGCTGTGAGCACAGACATTCATGTTCTCCTGAGGATGAGTTGTAATGACTTTGGTAAACACCTAACTTTGCATGTAGCGCCATCATCAGGTCAAAAAGTCAATCTAATACTTCGGTTTATGACCAAATGTCTGCTAATTAAACTCCGCCATCAGCCTAAACTCCACTTTGTATTTACTGCTAATTGGCTAATGTTAGCATGCTAACATGCTAGGCTAAGAGGGTGAACATTACAAACGTTACACACAATTGTTAAACGCCAGCATGTTAGCACTGTGAGCATGCTGACATTAGCATTTAGCTCACAGAGGCTCACAGAGCAGCATGGTGGGAGTCTTCCGGCAGATGAGCACCTTAAAGGTTCCGTCACAGAGAACCCTGATCAGAAGCTTCCTGTGCTTTTCTCCACAGCAAACAGTTAAATGTGAAGAAATGAGCAGAGGATGAGTGTGAGAGTGCAGCTCATGTCAACACGCCGAGGCCTCGTCTGAATTCTGCATGTGGCCACTCGGCAGCAGTTTCCCCTGAAGAGCTACGAGAAGAGACGCACATCCGCACACATTACATCACCTCTGTCCTCACCCCCCGCTGGACCCTCACACCTCTGGGTGATGCTCAGGCAGCCGGAATTACGTCGCCTTGATTTTGGTGCAATTAGAGCATCGGGTCCTTTTTTGCAGAGTCCCCTCGGAGGCTCGTGTAAGCCTGTTGTTCGTGTGGCAAATAGAGTCTTTCAGGAAGTAAAAGCACAGCGGGACATGAAGTCAAAGCAGCCTGTTGTGTGAGCGAGCCTCGCAGGTGTTGATCACATGAGCGCAGGTGTGCTCTCACATCGGCAGCGTTACAGAAATGATCAGACCCTCAGGCGGTGGCATCTCCAGTTCAAAGGACAGATTTTGGAAAATTGAGGCCTAATGACCTTGACTGGGGAGAAAACGGCGTCTTGTCCACAGTGTGTGCAGCTGTGGCCGATGAGACGGGGACCACTTAGGACAACTTTTAGAAACGAAGCACAGTGAGCAGATCTGTTCAGGTCACAACACTTCCAGCTTAAAGTCGGCCTGAAATTTGGTTGAAAAGTGAACGTTTTAGGTGTGAGCCCTGTTTGAACAGCATGTTAAGGGCTGAAACAACAAACTGACTTAGTCCAGATGTCCTCTGACGGATGGTTCTCAAACCGGAGCCCGGGGTTAAATCGTTAAGGACGTCGTATTGATGAGCTGCGATGTTGAACGTTTGTTTATCTCTACTTTAAATGTGTAACTTGTTGTCCTTTATTATCACGCTGCTCTGTGTGTACAAGTTTTTTATTCTCATCTATAGTTTTCTAGTCTACATATCACCCACCCATCCACCCGTCCGTCCGTCCGTCCATCCGTCCAGTGGAGCTCCACCTTGGGTTTCTCTTCCATCCGTTCAGTCTTTTGTCACGTCTTACACACTCAGAGTGTGTGTTATTGAAACACGGCTCTTCCCATGGGTGTGTGATCAGGTTTGAGAAAGTTCAGCGCAGCCACACAGAGGACAGCCAGAAGCGAAGCAGCGGGAGCAGAGTTTCTGGGAGGATTTCGTGTGGCCTCTGCACCGTCCCTTTCAAGTCCTGAAACCACAGGACCTGGAGAGGAGCAGCTCTGTTTTCTCTTGACGTCAGAGCAGCGTGCTCTGAACCTCATATCACCGGGGCGGATCGATCAGTCTCTCCTCGTCTCATTATTACCGTCTCATGTCCAAGGGTTTATGATACACTGGAGCTTGATGATGTGCTATCAAGTGTTTGCTTGTATGCATTTATTATTGCGTCCATATGCTCCAGATCGGTGTTTCAGGCAATCGCCTGACCTGAGTCAAACGTCTCCGCTGCTTGGACCATAAAACGTTTCCAGCTTATGAATACCTTTTGGTTTCAAAGTGACAGAGAACATTATGATTCTAACAGAGCACACACACACACACACACACACACACACACACACTGAAGTGATGTGCAGCTCCTCCCTTTGAGTGTGTTTTCCAGATTTTACTACAGTTTTTATGCTTTTTTACTGCTGAAGGAGAAAACAAAAGAATCATTTGTTTTTCGTTTCATCCAAAATATGATCATACAAAATATCTGCTGGACGCACGAGTCAGTGCGAGTCCAGGATGCACTGATGGCATTAATAGGTGGTGCTGTGTTTCAACATGCTGCACCTCTGTAGTACTTTGAGTACACGCTGTATCCTGCACACTGTACACAGCTCAGATATGTAATATTGGGAGGTTACAGTTGTGTAACTGTGTTTAATAGGTGAATGTCATATTTACAACAATAGTAACTCTAATTAAGGTTAGGGGATGATTGTGATGATGTTAGAAGAAACCAGCACTGACTGTCGGCTGGAGGACAGAACAGCGGCATCACATGTTAAAGTCCAACGTTTGACTCTCTCCATCCACCCGACCACCTCGCCACGTGGACTTCGTCCCTCTTTAAAAACGTCACCTGACCTTTGCTCCTGTCATTACTACTACGACCTCTAGAGGGCTTTGTCCCTTGAGCATGGACATGCTGCAGGTCATTGTGGGACATCTGATGAAACAAACATCACTTTTCTTGGGAGGACAGCCTCTTTCGAGTACACCTCGGCCTTCGAAGCTCTGTAAGTACTGATGAACTCAGTGAACTTACGAGTCGAAGCCGGACCATGCAGCGGTATTGTTTAAGCAGAGGAAGCTTGCAAGCCCCACACGTAGCAGGTGACTTCACAAAGCCATACCTTCTTTTTTCCTGCACTACCTCTAAAGCTGCCTGTAAGGACTCTATTATCGTCCCCACATGGCCGCCCCACCAGCACCGCCACCCAGTACGTCCTCCTTCAGAGGCCGAGGGAAATGAAAGGGCTCTCTCTACCACGCGAGGCAGGCAGATTTTCCACTGGTTTAATGAGAATCACAGACAGAAGAGAGGAAATGTGCAGGGTATTTATAGAAAAACGAGAGGAATGCAAGCCCCTTAATTGTGCTTAGTCTATCTCTCTCCTGCAGAACCTGCTCACGCTGCTCCCCCCGACGTTCAACATGGACTCAAAGCATGTGGAGGGAAAGAGAGGAAACATGGGACAGCAGAGAGTGCTTTCAAAAACCTTCCACACCAGACATGCATGTTTCAGAAACACTGACTTTCAGTCTTCCTTCTGTGCGTTCGTTATGAGGACGTCAGGTATTTGCAGACATGGTCTTTACAAGTGTTCTCCAGGTGTCGTGTTTCTTTTGCTTTTTTCATTTTGAAAAATATTTCAGCCACGTTTGTTACACAACTCCAGGACTGGAAACGCCAGATTAAATGTCCACAAATATCTCAACAACTGCTTGCTGGAGTAGCTCGAATTTGCACAGAATCCATCTGACTGATGAAGCTGCTTTCCTCTAGCGCCACCATGAGGCGTGTGAATTTGAATGGAAATTTGGTTGAGAAATTCATCTCCCTCAGGATGAAATGTAATAACTGTAGTGCCATCATCAGGTCAAAATTACCCAATTTGCTGAATATATTGTCCAAATATCTGCAAAACAAATGACATTCCCATCAGCCTTAGCTGCACTCTGTTCAGTGCAAATGCTAACATGCTAAACTCAGATGGTGAACATGGAAAGCATTGTGCCTGCTTAGCATCAGCATGTTTGCATGGCAACTGTGAGCATGTTAGCATGCTGATGTTAGCATTTAGCCCAAAGCATCATTGTTGTGTGCATGTCGCCATTTTCTTGGTTCAACTGCAGGAATTTTTGAGGCCTTTAAATAAAACACTCATTTCACACTCAAAAACATGGCGGACAGTCAGTGTTGCACAACATGATTTCAGTCACTGACAGGTTCTTCCCGGCGTGACAGACGATGGAAACTAACTTCTTCATGAATCATTTTCTTGTTCATTCCTTGGTCTGACTCCTGTTCGTGGTATCTCATCTTTTTCAGATTCGTAATCACATCGTTGAATTTCGTGTGTTTTTCCAGTAAAAACTTCAAAGACCAACTTCTGTCTTCAGCTTTTATTGGAAGTGAGTTGAGTTGGCTGCAGAGCTTTGCTCCTACGTGACGCTACACAGAAAGAAAACCCTACACGAGAACTAACAACTGATTCAGGTCAATGAAAGGAAAATTATTCATTCATTGATATTCATTGAAATATGTAGCATGACAAAACAGCTCATTTATCTGGCGCGACTACAAGGCTAGCAGTAAGCTAACAGTGCTCCCCAGCTGTCCTCTCGGACAGCTGTTGGTTGGTTAGTGAAGGTATCCTGACATTTCCTGAATGGAAGGTGATCAGACGTTTTTCTTTTGCTGAATTCATATAAATGTCAAGTCACACGGCCGAGCTACAGCAGCTACACTGGATATGAAACAAGCTTTCCCAGTGGCAACTCAATCAAACGTGTCCTTTAGGTTAAATCCAAACATTCAGAGGATGGCTTCATGAGAACATATATTTTCATTTCCACTCGAACACTTTTCCATGTTTCCTTCTTTTCCTCTCAGGAGGTAATTATTTCAGCGTGCAGCTCAGGTAAAAGCTGCCTCCTTTTCCGATCTGAACGCCGCCTCCGGGCTGCTTTTCACCTCTGCATTGTGTTGTACATGTCTGCACGAAGCTCGTCCTCACCCGACTGGAGGCTGTGAGGATTAACCTGAAGGCAAAGTCCTGATGGAGATTAATTCAGCATCCCAACCCAAATCCACACACGGCCTCTTTCTTTCTCTGACTTGAGCAAACTAAGAAGCGCGATGAGTGAATGGCCTTAATGAAACACACACTCTTTCCTTGGTTGGCTGTGTGTTTGTGTCATGTTTGTCCTTTGTTGTCACTGAAACACTGTCCCCTCCACCGGCGCTGCTCTGCAAGGTGCACGCAGGAAACAGGCTTTCCAAGAGCCGCCCGACAAGAGACGCAAAGTGGAGTCAGACTTATTTTAAGTCGGTGATTAAATACATTAAACAAGGCTTCATAATCAGTTGAATTAGGTGGATAATACATCACAGGGATGAGCAGCATGGAAAATAAGTGTAATCTACTTCAGTGAAAAACACTCCCAAACACACGAGCGTAATGCAAGAGCATGTGCTGTCAACGTTATGTCATTTTGCATGCAACCTCAAAGCGCACACATCTGCGAGGCCAAGATTGGTGGTGTAAAAACACCCAAACATCGGGTACTTGACTATTTAGATTTCCCTATAATGAGGTATGATGATAGACCGAGCCGGTGAGGACTACAGGATATTTCATATCGACCAATGGGAGCACTAATGTGGGATTGTTATTACAGTAGTCTTGTTCCCCGGGCAAAAGCGTTCTGTCATTTCTTTATTTACTCTGCGGGGCCACATGGTGGTATTTACCCTCAACAGACAGCGGAACGGGAAGGCAGAGAGATTGGATCTCACTATTTACTAAACAGGGCAGTGATACACCTGTTTTTGCCCTTAATCTTCGCCTGACCCCTCGTTGTCCTTTCGTCTTCCTGTTGTGTTGAATGCCATTCCTAATTTCCTTTTTTTTCCAAAGTGAGGTGGTCAGTTTCCCCTCCTTAAAGATGTAATCTCTGGGGTAAAAAGATACATGAGTGAGCAAGCAGAGAGATATTTGAAAGCACATGAAAGTGGAGCTAATGCAGCTCCAGCTGTAAGCGTGTAAACTGTGGACGGATGATGCCTCTAACTGTTTCAGGGCATTGTGTTTCTGTGTCTGACCTAAAAGCATTATGTCTGCTGCTGTTGTGTCTGGAGCTGGCTCCTTATAAAAGCCCACAGCACAAGACAAAAGTGACAGAAGTAGCACACACCTTTAGTTCCCTCAAAAGATTAGTTTCATCACAGCTCTGCTATGATGTTTCCATGTTAGTTTGATCAGGGTAATCAGACACAGCTTGATTTTCTGCTCTAAAGTGGCTGCAGAAAGAATTTTCATCATTTCTGTCAGATTTTTTTTCTCCTCTGGCCACTCGGAGGATCAACTTTGTCAACACAGGAAGCCAAGAGGTGAGGCAGCACAGGTTAGAAAAACAACCACATCCGAGCAATGAGGTCGGTTTGTGCCTACGCCCTGACTCCGTGCTCGGCGGGCGCGAGCGCGACTAAAAATCCTCTTTCTAGTTCATTAATCCCAAACTGTGAGTCCAGACTCACGTCTGTCACGAGACAGTTTGTGCAGGTGGACACCGGACGCTGACAGAGGTCTTTCAGACTGGATACTGATATCACCGCAGTGCTGCTACCATCACTTTACCCTCTGATGCCTCTCAGATCTGTGTTTTATATCCACTTGACTGGATCAGCTCAGGTCAGCCGTGATAAGCTGTAATAAGAGTTCCTCTGTCCAGAGGTTACCTCAGCCGAGCTCACGCGGCTCGACGGCATCGAGTGGATCAGCCATAAACTTCATGTTATGACCTGACTCCTCTAACTGATCGTACTGCAGCAGCATTTGGGTAAAGCGGTTTCTGTCGGTTACGTATACAACCAGCGCCGCCCCACAGTTATTAAAACGTTCCATTATTCACCCCAAACCCCATTTTTGCTACTGTGGTACACCCCCACCCCCATGAGTTGCAGAAACACTGTGGTTTGACCTGCTGCATCAGAACACTGTAAACTCAGCTCAGCTTCCTGTCCTCAAACCGCTCACAACCTGCGCCACGCCGTCAAAAAGTCACCCAGGAAACCTCGAGTACAGTAGATGCAAAAATGAAGATCTTTGATGATGTAATGCAGATAAAAGGAGCCGAATATTTATATAATAACTCTGTCCGACGCGATCAAAAGGTCGCGAGCTGACAGATCTGGCCGCAGGTGCTTCGCTGTACGTGATCCAGAACGTCATTAGAAACTTAAATCAGGGTGATTGTTTGATTAAGACTGTTTGCATTTCTTAGCTGCCCTTCATTGATGTGAAAGCTAAAATACTCCAAGTCTAAATTCAGTTATAACCTTCGTCGGGTCAGTATAATCAGAAAATGCTGTTTGCATGAGTTTCTTATTCAGGGTGTTGTCTTAATCAAGTTAATACTGGAAATATTACGGTCCATGTTAAATGTTATGTCTGTGTACAGCTGCCAACAAAACGCCTGACTTTTGGCCAGGCTTTTGTCATGTCCAAGACAGGCTATGGGAAGTCATAAACTAAGCACAGAATATGATCTATTACATGTAGAAAAGCTTTGAAAGGGCAAATGGAGTCTCACTCTGACAATGAGACAATAAAAAATAAAATACTTAGAGGAGAAATGTTTTGGATCTTAGTCAGAGAGAGAAAGTCTGGCCTGCCATGTTACGTTATTCAACACATTTCCTCCTGATCTCACAGCTGTGCAGGTCATTAGCAAACAGTTGCACGGGAACCGCAGGCTCTGCCAAAACCTCTGCTGCAACTCCTGCTGTACATCCTGGGGTCACGGCAGGCCTCTGGGCCCGGATCCATCGGAGGTCTGAGCCTTAAACGAGACTCGCTCAAACATAAGAGCTACTGGCGATGACAGATCCCCGAGGCTGGACAGGATCATGGCTGCCGATTCGTGACCTGATGTCTGAGCGGTAGGAAGTCAGCAGCACGCGGTGGCACTCTCATACCAGGCCGGGCCAAGAGCAGCCTGGACAGCTGAAGGGTGAGAGGTGGAGCAGCAGACCTCAGACCTGGACTCCAGTCACTAAAATGAGGACTTGAGACTTGACGATAACAAAAACATTCGAGCGTCCGCACAGGCCTCACACAGCCAGACACCTGGATTATGTAATTATTGGACCGATGCAATGGAAGGACTGTGTCTTACTTAAGACACGCGTCGGCAGCCATGTTAGCGGCTGTGTGAGGCTGAGTGACATGCCGACGACCAGCGAGGAAACACGTCCACGGTGAGAATCCAGACGTGCTGATGTTCAGCAGGTGTGATGTTTAACATGAGCTCCACCTACACAAATCTTTGTTCATAGGAAAGAACACAAGCACAGTCGAAGCCTGTCAAGAGTCAAACCAGCAGGCTGCCATAAAAACCTAACCCTCAAACCATGCTGGCCAATCAGAAGCCAGAAAAAAAGCTATTACCTGCAGACTTCCTGCTACTAGATAACGACACACTCTGACGCCACGAGCCAAAAACACGTCAGAGCCACAGACAGACTGTGAAAACCTTCAGCCTGTTTTCAGGGACCTAAAACTGCGTTTGTGTGGACGAAAGGCCAAAAGGCCCAGAAGTCCTTTTTCAGTCCAAACAAAGCTTTACTGTCACGTCTGTCCAGCACACGCAGAGTAAACTCCATTAACACGACGTGAGAGGAGCAGTTAATCCTTCTGCTCAGTGGACACTCGCTGACTCCAGAGCAGCAGACGTCTCAATGTTTCTCCACTGAGCTGTTCAGACGTACCTGTTGCACCACACACTCCCTGAAATCTTCATGAGGGTTACCAAAATACCTCCGCCAGGGAAGGTGAGCAGCGCTGCACTTTGAGGTGTGTGTTGCCATAACACAGCGAGTGACCGTCATCTCAGTGTGACCGTGTTTACCAGCAAATGACCAACATGTCGTGTCTAGCCACTGCGCTGCCCGTGATGACAGGCTTTCTCCTGAACACACGGAGCGACAGAGCTTACAACAGAAACACCGCCTCCGGCCCATGTTGTGTAAACTGCAGACATTAAATGGTTAAGCAGGATTGTGACAAACAGGCCGAGCTCAGAGAACACATTATCCACGCCAGTGGGTCGTTTTGTAATTCCTTGAAAACCTTTTATTCATGTTTTACAGCATCCAGACTGATTTGGAATCAGGGTTGTATTTGGAGTAATTAGCTTGTTACACAATGATAAGTCGATGTGGTGAAACTGGGCTGTGTGCACTTCAGCGTAACCATGAGTGTGAGTAACTCAACCCAAAGCATGACTCTGTGTTTGTATATTAAATATTGTATTTACACACACTCTGAACGGCCACGCCTCTGTTATGACATCACATTGTTATAAACACATAATAAAACACAAATACAACACATCCTGATTAGTCACCATCACCATTATAGCAGAAATGCGACCAGCTGATCCCAGAGCTGTGTGGAAGAACTGACATACAGTGTGTGAAGCTGCTGTGGTGGAGGCTCTCTGACCTTTAACCCCTGAGGTCACATGAGGTCAGTCTGATAGCGTGTTAGTCCTCGTCACATTTCATCGCTCCACGTTCAGACGCTGATGCTTTAGTCAACGCCTGAGAGTCAGCCTGTGTCACACACCGTTCCTGACCACATCGAGGCGAGTCCACCGTTTCAAGTCCTCAAACGTCTCTGCTAACCATCCTCATTTGCACCTTTGCCAGAGTACTCCTGTGTGCACGTGTGCAGCTCGGCGCTGCCTGCGCTGGGAGGACTCTTTCAGCCCATTCTGAACTCCATTTGCAACCCAAAAGCTGCCCCCCGAGGGCGATAGTTATTCAGCGTCTGCTGTTTGTCCCTGTGTTTGCTCGATGGCTCAGTGGGCTTTGCTGACCGCTCAGAGGGGTCTGGGTGAGCGAGACCACACGAAGCCCCAGATCGTGTTGATACAGTTGCCTACCCCGAGGCTTGACAACAGCCCCTGAAGAGAGGGGCCAGAGAAATGGATTAGGCCCCTGGCACTGACCTTCTTCCCTGTTCACCTCCCCCCAGACCGAGGAGGTCCCGGCCCTCACAGCTGAGCTTAGAGTCCAGTCCCAGTCCTGCTGGCTATATCCTATTGGCGTGTATTCTCCAAATGGACGTTGATTATTTACCTGCTGCACGGGCGCCCGTTTGATCTGAAGTCGCCGCCGAACATGTTCCTGGAATCGACCCAGACATGTGACACGATCAGATCAGACATGAGGAGGATCACCTGAGATCTGAGGAAGGTTTCGCATTGCTGCTGCTGAGCACACTTTACGTCATAATAATTATGTTGAAACAGAGGAAGACATCCAAATCTATCTGGGCGGATGCCATGGAACCTTCTCACCAATCAAATGGATTTGCACAACACACAAGACCACCCTTCTGCAGAGGAAGTACTGTAGATCTCTCACACATGAAGGAAAATCTGAGTCATTGCTCACTTCCAATAAATCTGTTTAAATCAGATCGGAGTCCAAGCACATGCCTGCTGTTATACTGAGGAATTTAACACAATTTCAGAAGTGGAGATAGCCTCTAGAAGTGACCTGCTCTGCTGCTGGCTTCTACACAAGGATGACTGAGTGGACTGACAAAGACAACAACACTGAGTCGGACCAGAAATCAGACATGGAAACTGTTTAAACCTGATCAACAGCTACTTTGACATAAAGTCCCGAATGAAAAACAACTCCAAAACAACGCTGACAAACATTCAAACTGGGGCAGCAATTACTCAGTGCATCTGGCTGCAGCTCAGACATCAGCTGAGGGCGCTTAGTCACATGTCCAAACAGCAAATCAAGTCAAAGACTGAGAGTTAAAGTCATCAAGTCTCCTCGCAGTCTGATCCCAAGGTTAAACGCAGCTAAAATCTGCTACTGGCTGCTGGGAAAACACTTGGAAAGTGTTTGTGACCGTGGACGCTGAACATGCTTCTAGTTTAAAGAGCAAAGCAGACCTCCAAAGGGAAGAGGCTGACATTCAATACTGAAAATGATTTCAGCAGCACTGATTTGACTGTCCTCATGCTGTATTATGTGTGGGCCAATCAGATGACAGCATGGACTACGCTGTATATGAGCGCTGTGCTGACCGCTGCCTTTGCACAGCAGAGTGTAGAACACAGTCCTGAGGTCAGTTTCTGGGCTCTGTGGGCTCTCATAGAACAGGAGTTACATCGGGCAGTTGTTAGCTCTGCAGATGTCAGCGTCATAAACACGGATTGCTATGAAACCTCCTACACACAGTCGTCTTGTGTCGGGGCCAAGATGAATTGATGATGGGCTGACTTTCCGGCAGATTGAATTTTTAATTTGTTCAGTACTTTTATTTGTATTAGCGTGTTAGCATTGTTAAGCGAGCATGCATTCAGTGTTTATGCTAGCATGGCTGCACACTCTTAGCTCCAACAGCTGACGTTTGTACCGTAACATATTTCCACCTGACAGGAGAGATTTGTAAGATTTGCTCATTCAGGACCATTAGCAGGTGCTGAGTTCAGCCATGCCCCAGACTGGTTCTGGTCTGAATTAAACACCTTGATTCAATGTCCTGAGTTTGTCCTCTTGAACTGCTGACCATAATAATGAACATGCTGCCTTCGCTCTTCATCTCAGATTGCAGCTTATTCCACTTCTTTTAGATGCAGCAAGAACATTTCAATAATTGCCGTCAAGGCTGAAGTTCAGGTTTTAAAAAGCATGCTGGTCTCTAAATAAACAGAGACTCGAACTCTGCCAACATTTGCAGACAACGATTTTACACCATCTGGCTTTTACAAGCACGACAAACCGTGTTGTGGTGCCTCGTGAAGTTCAGGACTCAGTCATGTATCAGACCAACTTCCACATCAGACCTCTTTATGTATGAACGCTTGACACAGCACGTTTTTCCACTAATTATTTTTATTAGTCAGTATCAGGATGACAAACGGAGTCATACAAAGTGTAATGAGCCTGTTTTTCGTCGTGTTCTGGTTTCTGATCAGTCCACAGTGCTACAGGTGCAGCAGAGAGCGTTCAGGTGCACCTGTTCAGGATCAAAACCGTCTCCGTATCATCTGCGACGAAGCCCCGCCCTCTGTGATGACACTCTGACATCACATGACCTCACATGTCACTGTTCCTACAGTTGTTGCTTTGTGTATTTGTGCTCTTCCTCTCCTCCTCATCTTCTTCGCCTCCGCTGTTAAAGGTCGTAAGTTGATTTCCTATTTCTATCTGGAAAACAAGGGCAGCTTTTTCCACGAGGCCACTGCTGTGTGTCGTTAACTGTGCGTATGGACAACATGAATCATGTTTTTGATACCGGGGAGCTGCTTCAGTGAAGTCAACTCTTTTCCTTCTCGACTTATTGAAAACAGCACCTCGGGTGAAGCGAGGGAACGGCTGCGTTCATCCGTCTGTCACACACTCAGCTCACGTGGCTTCATCTGAAGCTGAGCGCACAGCCCTGCTCATTCAGATGACTAATAACTAATTCATTAACAATCACCTTATTTTATTTTTTTTTTTACTTTGGCTGAAAAAACAAACTGAAATTCACACTTTTATTGAATTTCTATATTGTACAGTAGGTTTTGTACATTTCTTTGTGGATGCCTAAATATTGGAAATGTTTTATAATTTTAATTTTTCAGAGATTTATGCTCTTTTCAGAACAGAGGCCAAATCATTGTGTGCATTCTGAAGCACAACATCAGAAAACGTTGATGGAAACACCCACACGATAACAGTTTACCGCTGGAGAAAACCTTTAAACGGGTCATACACCCATGGGATGTCAGTGAGTGTTGCTTGTTTCATGGCTCTTTAAATAACTGATGGCACATAAATTGTTCTTTCAGAGGTTCCTCATCTTTGATGCCATCAGTGTTAATGTCAAATGTTAGAATGCTAACACGTAAAATTGCCTGCTAAGCATCAGCCGTGTGAACGCTGTGATTGAGAGCATGTTAGCATGCTGACGTTAGCATCTGGGTCAAAGCACCGCTGTGCCCAAGTACAGCCTCACAGAGCCACTGGCATGACTCACCTCCATTGTACTGAGGTGCAGGCTGGGCTCTCAGATCCAGTTATGTGCCACTGGTCATGGGTCAGCAAAACAATATGTTTATTGTGATTTGGGTGAACTGCACTGTGCTGCATTCAGTTCAGACTCCAAATGTTATTAGATCCTATCTTTTTGGAACATGAAGTCAGCGTGTAAGTCAGTGCATGACTGAAAGGTGCTGATGTTGCCAACACGTGTCCTGAGCAGCACGTGCTGCCTGTCCTGGACAGGTTTAACCCCTGGGAGATGGCACAACAGGTCAATGACCCAGTCCCTGGGGCCAGAGGCGATAATGTCCAACACCGGACACACAGCACTCAGCACGGCCTCGGCCTGTAGGCCTGCTGGACTCCTCATTGGCTGTGATCTTAAATTGACAGCTGCCCACATGGGCACAATCGATGTGCTTTAAAAGCTGGGAGCAGAACCATGAGTGTGTCCTCCTGCGACAGTCCTCATCTGTCATTGTCTGCAGGCAGCGATAGGAAGCTGACACAGAACTTGTCACATTCTTCAATTGGTTGTGTGACGACTATTTCTGATCACTCGACCCATTAGCAGCTCAGTGAGGTGTGCTATCAACACCCCGCCTTTCTGCTCAGGACCTCTCCCCAGGGAGGGAATGAGGTCATGGTGTTCAGGAACCGACTCATCTATCAGGACAATGGACCACTCGCAATTTCCCAGGGTGCAGTGCTGAGTTGCACCAATCAGATGCCTGGGAATCAATGCCTATAGTTTCTTTTTATTTCCTAAGTGGTCAAAATGGTGTAACTGACCATCTGATACCACGAAACTGCTTCCTTCCTTGGCGAGTGCTGAAGGGAAACCAACAAAGCAAAGTTAACACCCAAAAGCGAGCAGTTCCTCCCTAGTGTAACAATAAAGCGTGCAGTTAATTACACACTTTTGGCACTGATGACCGAAAAGTCACTTCCAATACAGAGCGCTCACCATACAACACATAAAACCTTGTTAAAAATGATGAGCAAATACACTCCACCTTCACAGTTTCTGCTGCATGTGGGCTGAAAACGTATTTGTGTTGACACTGAGCGTGGTCACCATGCAACCCTGACCGCCAGGGCTAGACATCGTTTACACTTTAGATTTATCCCTTTAGATTCAGATTTTCTCATCTCTTGGCTTTATTATCAAATCCTGGTTGTGATTATTGCCTTATACTTTGATAAAGACAAGAAACCATAGTCCCGTGTTCTGAATAAAAAGATGATGAAGGACACCTTACATCGTTGGAGCGCAGCACTACGCGCATTCGTACAGAACCACTGACGCTCGGTTCTATATGCAGCTTCCTTGGTTCAGTACACAGTCCAAACAATGAGTGTCAAACTCATGTCTGTGCATGTGCAGAAACACACATTTTAGAGCTCGAGTTTTAACCTGAAAGGCAGGCCAAACTCACACCATTGTTCTCCTTATCTTGTGGGCAACAGAAAAACGGAATAAGTTCATCTTTCAGATGTTTGGTTACTAAAATACACTGTTGGTAAGGTAACAGACAAAAGTCTTGTGTCAGATCTGGACAGCCATCAAAGGAGCACTTTCTCCCTCCAAACCTCCGCTGCTCTGACTGAGAAGATTGATAAAGCCTGAGGTGGATTAGGAAGGATGACACATTACTCAGGTCTTCACAGCGTTTCTTTAAATAGACGTGTTGAGTGCGTCACCTCTCGCTGACCTGACACACTTTATGCATTTAGGACAGACATCATTCATGTCCACTTACTTGAATGGGGAAAAATCTGACACGTGTATCCGCGGCCATCGATCAGCGTGCGTTTTGCTGCAGACGTGGATCCAGATGCAGATTAAAAATATCTTCTTCTGTTGTTACCATAAGATTCTGAGGACTGTGCGGCCTTTGTGAAGGTTGGTGTGTCGTGCTTGTTGCATTGTGCGCTTCTCTAAGGAAGTATGCAAGCTGCACATGTTTTATGCAGACCCCCAGAATCCCCCTGTGTGAAGAAACAGTTTATGGGGTTTAATCTTCAGAACACAAGTCACAGCTCCTGCGTCTTCAGCTCTGTTTAGTGTGATATTCACGGAACCTCATCAATGACATCCAGCCTCCAAATGTGAAAGCCGTCCATTTTTATTTCCTGATCTGTGGATTCTTAAGAAGAAACAAAGAGCTCCACCACACGAGCACAATTCTGCTAATTTTTATGATAGAAAATGCTAAAATATTTTTAATCTGCATAAGATCAAGACCATAATTGAACATGAATCAATAATGAAAGCAGCCAAAACTACCTGCACACCATCAACCTGCAGACAAAGGTTACGACTTCTGCAGCTAGTGGAGGACATGTGGCAGCTGAAGAGCTGCACATTTTTCACAGTAGTTGGAGGAGACCAAACCAGAGGTAGAAGTAGAGCAAACATTGGTCATCAGGTGTTGCCACTTCGCTGTAAAGCCTCATGGGCTGAAAACGGCCGTTTTGCTCCCTAATGGCCAACAACTGATGAATATGTTTGAGTTTTTGAGACAACCAGTCACACAGCATCAGAAATGTACTGTGTTAGTGATACTGCAGATCAGAGTAACAGGGCTGGGCTGCACACAAGATTCAGAAACTATACCCCCACCTCCCTGACCACACGGCCTGCACAGCAGCAGCCAACTGTGGACTACACCACTGACATTCCAGCTGGGTCTAATTTGGCTGCCTTTTTCCCCTTTCTGTAAATTTTATTATTATTTTTAATCATAACTGTTTCCTCTTGCGGTTATGTTAATATCTGGAAATACACTCCCGCAGCCTCAAATCACTCAGGAGTGTTTGCGTGGTGTGTGATTAAGGGCGCCTGGCGAGCCTGAAGTCCGGCCTTCGCGTGGGTAGGCAGAGACAGCAGCAGTGGCAAGACTTTCCAGGAATATCTCAAATAAATCAGGTGTGATAGCTGAACGGAAAAAACGGCCCATTTTCCATGTCCACTCTCCAAATATTCCCTCTACCAGGAAATCCAAGGTTTAACACCTTTTGTCACAGAACACTTCTGCTGGTATTTCGAACAAAGGACAAAAAAGATTTTGTCTTTGAGTGTGAATAACATCTTTTTCCACGGTTCTGTTTGTTGTATTTTCCCAGGCAACAACAGAATCATCCGTTTACGCACCTCCGTCATGCTATCGGCCATTCCCCCTCCTCCCGCTCTCATCCTCCCCAAGCTTTTCCAATACATTCCCAACAACACTTGAGTAATTGTGGTGGTTAACGCAGCAGGCCAGATATCCAAACAGGAAACAGGAAAAAGTGCCGAAATTATTCCGATCAAGTGAGATTGGACGATGGAAAACAAGGGAAGAGGAGACATGAAAGGAGGGTCAGAAAGTGCACTCTTGAAGTCAGCTTCACGCCGCTGCTTGTTTTGATTGCAGTGATTAAAAATGGACAGCTGAAGACTCAAAGTCACACGCTCATCTTGATTTTATCACAGCAGAGATTTAATCCTGTGGAATTATTTTTAGCTCGGTGCAGCGGTGTTATCAGAGGTCTCCGGGTGACTGGATTCAGCTGTGAGGGATTATGCTGAGGTGAGAGACGGAGGTCTTTGCATGCAGACGGGCCCAGAGCGCGGTCATGCAGAGGTCTCCGCATCCACACTGGGGCCGCTGCCATTGGAGGCCGGTCGTTCCGCTGGCCCGTCAGACAGTGTTGATGTTTGGATGGAGGAAATGTTAATGGAGTGTAATGTTTGGATGACAAATTTCACCTCTTTCTCCCTCCTTTTTATAATCTTCTGCCAGTCGTAGCGATTTTACAAATGAGTAAATATTGTCTTGTGAGGCGTTACTGAGGGAGTGGATTCGATCACTTTCCCTTCGCAGCACTCCTTCGTGTCTCAGTGCACTTGACCGTGCATTGCCTCGGTGAGAGGCAAACGAGTTATAGGATTTCTTGAGGTTTGGAAACATTAGGAGAATGATGGAGGTGAAACAGTACCTCTACTCCAGGTCACTTCAGCTGGTCCCAGCCTGGCAGCTCGCTGTCTGAAGCTAAGGCTGTGTGGTAGTAGCGATTGCCATTTCCCGACATCGTGTTCATATTAGCTGTTTTCTTGTTGCGAAGGGCGGTGGGAGGCATTTTGTTTGTTCTGGCCAAACCAGTCAGTACTGAGTGACCTATCTCTCCCACTGATGTCATTTTAAGTCGACGTGGAAGCTGCAGTAGCTGCTAGTTTCTCTAATTAACCGCGGAAATTTTCTGATTTAGTAGATCTTATCTTTCTGTTGTTTCTGTTCAACTCACAACAGCTTGTACTGTTGTTGACGCAATAACGCGCGTCAACCTGTGATTGTGTACGGGGTCATACACAAAACAATAACCACAAATGTCTTATTGTTGGCAACATAACTGCTGTTTAAATGTCAAAAACATTAAAAAAGAAATTCCCATTCCTAATCCTAATGTTGATCCTAGTGACCAGTATTTGTTTGCAGTCTGAATGAAATCCACAAAACAGTTTCGCAGTCTCAAGGCTTGCGGTTGACCAGTCAGCTATGTTCAGTACTGTAAACTCCACTCAGATGTTTCCTGGTAGGAAAGTGCTCTCTGGAACACTATTGGGGCCCAGGAACTAAACTGGGATGGAGACTCCTGCACTTGAACTGCAGGTAGAAAGTCCCTCTGGTGGGAAAAGCATTGTGAAATGTCCTTTTGTAGATTCACCGATTGCCACATTTAACACTGAATACACAGGAAAGAATTTGGGGTCAAACTATAGATATCAGAAGGCCGACTCATGCAGCACTGTGGACTACATCAGACGGACCTAATTGAAGCCACATTCCTATGAGTGAGGCTTGAATTCCAGAGCTATTCCTGCATACAGTACACACTGGATACCACACACCCACTCACACATGCACAAAAACACACCTACGAGCACAGGTAATGGCAGGCTTTCAGCTGAATCGAACAATCTTGATTTCATTAGTGAGACTGGAAGCAGAGGCTGTAACTGTCACAACGCTGAATTCCTTATCTCTTCCCAGAGTGATATCAAAGAGGACACGTCCAAATTCTTCTCAGGATGTGCTTGAGGACTTTTTACAGTCGAATGTGTGGTTGTGATTCACTGTGTTTACATAGAGACTTTCCCCACAGAGTGGCTTTGGCCACCCAGCCATAACAGTCCATGAAAATGCAGGGTCAAGACATCAAAGACTTTTTCAAGATTATTCCAGTCAGGAGCATGAAATAACACTGTGACAAATACAACTCGCATGGCAGGATACAATGTCCCCCATCCGTTTGCATTCTGTTCTCAATCAGCTTGCTTATAAATGTCCAAAATTAAACCAGGCCGCTCCCTGGAATGTGGCTTCATGGTTGTACTGGAGCTTAACACAAACAGGTCAACACTTAGCACCATGAACAGGCTTTCTTGTCTTGGGTAAGTCAGGTGCTTTTTGCACCTCATCCACTCAGTCCATTCAGACCGCTCAGCATGTGAAGGAAAGGACACGATTACATAAGTGTTTGGAAAGCAAGCTAAATTAAAGTTACAGGTGCTTGTTGGACTGACTAACAGCGTCTGAAACCACCTCCTCTCACACCCTCCATGTCAGAGTTGGGGTACGTTTGTTGGGTGAAAAAAGAAAGGCTCGTAGGAAAGACTAAAGCCTGATAAAGAACTCAAGACAAGAACAAATTGCGCCAAAATCACGTCATGTCCAAATCTCATCTGACTGTAAGGTTTGAATCCAAACTGGACAAAACCCACCGGGACTCAGGGGAGTCACCATGACACAGCTGTGACCTAAAGCACGAAGACCCAACGCACCCAACGCACCCCGCTCCACCTCACCTTTCCAGTGAGATGTGAAGTTGCTGTAGGAGGTGTATCACTCCCAATCAAAGGTTTGCCGAGGCAACAGTCCTTTGACTCAGTGGACGAGTATGAAACTGTCTGTGTTCACCCAAAACGTTTGGACCCTGAAGTAGATCAGCTGTTTGAGTAGCTGCAATCTCACACTGCCTGCAGAAGGAAGACACATTACCCGTTTTCTTCAAGAAAGCGAAGGATAACCTCGACACCGCGCTCTCTGCCGTTTCGTACGAGGACCATGAATTCTTATTAATAACTGTGTTGATATTAATACAGCTATTGGTATTAATAACTATCCTTAACATCTGCTGTGACCAAACCTGCTCCTGCCAGATCACAACGGCTGCAAAGTCAATTTTCTTAACTTTCTGAGTCACATGAATGTGATAAACGCAGTGACCGGCCAGGTGTGCAGAGGTGTGAAAGTAAGCTTTGAAGTGAACTGAAGTGAACAGTTCAAGCAATTTAAAGGTGCCTAAACCAAACTCTTCCAGAATTTCAAAGCATTTAACCTCTCATCTAAACCTTTACTATAAACGAAGCTGCGAAAAGGAAAGTGTCAATCAAACACCAGATTATGTTGATGATCGAGCATTTATATTTGAACTCAAGTATGTTCCTAACCTTGAAAGCCGAGGTATGCACTGTTTACATGTGTCATGCAGATATGTGCAATGCAAGCGTAGAAGACAACCTTTCAGAATTTAGATCCAAACAAAACCAACCAACCACGATCCCACGATGTCATCAAAGCTGACTCTGCAACCTAAACTTACAATGAGAGTTTATGTAGTTCTCACATGCCATGCGGACACTGGGAGGTTACTGGTCATCTGTCCTGTCCGTCCAGGCCCTGCAGTGATCCCTCCCCGACACGACTGCACTGTGAAACAGTTCCATGCAAAAATACATCCCCAAGTTCAGCCAAAGCTAATATGAGACTTCAGCAGTCTGACTTGGCCAAATCAAATGCGTATCTTCGTCCTGGTAGTCGGTGGAGGTTTATTGCCTGTGTTTTGTCCTGGCAACAAAGCTATTTTTGACTACCAGGAAATATCGCTTCACTGTGGCTCAGCAAGGAAACACTGCGGCAGCCTCTAGTTTCTCAACATTACAGCAATCAATGACTCTTTCAACATACAGCTGGTGAATATCTGAACTGGTTTTCGACCTCCACACAAGTCATTTCCTTGATTTCCAACACAATCTGTTGAGATTTTATGTACAACTCATGACACACGCTCAGCTCACCAGACGCTGACTGAAAATGAATGTGATGACAGCGACACGTTACCGTCTGGTGGTGTACCTCCGACACTTAAACTCACCAGCATTAAGTGAAACTGCTCTGTTGTTTCCACCCTTTCATCTGCTGCTGGAGGTTTCTAATCTGCTGCACTTTCCTTCATCCCTGGAGTTCCGCTCTCTGCTGTGTATACTGGGAAACTTTGGCAGGAAGTTTAGAGTGTATGTGAGAGAGTGTGTTCGTGTATTGTCTGCATGCGGGGTTGCAAGTGCACGCAGCCACGGACAGCTGTGAAAACACGTCTCTGCACTGACCGCCGCAGAGTGACGCCTGAGACGATGCACATGTGGTCCAACCTGGCGAGGATGAGCACAGGTGAGCCACGTGGGACCCAGAGCCTCACAGACGTGTCCGTCGCTGGTGCAAGACGATATCCTCCTCTTACTGTTTGTTTGGGTACTCGTGTAATCACTGATACATAACTGTTACAGGATGAACGGCATATTTCTGAGGCAGGGAAGTAAATTCTGCATTTATTGCCTCCCCCACATTCCTTGGTTCCATTTGTGCTTTTCAATTTATTCCACAAATTCGATTCATTTAAAGAAACCTGAGCAAGTTAACGGCTAATGCTCTTTCACGAGAAATTCTCTGCACTAAAATAAGCCTGCTCACGATAAAAGGGAAAACAATCCTCGTGCCAATCAAAATGGAGCTCCAGCTGCCGAAATAGATCTCAGGCAGGACTCGAGGATCCTGCCATCAGCGGCGAGCTCGGCCCTTACGTTTTGAAAACTGCTCTCGTAATCAGATGAACAAGACAGAAGGCGCTGAGACGGAGTTTGGCTCCACTAGAGTGCGGTCTCTTTATTTGTGAGCGTTCAGAGTGTGTGTGTTTTTAACAAGAGTTCTAAGGGCTTTTAACATGCTGTCTGCCATGTAATTAGTGTCTATGGCTAACTAGCTCTCAGCAGGCAGTTTTAAACACTTTCCATGGCTGCACATCTCACAGGCCAAGAAGCACTTTGCAGGGAGAAAAAAGGAAAAACACTGGTTAAGCAACACTACGGTGAGCCAGCATGTAAAAAAATAAAATAAAAAGCGTGTAACTCACCGTAGCAGTGTAAAGAATCTGGGCTGCAGCGAGTCTTGCCATGGTTTAATTAGAAATGCACATCGCAGGTGGACAGAATAAAGCCGTCTCAGTGTGTCGTGCTCAACAGATCTCATGCTACTCCACCGAAATTCCAGAAAGACTGATAAAATATTTGATAACGTGGCTTTCAAAGGGATACAGGATCTAAGCTGGCCCTGAAATGAAATGATGGATCCTGATAGGAAACCACACCTGGAGTTTGTAGAGCAGTCTGGCTGCACTGAGGAGAAAATGGAAATATATATATAACGCTGTGCATTATCGCAGAGGAGCGTGGGAGCATGTACGCTAAGTGTACGTGAGAGAGACAGGATGAGATAGAGGCTCTATGTGCATGCAAAGCATCTGGATTTGATCAGCATTTCCCACTGAACTGCCTGGTTGTGTGGTCATACAGTGTGTGGTAGTGCACAGCAGAGGAGCCTCATGTGTGCGCACGGCTCATGGAAGCGCTGTGACATAAGGACATCTGTAAGTTGTCCGTCTGTATGGCTCTCTGGGGAGTTTCGGTTATATAAGGATCCTAAAGGGAGCACATCAATCAAAGCTACGCTCGTATAAAGACACGCCTCGTTGGAAAAACACAAGGTGAGAAGATGACAAAGAACAACACAACATGTTCGGAAGCGATGACTCCCATGTTTGTTCTAGTCGGCAAATTGGAAAACGTAAGAGAAGTGAAAACAAACGTAAATTGAAAACTGTCCTCCTGCAAAACAAGACAGTCAGGGGAGACAGAAAAATATTTGTGGGTAAAGTAGCCGTCTTTTCCCATGTGTTGAACTGGAGAATAAAATTCAATTACCGAGTTCACTGCTGTCAGTAGGAGCACATGTAAACAGATGCAGGAATGCCAGCCGGGGCCAGGTTAGCTGGCTTAAACACTTCTGTGACTCAGAGGCAGTTGTGTGGCCTCCCGGCCGCTGATATCTTCACTCGTTAATGTGTGGCATGGAGGGAGAACACATGGCAGAAACGCGCCTTGGCTCGCTCGCACAAGTTTATGAAAGTAGAAGAAACCAGACACGCAAACGGATGCCGACCGGCTCGCTGGCCTCTCTGCGATGTACGCCTGGATGCCTGGATGTGCGTGTGTTTTTCTGTAAGTGGCTGCTGTATTTCATTTCTCAACATTTATCTGCCCGTGCTGTGGCCTTTGAGGTCCGGCTCTTGTCCACTGGAGCTACAGATGTATGCTAACTAGTAGCAGAGCTCCTCTCTCTCTCCCCTCTAGAAGGGTTTGGCCGAGGCCGCCCACCAAACACAACCGCCCATACCAGATGAGTGCATCACCCCTGTTCGGAAAGAATGAACACATTGCTTCCTAATGTGTTCCCAATGGGTGCAGGTATTTGTCAGTGATCTGCAGTATAATTGGTTCTTAAACTAGGCCATGATGCTCTGCAGACAAATCCTCCCTCTGCTGTGACATCTGCACATTATACAGCAGAGACATAACAGCAGTTTGTAAACAGTTGGCCCTGTGATCACAATTCCAAACTAATGAAAAAATTTCTAAATGAAAACAAAGAAAATGACTTTCCCATCATCTTGAAACAGTATCTGACAAAGTTTTCCTGCTCATAACATCTTGGAATTTAATGCCTTTTCCCTCGAAAGGGTCTGATCCAAACTAGTGGCCTCTATCGCAACAGGGTCAGCACTGTTTGTTCCTTTAACAGTTAGTGACCTGACTCGGTGGTCCCTCTGATTAGAGCCCAGCTGAGATCAGACAGCAGGCTCCGGCAAGAAGACATCAGGACCACTCCGGAGCCCCTTAAAAACATGCCCTTTAATTATTTTTTTAAGTGTAAGTGAACAAGTGAGTGGAAAGTATGTGGAGTCCAGCCTCCCTCTGCAGGGGAGCGGGGCTGTTAGCTCATGGCACCGCGACGGGGTGGGATACATTTACACATCACAGGTTTAGGTCAGGGTTAGTCAGTGTGCCGCTTCTGGCCTGGACTGTCCAGGTGGAGCCTGGTGACCCTCCTATCTAGGTCATCTGTACATGTATTCATCACTGGTGTTGTATTGTGCAGTCTCCTGAGGGGACAACGATGGCCTTCATCAAACTCTACTGGCTGAACTCCTAGCACAGCAAACACTCTGCGACCCTCGAATCTCCTAATAGCAGCAAAGTCATGTTTTCAAAATAGAGACAAGAAACCCAATAAGAGATGCTGCATCGCCATGCAAATAAAATACTGGGTTTTCATTTGTTTATGGGTTTTGAGAAGGAGTGGGGAGGAGGCAGAGGAGGTGCGGCGTGTCTTGAGACGTCAGACAGAAAAGAGATTTTGGTCCAAAGCAGAACATGAACCAAAGAGTGAGTTCTCAAAGGTCGAGAACTCAGCGGCTGACAGACTGTTGTGTCTACAGCTGCAGCTCAGTTATTTTCATTATTGATCATTCTGTAGATTCTTCATGTGGTTGATCAACTAAGCGTCAGGGGCTTTATTTCTAAAAATGTTCCTGGATTTAAACTTGGACTTGGATTTAAGATCACTGTGCTTGTGTTTCATTCATAAATATGCTGATCATAATAAACCCATTTCTAACTTTTGCACCTGTGATCGATAAACCTCACATCAACTTCAACTGACGGCACCTGCCCTGTGATTTCTCCTTATTGAAGGCCAGCACAAATGAGAGTTTAGTCAGGAATAACCATGGACCAAAAGAGAAAAGCAAACTTTTTGGAGGATGAGATCACAACGATGGTCGAGGAGGCTGAAGCCAGGCAACACGTATAATTCGGTGGACTAAATAGTAGTTTGACAAACAAAGGCAAACATGCAGTTTGGGACGTTTGTGTCGCTGCTGCAGTGAACGAGGTGGAGCAGAAGGACTGCGGATGATATTAGAAAGAAAAGGTCTGACCTTGAACTGCACGAACATAGCCATACGTGACCACAGCATTACAAACTGGACGCTAAACACTGACTGCAGGTCAGCTAATTCCTCAGTCCGTCAACTGATAATCACAGTGTTGGTAAGGTTCATGCAAAGTTCACCACAGGATGGACGCGTTTAACCCAAACTGTAATGCCCCCAAACAAGCAGCAGGAAAATCACTTCGGTCCAGTCTAGACTTTGCTCAGAGGTCAGATCATTTCCACATGATCAGCAGTCTGTTTTATAAACGAGGCCCCTGGACTCTCTTTAAATAGCCAAAGATGTTCTTCACGGTTTCTAAGAACCCAAGTGAAGACCTCAAATAGTTTGTTTTGTCCAGTCACCAGTCCAGAACCAAAATATTCAATTTACAATGACATAAACAGAGAAAAGTGGCAAATCCTCACATTTAAGAAGACAGCAGAAGAGCATCATTTCCAAAATGGACGTATGGATGTAAGCGATTTTGATCTTAAGTTGGATTCAGCAGAAAAACATGTGCAAGCATTAATTTAAACCTTTGACATGGAAATGATCTGACCTCTAAGCAAAGACCAGACTTGACGGGAATCATTTTCCTGCTGGTTGGGTGGGGTATTGCAGTTTGGGACATACGTCCACGCCTGAGGTGAACTTTGAATGACCTTTATGAAGAATGTGATCAGCTGAAGGCGTGAGGGATTAGAAGACCTGCAGTCGTTTAGCGTTTCATTTTTAATACTGCGGTTACGTATAGCTATTCTTTTTTTGTGCTGGTATGTAAGTGTTTAGACTGTACCTGGACCAAATGGCCACACTCCCTCGATTTTCCACCCAAATGTGCAAATTGTGACTGAATTTCCAGAAAAATGGTAAACAAAATGCTTTTATGTGTGTTAAGCGTTACGTGAATATTAGGGGTTGAAGATAAACAGTTGGTGGCACCAATTCTTCTGTCTGCACTGCAGAAGAAGACGGCACAAGGAAATGACATCAGTCTAACCTCAAATGATGGAAAACCATGTGGAAAACGTGATGGAAAAAAGCTCGTTTCATGCATTCATAGGAGGAACAGCCTCCTCATCAGCACACAGATCTGCTGTTTTTGTTTGCTGAAATCTTTCCTCTCTTCAGAGGTTTGAGTGACGTTGAAGTCAGAAGCCTCGCGTACGTCATATTTTATTCGCTAAGTCTGTTTCCATTGGACTTAATTGCATTTTGTTTTTATTGATACGCCAACTTTTCCACCTCAGCTACGAGTAAAAACTCGATTTTTTCCCAAAAAAACTGTTGTTTCCACTGAGGTTTTGTAATGCGCTAACTGAAAATACGCAAAAAGAAAAAAAAAGTGGATAGAAACGCACTTATAGAGAGCCACAAATTTCGGACTGTGTCTCCTTGAAGGCATTCCTGGTGTTGCCTTCAGTGGAAGCAGTTGTGTGAAGAATGAAAAGAAAGTTTAAGAGAGAAGTGCGTCACTGGCCATGACCATCAGTCAGAAAGCAACAAAAACTGTCAACGCCCCGAATTTCAGTGTTGGAAAAGTGTGGGAGGAGAGACGCTGCTCCGCTGAGCTCTTCATCTAAAGCTGACGCCTTTAATCTGAATCGCAGTTGATCAATTTTCTGTCGAACGACGAGTCGATTAATCTGTTGTTAATCTCACTGTTTGAGCGCTCGGTGAGTTATCAGTATCGATCCACAATCCAGCGAAAGCCCGACGAAAGTGTTTCATCTCTGTCAACATCTTGACTTCTTACATCATGGAGAGTGTGTGGCCCATCTATCACCCTGTGTCCTTTTCTTTCTGCCACTCCCTTTTCCACAATCCCTTTCTCCTTTCCTGCTTCCTTCGCTCCTCCCTTCCTCACCTCAGCATCTCCACCGCACACTCTGTCCCGGTCAGCCTCTCATTATTTTTACCCACCAGAATGTGGACCAGCTCCACTTCATGCGAATAGAAAACCACAAGTTTTGTTCTGGCTGGACAGCACCCAGCCGCAAGAGCTGTTTCAGTCTGTTCGCTCGCATCTCTACTTTTTGGACAAACTGACATATTAAGAGGAGAATAGAGAGAGGAAGCAAGACATAATTGCTTCTTTGAATCCCAAAAATCATAAATTAGAAGATATCGATCATTAAAGTCCATCACTGACAATATCTGGCATTAACTGGGTGAGACAGAAGGACATTGAGAGGCTGAGTGAGTGAGCAGAGAGAAAATGAAAACATTCACTTAGTGCTCGATTTTTCTCCGTGTCAGCTCTCTCAGGATTCTGGCACGTCTCCATCGCATTATGAGCTTCCCGCCAACACTTGCCAAGAAGCTCGAACACAGCAGTGACCTGAGCGGCGCACTATCTCAGTCTGAGATGAAGACCACGAGGTCGGATCACGGAGGTTTGGTGGAGACCACGTCATCAGCATCCATCACAGCAACACCACAGCTGAGGTCGCCACCTCCAGCTTGCTTTGGTTGCGATGAAGGTGTTGTCTAAAGGACGGCCGGCAGCGTTCTGCACTGGGCCAGCTTTGACAGGAAACCGGCTGGGTTTCTGGGCAATAGGCTGCCACCATTGTTTCTTTAGTCCGCTGTGAGTGCACCTCAGCAGGCGGAGTGAGTTATATTCTTCGAGAACATTATTACAGTAATTCAAACTCTTTCCTCGTCAACGGGATTTGGCATCATGATACTTATTCTAGCAAACTTGCCGGTAGCCCTGCTAACATGCTAGGCCCACTAATGTTATGTTAGCTTCGCGGATGACTGCTAACTTAGCCAAAGGTACGTTATGCTTGCCTGCCTCTGCCCACCTGTAGCTTAGCGCTGCTAATGTTATGCTAGGTTGTCATAAAATTTGCTTATTGCACCTGTTAGCAGGAATTTGATGATGCTAAGGTATCACACCGAATTTGACTGAGATACGCTCACGTTCAAGAACAGGACTCGTAGCAGCTTTAAAGGACAGCAGAGGAAGTTGGGGCTCTGTTTGACCAAACTGAGCCGTCAGCTGTCATGCAGACTGTATAAACTGAATCTAAAACTGTCCCGGCATCTGACTGGTGTTTGGATTGGCTGATGAGGAGACCCAGAACGACTCACAGGGTGCTTTTCACCACCAATATCCCTCCAACACACCTGGTACTCTTCTCTGAATCCTCTAATAATAGAATATACAGTGCTGCGCATGCAAACTCCTTATGCCATATGCTGCTGTAAAACGTGTGCACACGGACAGCTGCAAGCTCTCCAATGTGTTACATGGCGAGTGACTCTCAGTCTCCCAACAGATCAATGAAACTATCCTCCGCAGACTATAACCATAAGCAGAAATCATTTCATTATTCTGTTGGTGTGCTTTTATTTGCCTGGTGACTCTATCAACAAGGTATTTGCCGTTCAGCTCGGCCCATGCCAAGAAATATATAACAATGAATAAAGGGGGGGAGAGAGAGGAAGCTCAAATGGCTTTTAAAAGAATAAAAAGGTTGTATCAATTTCCCAAAAAATACATCAAGTCAAATGGGAAGGCAGAGCTCACACTTAAAGGAGTTTCAGGTTCATATAAAAAGGGATATGTTTTTCCATGTCATGTCTCATTTGCTTGTTCAACAATCAAAATCAACCCAACTGGGCCAAATAATTGAGTCCAGCCCCGAGTGTGTGAGTGAGAAAGAGAAAGCTGAATTGATTTATACACTGAAACATCTATAATCATTGAATAGTCACTATTAAGCTCGAACAGAAGGCAAGGATTCAATTAAAATGCTCCCTTACGAAGTATTACTCCACACAATAATGTGTCTGTGGCCTAACAAGAAACACAAGCTAATAAGCTCTTTATAATGAGATGAACACTTACTTCTTGCCTGCAGCGTTCCTCTGCTTTGTTCTAGTGGGAAAGATTTACTATTTGGTTGTTAGTTCAAAGTCATAGCAGTAAATTCTTCACGTAGACAGGACAGGAAAAGTGAACTGTACCCTTGTTATGACTTGATTTTCCTCTGCTATTGCCTTTATAGCTGCAGATTAATGTGAGAAGAACTGGAACACCCTCCGGTTAGGTCCTGACTGTTCTGCACCTCACATCCCATAAAGCTAAAAAAAGAAAGTAGAGATGATGGATTGGACTCTTCAGAGGTACGGCTCTGAGGCCATGTTGAACGCTGGCGTCTAATGATAAGCCCTCTAATTGAAGCTCATGGAAACGAGGGCTTGGAAGTCCAGTCATTAGTTAAATGGTATATGATTAAAACCTGGATAGCACGCTGAACTGTAATCCACGTAGATTTGTCAGCCACACTACCTGCTATCAGGTGAAGCATTAGGTTCGAAGGTAACAGTGTCTGACAACCTTAAAGCACTCATATCTACTGTGTGCCTCAGACACTCAAAGGATTTCTACTTCACCTACTGAAGACCTACTGCCAAAACATCTTCCACAGCTGGACTGAAGTGTCCACCTGAAGATGTTTTCTCACTTTACCTGAAGCCTTCTGAAGTTTACTTCTTCAAGAAGATCATCAGAAGGCCTTCAGACCACAAACTGTGTTTAAGAAGTCATCAGGACATCAATTATTCCACCTTTCGTCAGGGCGATCAGCAGGTAAACAGCAGAAATACGACGTCCATGTTACAAAGCAGTCAGTCAGTCAGGCGAGTGGCTTTTAGTCAGTTATTCAACATTTTCTGTTCATGTTTGCTCATTTATCTCCAGGCAGGCCGTGGTTGGTGTACATTTATACATCTTTACTTGCCTCAATGCTGTTTGTGTTTTATGTAAAGCACTTTGTATTGCTCTGTTGTTGAATTTGGATGATATGTCCACACTTAAACCAATCTGGTTACACCAAATAAACGGTCAGAAAGATGAGTCCCTTATTGAAAGACCTGCGTTTAATGTGGGGAAGAACAAAGGTCTGACTCTCTGTGGACCTTGTGCTCATGGCTTTGCTCGTGAAACCATATGGGCCTGAGGATGCTAATGAGCACTCTGTCACACAGTGTTAGAGCTGTACCAATCTCACCTTTTAATGATTTAACGACAGTCTGACAGAAAGGCAAAGTGTGTATGAATGGATTACTAAACAGCGTTTGCCAAATAGCTCACTGAGCTGCTAACATTCCTCATTAAAGTCTTCACAGTCAGCTTTGAGGTGTTGCTTCTACACACACATTCATACATGTCTGTTTTTATAAAGGTTAATAAGCACATTAAATAGGGCTGCTCATTTGGAATATTGTGTAACATGAATAAATATTGTGCAAGCAAAGACTGGATAACGTGTGGATAATGTGTTGGGAGTGATTGAGCGAATGTGGGAAAATATCATGGAAAATATTAGCAAATCGGAAAATGTTACAGGTAGTTGGAATACAAGAGATATTGTAACAATATAATGCATTCTGAGCTTGTGATGACAAATCTTCCAGAACAACATGAAATCTCACCCTTTACTCTCTCATTTGCTCATTCAGACACACACACACATACACACCAGTGCGTGGTGAGGATTGTTTCACTAATGAGTTGGTTTGGCTGCAGTTGAGTTATGGGCATGAGCGCATGGTGGGACCTCACCCCAGTGCAGCCTGGGAGAGTGTACTGAGTGCACCTAACGCCACGGGCTGCCAAGGTCCTGTACCGACTGATTTATCAGCCTGCAACCGTCGACCGTTGACGGGCGTGACACAGGTCTGCAGACGGCTGTCATCACCTGACCACGAGACGTTTGCAGGAAGTGTCCACGTCTTTACTTCCTGTGGAAATGCAATTTGAATTCTGTTCAATTTTTGTGAAAAGAAATCTAAACAAAAATAATACTGCAGCTTTTGCGTATATTTTCATATTAAAAAACGTTCCTGGAGGAATGGAAACACCTTTTCTGAAGAAGTTCTGATGTAAACATTTATCTCACAAGACTGATCAGCTGTTTTCTCACTGAGAGAAGAGGAAGAGGAAGAGGAGGAGGAAGAGGAAGAGGAAGAGGAGGAGGAAGAGGAGAAAGCCATTTTCACTGTCAAAAATGTCCTTTCTCCATTTTGCTCCCATAGATGGCCGAGGCCACTGGTTTTGTGTCTTATTGGCAGTTGGTAAAAAACCAAACTCACTTTTTTGTTAGTTTTTTGTGAAAATTTGCTTCAAATTCACTTGAAAAAGAGACGAAAAACGGCCACTGCAAACGTCCATGGTGCACCACAGTACTAACTGGAAAACATACTGTACATATTTACTACGAACATGTGGAGGACCCACGGTGCTGGCAAGTTTGTTCACCACTCGAAAAATGGAGGCCAGTTAGCTTGCTAATGTTAGCATTGATTCCCGCCAGAAATGACTTTTCGTTCTTGTAATTTCAGCACCTGTCAAGTCTTTAGCTGTGAACAAGTATCAATAAAATTAACTCATAAAAGTAAAAGTACACACACTGAAGAACTGTAGTTTAGTTTGCATCACCTGTTTCGAGGATTTTCAATCAATCGAAAACTCATTTTAGGGTCCGTTTATTTCTTTCATTCTAAAATTAACCTGTTTTTCCTTCCAATCGTTTTTTTCGCCATCTGGTGAAAACCTTCTGTCTCCATTTTTGGCTATTTTCACGTCAGTTGAAGATTAAATGTTGGTTTATGGAAAATGTGAAAGCACACATTTAAATGCACCCTATCACGTTATGAAGTGAAAATCCTAAAAATGTGAGTTGTTGACTTAATGTAAGAAAAGTAAACTCCCACACACTGAAACAACCACGTCACCTCAAAAACCTTTGGGGGTGGGGTTCCACTTTTAGATCATTTGAAGGTTTAGATGCTCCTCTACAGGTTAACAAAATTTGCTGAATCAGCAAAATTTTTCTTGTTTAAGATTTCCTTCAATGTTGATATTTTGGGAACACACAATTCTCACTCAACAGCAGTCGTGTTAATCTCTTAATGCATGTTAAGTACTGGACCATCGTAACTGAGCTTCACTAGAGTACTCGAGTAAAGGTGCATTACTCTGACCTCGAGTCAAAGCTTACTTCCTGCTCTGAAGGGTTGGTTCTGAACCTTAATTCAGCCCTTTCTGCTCTCTCTTTCAGGGTCTCATTATCCGCATGTCAGTACATAAATGTCACTTTCTCATCTCAGCAAACTGAATGAATCAAAGGCCACAGCGGACAGACTCAGAGAGACGAAGTGGAAGAGACAGAGTGAAGCAGAGGTAGAGGAAGGCGGGTGAGTGGTAATTACCTGCAGCTGCTGTGCTTAGTTGGGGGGTATAAATCTGTAACCACATCAGAAATTATCCATAAAATTTACAGCTTAGGAAAACCATGTGTGTGGCTCTTTAACACTCCTTAACCTACAGAGCCGTCTCTTATGCTGCCCCGGAAAAGAGCCGGTGGGCAATCAGTACATTCAACTCCAACTACAGTACACAGTGACATATGTCGTATAAATTTTTCAACGGAAAAAAAAGAGATCACGTTACCGCGCGCCAGTGCAAACTCAAATTCACTCCAAAACAGGTAAATAAAGCGGTGGAAAAAGTAAAGCCCTGAGCAGCCAATCAATCACTTTAATGAGTCTGTGTGACTTAAAGGAGTTATGAGGACTGGGCAGAATACGGTCTCACAAAAAACACAAATATATAAATGCACGAATAAGCCAGAGGTTGTAAAAGACAGAGCAAGAACTAACTTTCTCACCAGGACTGGAACCATTCACACATCTGAGATCAATTAATCTGTCTGACCATTCATTTACTTCTCAATGAACTAAAAAGGTACACGTAGTTCTGAGCTACTGTACTGTGCATGAGAAGGTGTCTGTGTGGACGTATGGAGGACGTGATGCAGATCACTATCACTGCATCTGATGTGATGGAGGTCACGAAGCTTGGGTCTGAATAAAGCCCTGAGACTGAGGAACCCGGCCTGACAGAGCCAAAACACCTGAATCTGTTAGCAGACATACAGAAATAAAAGTCAGATGTCAATCAAAAGCTTCTATCCTGTCGCCGTACAGAAGCAGTAGAACATTAATGTGGAAACTACAGCAGCTGCAGTAGCTGCCTGCTGTCAGCTGTGTGGAGGTTTTTATGTGAACACACTAAAAAAGAAAATGCAAGAACGCAAAGTGAGCAATACAACTGTTTGAGGGGACATAATGTCAGAGGGGTCATCAACACACACTTGATAAAACACTTGTAGAAGCATCATAGAGGGATAGAATAACAAACTTACAAGCAACCAAGGACCACAAGAAAAGAGTTCTCAGAGCAACAACTGTGATAAACTCCTTCCAGACGGCAACAAATACGAAGCCGACAATGGAAAAATTTGTTCAATTTATTGCACCGCGTGTTCAACCCCATTCTGTGGTTGAAAACATGGGCTTTAAAGCGACACGGCTGCCCCACAACTGTAACCAGCTAGAAAACAATTAGCTTTGAGCTTTACAGCTGACATGCACTGCAGAGCTCGTCACATGTCACTTCTGCACTGCAAAAGAACATGTGTGGGAAGCAAGCATGCACTAAATGTGTGTGAGACTGACATCAGGATCAGCTGGGCTGCCATGTCTAACACAGAGTAGCATCTTCTCCACACAAACCATCGATGAAAACATCTGTATGACTTAATTCTGCAGCGGTAACTTGACTTGATTCCAGGTGTCAGACTCTAAATGGTCTTAGGTGAAGTGACACCAGTGAGGTGATGTGAACATATCAAATGCACGGACCAATGGGAAAGCTTCCTCATTGGCCTAATCAGTGCAATGAACTGAACGAACAACATCATAAATCATCTGTAAAGTAAAATGTGTGACACTGTCTTCACAGGTCAGATGAGGGGGTCTCGTGTACATGCATGGGAGTGTGGCCCACTTGTGGTCGGATCTGTCCCCAGGATGATCCCAGTGAAAGCATTAAATGGCGTCAGTGGACGGGAGGAGGTAAGAGAGCTGTTTATTGTCACAGGTGGGGCAGAGTGTGTGATGCTGTTGAGGTTGTAGGCCCAGCTGGAGGAACCAGCGGTGTTCAGAACGAAGCCCCATCCGGGCCATGCCTGAGGGCCCTCTCCATGATCGAGTGGACATGTTTACATGTGACCACAGTGCAGTGCGTCCTTACTGAAAGAAATTAGGTCTAATCTGTTATTCATTTTAAGAATAACCGATCGTTCGACTTTCCGGCTGCTACAGAACAACATGTCAGCTGTACCTTCCACAAAACGTTTAACTCCTCCATCACCTCCCCCGTCAAGACAAACTGAGTCACTACATTATCAGGGACGCCCTAACAGC
Organism: Chaetodon trifasciatus; assembly: GCA_037975065.1. Taxonomy (NCBI): domain Eukaryota; kingdom Metazoa; phylum Chordata; class Actinopteri; order Chaetodontiformes; family Chaetodontidae; genus Chaetodon; species Chaetodon trifasciatus. Next base: position 4,344,704 of record JBBMOE010000047.1, on the reverse strand, counting down.
TGCAGTCTTTGAAAGGAGGTTCTTTATTATTTTGTCCACAAGCACAGTCACAAATGACCACAGAGCTGAAGCAGCAGGTCTGACACACTGGGTTACATTAGAGCGTACAGGAGCTGATCACTGCTGGAACGACTGGACGACTGTTTTTTAGAACTTTTTATTAATTTCAAGTATCGGTCATGAAAGAGCACCAAAAATTAGCTGGTTCCAGCTGTTGAATGGAATATCTTTGGATCTGGGACTGCTGTTCATTAATGAATGATTGTTATAATCAACAAGACTGAGAGTCTACAGCCACGCCGTGCGTCGAGCTAAATGCTAGCATGCTAATATGTGACAATAACGATACCAGCAATGAAGAAATAAAGGTCAGCACGATAGCATCAGCAGACCAGGGTTTATTTTCCCTCCAATGGCTGTCAAAACATTTCGAGCTCATGGTGAGAGGAAGTCAATGGATTACCAAAGAAAGCAGGATTCATCCTCTGGGGATCATGAACGTCTGTCATATTTCAGTCTTATCACTCTGGACCAAAGTGGTGGTCTAACACTGCCGCTGCCACGAGCATGGCTAAACAGCAAACCAGAGGGTTCACTGACACTGAAAAGAAGGAATATTTGCAGCCCTAAAGACAGAAAAGTGTTCAGGACAGAGAAAACCACACTCAGCAGTGCTGGTTACCTCTTAATCACCTCCAGAAGCCATGTAGGTCAAAGGACTGTGGTCTTCAAAGATGTCAAGTTACAAACTTTCCAGGTTAAAAAAAAAAAAAAAAAAAAAAAAAGGCTCATAACACTTGCAGTTACCTCTGGCTGCCAGTCGGTGCAGCAGAGAGCAGCTTTAACAGAGAGGGAAAGGGGATCATGAAGAAAGTGAACTGCCAAGAAGCAGAGTTCAAGAGTGACACAAAGAGGAAGCGACTGTAAAACAGCTCGTCTTTACTGTGCTGTGCTGAGCTGTGCTGAGCTGAGCTGAGCTGTGCTGTGCTGGCCTGACAGCTGCCATGCAAAACACCGTGACCCTCTCTGGTGGCCGATTGTGGTTTGCCCCGGGTCAAGCCCCGCCGACTCCTGCCAGACCACCACGCTCTGGCGAGGGCTCAGTGACAGCGCCGCAGTGGTTTCATCCAGTGGGACGGTGGCTGCAACAAGCTAGTTTCCACTTCTCATTCTCCTCTTTCCTCCAGCTGAGCATCTCAGCGCTGATCAGGGCCATAAATCTCGAGTCCTTTCAGCAAAGTCTTTATTACTGTTCCCTTGAGAGACTCGTATTCACACAGGCAGTTTCTTGACATTTCCTCATCCTCTCTTCAGTCAAGTGACTCAACACCCACTTCAGCGGTTCCAGAATGGGAAGATATATTCCCTTTATTTCTGTGTTCGACTTGACTGAGACTCTCGAGTGTCTGGGTTCACAGAGTTTCTCCTGCTTGTTATCCAGCTGACTAATGCTTTGAGTCCCACACTAGCTCTCATCTTACTGTGCTTCTTGTCAGATCCTCTCCTACCCAGTTCTTAATCCTGCTTTCGATGCGGTGCGGCTCGTTGTCCAGAACAAATAACCATTATCTGTTTCTTAGCCCGGGTCCTACTATTTGTCATCACGGTGGCTCTCTGAGAGACGCAACAATTAGTGATGGGGACATCACTTGCAATTTTACCAAGTAATAAAGAAAGGTCTGCATGAGAGGAATAATCTGTAGTCAACAGCCAAAAAAGGTATATGTCCTAAAGGTGCTGACTAGACCGAAAAGTGAGTGGAAACCGTGGAAAAACCCAAATGGCTGGAAACACTTACAAGCCATTCTCCTCCACTGTTTCAATCTACAAATAAACTCCAGAGAATTTTCCAAAGCTGCGCAGAAGTGAAAAGAGAAAGAGAAGAAGATTGGGGGAAAGAAAAACTGACCTTTAATTTGCCTTTCTCACGCTATGTGCATTTACATTCACATGATGTTCAACCGCCCTGTGATTTCACCAGAGCTGCTGCGATCGCTGCAGAGGTGCACGACAGTCTGCAGAGCGGCAGCGAAGGCACACGAGGGGACACAACGACAAATCAGAATGTCGTCTCCATTAGCAAATCCTTGCAGCCTGTGGTCAAACGGTTATGTAATATTTATATACAGCACAGGGTGAAGCGGGTTATCCAGTGAGGAGCTTCTGCAAGCACTCGGCCGAACAGCAACCTATCTCATCTGAGAAGCAGCAACGCAGATCTGCGAGATCAGATCTGAGAGAAGGAACGCTCTTTATGATTTCTGATGTTTGGAATGGTCAGGAGTCTTTTTGTCCATCATGTGGCTCGGTGGTCGCCTCACGTCAGTTCCAGACAGGTTTAAGCATTTTAAGTTTAAGCACATGGTGTCGTGGTTTCAGTGCCATTACGGCCGGAGAAGATCTGACTCTGGACCTCCATCGGTCTGGGAAGCTAACGTTAGCATTAGCTTCAGCAGCGACCTCGCTGAGAGTCGACATCGTCAGAGGTGACTTAACAGCAGCTCATCATTATCATACGAGGACAACTACGCAGCTGTGAGTGATCAAATCTAATCAAGACACTCAAAACTGGCATTACATTTATTGATATTATACTGTAATCTCAAATATACCTGGAGTCTAATAGCTTTAAACACTGAGGAACTATTTCACCTGATTCTGTGGGTCAGAAAAATCAAAATTAGCCGTTTCCCTGAATTCATTCAGCCCTCGTGTCAGCTAGAAACTTGAACTGGCTGACAGATTAAATTCAGGGCTGCCAGGAGGGAAAACTCGTATCTCCTGTATGTTTCCACAGTCACATTTCTGTGAAGTCTTTGTGCTCCATTCACTGCAGTTTAAAAAAACAGATGAAAAGTGCTCTGTGGTCCGAGGGGACTTTGTCCCCACATGCCATCAGGTCAGTCATTTCTCAAGTGGGTTTAATGAACAATGAGTGCGTCCAGGCTCATACTGTATGTTTTTAGGAAGGAGACAACACTCCAAGCCACGATGAACTCCCAGCGAGGAACACAGCTTTTCTTGGTAGGATTTATATTTTGGCATTAGAATTCAGTAGTAAAATTTGATGACAATCCTTGAAAAAACCGCCTGTTTTCCCAGTTTTTGGAGTTGAACATGTCAGAAAAGTAAGTGCTTGTCTCACACACATCACTGTGCAGCTCTGTGTCTCAGACAGATAAGGAAGTGCGCTCGTGGTTTAGCGTTTTTCCTTTCTAAGCATCAGTTTAATCACACAAATCAGTTTGTGAATGAGCTTCAGGTCTCATTAAGCTTTCTAAACAATCTAGTTTTCCTGACTGTAAACTCTTTGGCTGCGTTAAAGACTATTTTTGCCTCCGCACAGAGTTTGAAGTAAAATGAAGCCAAGGCCTTCTTCATGGAGATTGTGGATGAATTAGGGGCTAAATAAGCAAGCTGTAGTCAAATCATTGAATTTCGACCTCATGCTAAGATCTGAGCACTTGCCCTGCAGAATGCTGTCAATCTGATTGGAAACTTTGTAGTTGATGTTCAAACCGAACTCTTGTAGCCCATGACCGCAAGACAACGCTTGAAGTCGCTGATATTTTTAGTGCAGCTGGAAGGAGATTGTTTAAACAAAAATATTTCCAAGAGATTCTGAGAGCTTGAATCATTTTGTCCAGCACAGGCAAAGACATGAAGTTTGGCAGATCAGCGACTGGATGTTAGATCACTGATCGTGTTTCTTGAACTTAAAAAGAAATGACATAATTGTGCAAGAGAGGGAGCAGATAGGTTGCAAAAGAAACACCAAAGTGAGCAGTGAAGACGCAGTGCGGCGCAGTGGAAGCTGCTGCTTCCAGACGTAGGCCTCTGAAAGTATAGTATGAGCTGAGTGAACACAGGCCTGGTTTTATTGAGGTACCTAAGAGGCTGTTTACACTGCCTGTATAATAGCCAGTAAACAGCACAAATAGACGAAGGAAATTGTTCTTGTCGGTAAGTTTCAGACACCTTGATTTTATAGATCCAAGCTCAAAGCATGGCACCATAAACGGGGTTTATAAACCATTTAATCTGTGATTAAAACCAAATAGGTTAATGGAGATTTGAATCTTTTATGAGTCTGTTTGATTAAATTAATGTCTTAAAGCAGTAAAAGCTGCATCGTGAGGCTCAGACTGTATATTCTAGGATGGTCCAGTGTTTGATATCCATTAGGGCTTTTCTGGAGTCACTGCTTATGTCCAAGAGCAACATGAGAAAACCTGGTGGACTGTTGGAGTGCCACAAAATAATACAAATAATGCAAACATTTATATTAGACATTCATTCGTGTTGTTTGAAATTAGACCACAGAAATATAAAATTATTGGAGGAAAACGTGTTGAAAGAAGCAAAAGGTTTACCTGAATGCAGAAAACTGAACCAGTGTACTTTTCACTTTCAGTGATAATAGTCACGTTCCTGGGATATTAAAAATGCCTCTTCATCATTTTAATGCGGTTACAACAACACACCGTCTAACAATTAACACTGAGGGTCAGAGGCATCAGCTCACGATGACGGCTGACGGTCAGTTTCCGCTTTGGCTGCTGAGCTAAAGTGACGTTCGCTCACGTCAGCTGACCTATTTTTTAGTCTGTCGACTTCAACTTCGGTGAACCGTTAACCAGCGCTGACCTTTGAGGGACGGGACAGACGGAGAGTTCAAAGAGGAGGAAGATATTAAGAAGCTCATCATCAGCAGTGCGTCACCATCCACCTTTATTTGTCTATCTGTTAGCATGTTACCCTTCTAGAAACAAGTATTCTGCATGGATGAATTCTGCTATGCCACTTGATGGTGGGTCCAGCCTTTAAGCTGTTGGTCAGTAATCACTAGATGATAAAACACTAAACACAAAGCACTAGCTGGTGGATGTACTGAACGACAAAACACTCAGTGCTACAGTTAGAATGTCAAAACAATGGAGAGTGACATTTCCTCTGGAGCAAGCGGTCTTCAGCCGAGTGAACCGACACGTGTTTGCCAGAGAAAAGCCAACAGTCTGAACGAGAGAAGCTCGCTATCACAGCTGATTGTGCTCTTCAGTTTAGGAGGGACAATGGGGCGCAGGACGGACATTTATGTTCCACGGGCGTCATTGTTTCAGCGGTGCACTCTGGCTCAAACCCTGTCATTATCTTGTTTCATTCTTCTTTTGCATAAGGAAGCAATATTGAAAATAAGAGAAATTAGAGATACGTGAAGGAGCTGAAAAGCGGCGAGAGCAGAATAACAAGTGAAGATGGAAACCTGCGAAGTTTGCCAAACGGTCCGGTGTGGTCGGGAGCCAGGATAGAGTAGCTGTTTCTCCTGGTGGTGTAGAGCTAGATTAGCGTCACATCGCAGCCTCATGAGCCGTGACATAAGAATGCTTATGAAACTCACACACACAACACAGCAGTTGCTTCTGAATGAAACAAGAGACACAGTGAAATTACTGGAACATCACGGATCCCCGGCCAGTGCAGCGAGTGCGAAACTCCCTCCTGACCGATTTATCGCTTTTTTTGGTCTGGACATGATAGTGCGTGCGTGTGCGTGCGTGCGTGTGTGTGTGTGTGTGTGTGTGTGTGTGTGTGTGTGTGTGTGCTTTGGACATAGACTTCTTTGTGGGACAAATTTCAGACTGAGTTAATTGGGGATGGCTTGTTCAATGGGGGCAAAAGCTGGTTTTTGGGTCAGTGGTTAAGCTTAGGGTTGAGTTAGGCAAGTAGTGGTTATGGTTAGGGTTAGTCTCCAGGAAATGAATGGATGAATGAATAGGTTGTTTGCACATGACGTCACGTCACGCTTGTTGTGGAGCGAACTGCAGACGGAGGGCCGAAGCATAGGAAGTACTATAGCACACACTGAAAAAGCAGATGTTTTGTGTTGTTTACGGTTTCTCAAATCGATCAAACCAAGAAACCACGAGGAGCTTTTATTGAGTACCAAAAGTTGAAGTGAAATGACCCAAAAGAAATCTGGAAGGTAGAAAACCCCATCTTCACCCCCGGGGTGCTGATAGCCTCGGCCATGTGGAAACAGGAGGCCGTGGGACAAAATGTGGCCTTAGCCCCTCGAAGAACGCTGAAGTTTTCACTTTTATAGATTCTATCAAAACTTTTACATGGTTCTTCATAAAGCTGCTGTGGGTAAAGATGCACAGTTAACTGATGTACTGAAAATCAAACACGAGCTGGTAGAACAGCACGTGGTGCTGAAATGAAGTCTAATAAACTTAGCAGATGAATCACACAGGTCAATAATATAATTCAGCCTCTTTGACCAGAACAGATTTATAGGTTCTTTCAGCTACAAATGAAGCAGACACGGTTTATCGTGTGTGGAAAATTCTATCTTCAGCCTCGCAGTAAAACACAGAACAAACTTTATATTCATGTTTACGAGTCATTTTTGCCAAATGATTTCATACATAAGCTGCTGTAACTCTGTAATCACAAAGCCCTCAGATTCACTCCTGAAACGGTTATAAAGCAGTTCTACTCTAAAATGAATTAAAGGTAATAATCACAAACCAAACACGCTGGAAACACACAGGTGTGTGCTTTCACCGCACCTGTAAATCGATGTTGGCCCCCGACTAAACCATGCTGAGGACAAACTGGCCTCTGGCTGCTCTCCCTTCAGTTTGTGTCTGTCTCTGCTGTCTACAGTCCAATAAAACTTCTAGTTGCTTCTCTAGCGGTTGAGAAAATTCAGCACTCTCCTCCACAAACGTTTCAGTCGGTTCCCATCTTTGTGCCGAGCTTAACGAGGGGACTGAGGGCTGCATCCTGCGCTGCAGCGTGAGGGAGGTGAGAGGCAGGCCGGTCTATACGAGGTGAAAGCAGAGGCAGGATGCACGGCGCGGCGCTCCCGCTTGGCGTGGCGCTCCCGCTCTGTCAGAGTCATTATCAGTTGATCAGCTGGACAGCAGTGAACCAAACCAGCAGCTGGTAAACAGCTTCCTACTGCAAAGCTGCTTGTTTGCTTGTTCTGCCTTTCAGGAGAAGATGCACTCTGTGTCGTTTCATGCCAACCACTAATGCAGGCACACACACACACACACACACACACACACACACACACACACACACACACACACACACACACACACACACACACACACACACACACACACGCTGCACAGATGGCCAAGAGACGCAAACACAAACATGCTCACGCACACACAGGAAACAAATGTGGGACTGGGACATGGCCGGATTTACCACCGGGGCTTCCTGAGTGGACGAGCAGGGGCCCAGCATGGCAGGGGGGTCTGGCATATCCCCAAAGTAAAGAAAGGTCTAAAAATAGATTCAGAAAGTGAAGCTACTGACAGGTGTGGGTGCAAATAGCAAATCAGCAGCACAGAACATCCCAATAATGTAGAGACATTTTTAAAGGACTGTCATTGATTATTGAATATGGACAAAGACGGCGGCTGACTGGTTTCCAGTGAACGTGTTAGCTGAGCTTTTACACTGTACCTACACTCAGAGCTGCAACTAATGATCAGCTTCGTTATCCAGTAATCAATTAATAAGAAGTTCACCTGAACTGTTAACTTACTGTGTGATTTGCAGCAGACTGGCAGTAATCACATAGTTCTGTGTTCAGACTTCAGACAGGCAGAATTCAAGCACACTAAATGCTTTTTTTGTTTGTTTGGCTGACTTGAAGATTTACTTAAAATACACTGAAACTGAAAACGATGGTTACCTCAGTTCACCTTTTCCGTGATGCACCTTGTCCGTCTACTGAGCGGCTGTCCGAGCAGAGAAACTGACCGATCTCTGTCTTCCTTTTTTCTTTATGTTCTGACCGAAGCTCTGCTCAGAAAGCAGCCCGTGTCTGCATTTCACACCCTGAAATCGTTCTGGCCTCTTTAATGCTGTGCCTTGGCGTTGTGTTCGAATGTTTGATCAGAGCTCGGTGCACAACATCATGCTCATGTATTTTTGTGGATCATTTTTATTGGGAACAAATTATTTCTTTTTCCTGGAAATGAGGTGATTTGTTATGGGTCCACTTTTTGCTGAGACCCCCGTTAACCCACCAACTGTGTGCACACGTAACACTTCCACGCACACAGACACACACAGACACATGGACACACACACACACACACACACACACACACACACACACACACACACACACACACACACACACACACACACACACAGATTTGTTCACTGTTAAAAAATGCAGTCAGGTTCATAAACATAAAAACTGGCGTTCTTTCACAGACATACTCTTAGACACCCAGAGAAATTTACTGTGAGGACCCCCCACTGTGCTCCAACTAGAAAAACAAAACCATTGAGTCATTTCATAAGCCTTGCCCTCTTAGTCTGCAGATTTTACAAAGGTGTCAAATAGCTCGCATTACTTAGTTTTCCTGCTGCAGGAGCCAATGAGCATTTAGTGCTGTCACAGCAAAACACTGGAAGGATAAGTTTCATGACTGAATGGCCGACAAACCCTCATCAGAGGCTCTAACATACCTGGAGATTAAGGCTGTGTGGATACATGGCTGGTTTTTGGCCACACTCACGACGTCACTACAGGAGGTCATGATTGCGATTGCTGCTCAGTCCAATTTTTTTGTCTAGAGTGAGATCTGCACAACTACAGCCATGAAGTTTGGTGCTTATGGTTTCCAGAAGCGAAGCCTGAATGACTGTGGTGATCACACTGACGTGTGTGCAGCGTTACCAGAGGGTCTGACATGTTTGTCCAGCACGTCAGTCCATGACAGGACACTGCTCAGAGCTAACATCTTAAAAGCTAACACGCTAAGTACGGTATTTCATGCTAAATGTTTGCATGTAAATGTGCAAACAAAGCTAGCATTAGAAACCGTTAGCATCTTAGTGTGCTAATGTTAGCATTAACAGCCAAAACACATGGTTATGGGCACTGTATGTAGGACAAACCCTTCTGATTCAGGTAACAACATGGCTTTTTATCTGCTGCCGCCCATCAGGTAGACGCTCATAGTTTCTATTTTCATACCTTCAGGGGGTCGAGCCTGAACCTGAACCAGACATTCAGGGTCCCCACAGGATTAACTGTAGTAACTCTGCCGGTTAACAGACCTCATCTGGCGCCATCATCAGGTCCGAATTTGGTTTATGAACAAATACCTGCAGAACTAATGTCATCAGCTTCAGCAGCTGTTTGGTGCTCAACAGCAAATAGCAGGCTGACATGCTAAGCTAAGACGCTAACATGCTGATGCAAACATCAGCGTTGTGATTGGGGCTGCCAGAGGCTGTTGGCTTTTGTCTTTGTTGTTGTGGCAGTCACAAAGCTGCACAGTTCTCTTTTTTCATGTGAACGTGTAGCTGTCTCCAGCTTTTAATGACCAATCCACCATCTTCCTAACTACAGCGTGTACTGAAGTGAGGCCAGCTCAAATGACGGGTTTAGTTAAAGGCATGGAACACCTTTACAAAACACTGTTCAGTGGCCATTTGTTCTGTCACCTACACACTACTCGTACAATAAACACCACCAGGATGGAAAAGTCGCATTGACCTGACAGCAGTCTCCCATTTCCATCGTCCCAGATCTGTTTGTGGGTACATAAGAGAGACAGCCCATGTTATCACAATATGTACGACCTGCGAGCCTTCCCCTGCACCGAGCACGGGCTGACAGTCAATAGATTTCCACAGTGGAAACCTGAGTTCGGCTTTTCTCTCCAGACAATGAGCAGTGAGTTCAGTTGCAAAGCAGTTATTAAGGCGCAGAGGCAGAGATATTTGAGTTAAGCTCTCTAAGGAGTTTCAGGCTGGGAAAAAAGGATTTTCAGTCAAGCCTTTGAAAAAGAGAGGCACAAAGGAGGGACAGTGCTCACCAATTTGTAGTTTGTTGTTGTGAATGAAGGTGTATGAGCTGAAGATGTAAGGAAGAGATCAAATTCTTATAAACCACCAAATATGTGAACATTGTTTAAGTGTGTTGCCATGCACATGTAAAGCAAAGGATTGTGTAAGAGTAACTGACATCTAGCTACAGAAGCTGAGTAGAAACAATATCACTTCTCTTCAAACCCTTCTGGCAGTGACTGGCTTGTTTTTAGAAACAGAAGAATCTCATTTTTACTCTGTGGATATAGAAACTGAGAGCTAAACTCATAAACTGCTTGTATACGTGTGCGAATAGTAACGTGAGGTTGTTACTCACAGGGCTGCAATAATAACTATTTTGATTGTTGGTCAACCAGTCAGTTATTTTCCCGGTTAAACAACTGATGGTTTGGTCTATAAAATGTCACCTTCTTAAAGCTCCAGATGTCTAGATTGTTGGTTTTGTCTGAGCAACAGTCCAAAAACCCAAAGACTCACTTTGCTCATATTTTAATGGGTGTGTATCGATCAGCTAAAGTCCTCTCCAGTAAAATGATCCAGCTGATTGTGTCACCTTGATTTTCGGAGTCGCTTTCCCTCAGTTAAACAAGTCTATAATTGAGGCTTATAAAGTTAAAAATCTTAGACCACAGCTGTCACTTCAATGTCACTACATATTCACTGAACACTGAGCTAATAAAAGTACTGGACTGCAGGCACAAAAACTTTACTGCTAACATACATCTGAGTGGTGTGTTGCTTGAAACAACAGAGCCACGTCAGAAAGCACTGAATGTAATCATGGACCAAAGCCCAATGAATACCTGCATGTGTGCATACTCACCCACAACACACACACATGCATATTCACATGTACCTGCACAGACACACACTCAGAAACACAAGCACTCACCTGTCTGTAAGGTGCCATGTGATGCTGAAGGCTGAAGGGAGGTGTTAAACTTTAGTTTTCGCAGTGACAAGTGGGCTGGCTCATTCCAGCAGGTGACTGTCAGAGCTACTGTGCAGCCCCTCGGACAGCTTTCTCCTCAGGTACAGACGTTCCTGCAACTGGTTCTGCACCTATTTTTACAAAGAAGGTAGGAAGTGATGTGTTAAATCTGCTGCTTCTGTTGTTATGATCAGAAATCACAATGTCAGACTGTTGAATTCAGGATCAAATCTGAAGAAGACCTTCAAAGGGATGTGAAATCTGTGTATAAGAAGGTTTTGTGTACATGTACTGTGTGTTATGAACTGTATAAGACACTGTGGTCTTATATGAGCATTGAGATAGACTTGAAAACTGTTTATTTTACTTTTTTACTCTGGAAAATGTTATTGCATGTTCTTAAAAACTTAATATTACACTGCTAATGCTAACTGTAAACCTCCTTGACCACTTAACCAAATGCATAGTGTGTATTCTGTATTAAAACTAGACACTGCTGGTTGTTTGAAGGTGTCAGAGTGAGCTGAAATAAATCTGAGGCAACAAGAAAGTAAAGGATAGTAATCTGAGCCACAGCATTAAGAGCAGTAAGACAACACCTGAATGGTTCAAAAAGAAGACAAGATGTGGTCAAGGTGATGAGAAATGTTTGAGGTCGTGTTTCACAAAGATGTCTGATCAAATTCAGAGCAGTGAGAAAGAAAAATGTTGATACTGCACACAGCAGCAGACCAAAAAGAAGAGGAGGGTATGAAGACGTGAAGGTGTGAGGCGGCGTCACTGCTGACACAACAGGACCGACTGTTTCATAAATACACCACTGATCTTTCAAACAGTCAACCATGCAAGGCTGCTACTGCTGAAGGTCGTGTTGGCCTTCAGACAGATCAAACATATTAGACACAAAAGAAAATGTAAAACTGCCTGCTGACATGAAACCGTGAGAAACAAATGACTCGCTGAAATTCAGTGGCGCAGGGCTGAAATCAAACGTGTGCAGACAGAGGAAGTGAAAACGCTACCAGACGCTCGTCATAGAAAGGTACGACTGAGAGGTTAAATCCAGGGTCTGGCTTCAAGCGCGTCCTCTTTAAAGCAACGTTAAGCTATTTCTGATGAAGCAAAACCAAAGCAAACACCTGCTCTGGTCCACTTGGCACTTTGAAGCTTGGATAAACCATTAACCTTCAGGAACAGCCTGCTAAAACTGAGGACACAACGCCTGCCTTGATGATGCAAAAGAAGTAAGAACTTCCAGAGCAGATCACTGTCAACTGATCTGACACTGGTTTTGAGAAAAAGTCCTGAAACAGGCGGAGAGAAGTCGCCGCCGCTGCCAGACGCTTCGTCTGACATGCGAGTGAGAGGCTAAGTGACTTGTTAAGATGGAAATATTTAGCAGCGTTGAGGTTTTGGAGGTCATTAGAGGTGGCAGAAAGCCCCGGGGCAGAACTAAGAGTAGCCACCCGTGTACACAGTTCTGTTCCAGTGAACCACAGATGGGTGGCACAATGTCATTTGCAGTAAGTGAGCATGTAATGGAGTTGTAAGTGCCCCGAGCAGGAGAGGAAACAAGCCAATTGCCTAAGTTGTTTCCAGAGTTCATCCCTTGATTCCTATTGTCGGCACTGGGCTGACGGACCTTTAGTCCAACTCTGCAACACAAAAGGACACTCAGAAAATGTCACTGTGGAAAAACAAACCGCAAAAATATAAAGTATCAGAGCTTTGTTCATTGAAAGTGCAGTGGAAAGTTTACGGCGAAGGTCAGGATGTTTGGTTGTGAGTGGTTGTTCTGTGCGATGCCTTGTTTTGTACACAGAGCTGCTTGTTTCAGGTCAGAAGCTGCACAAACGGGCAGCGTGAATGTGGAGAAAACAGCTCAACCTAGTGGGTCAACACAACGCAGGCTCAGTGGGTGACACCACCAGATACAGTAGAGATGAAAATCACTTTTAACGCTCAGACTGGGAGGAGGGAAACTCTCCCTCAGTATCTTGAACCATTTAAAAACATTCAGTGTTGATTAAAAAGTCTTTTCACGGCCTCATACTCCAGATGCTATTATGATCTAAATCGCTGGTAAAATGTGGAATTAATAGAGGATTAACTGTCTTTTGAGGTTGAGTTTATTAGCTGACCACATGAAACAAAATGGCAGTATCCTAATTGTCCTTTTATGCCTGCGTTAAGATACTCGAAGGGCTCAGACTTCATTCATTTCTTTATTTCACTTTCTTTATTAGAGTGGCAAAGTCTGCATGGACTGCCTGAGCGTCCGTCTTCATTGTGCCTGGTTAACATAACGGTGCTTAGCTCAGATGTGAACAGCAGTACGTTAAACAAAGTTTCACTGAACTGTGAAATATGACACACGTTACAAACATTCATACTTAATGTTGCATTTTATTTTAAAACAAGTAACCAATTAATTCAATGACCTACTCAACTACGGTGTTCTATAATTCTGTCTTCATGTTTTATTGTTATGCACAGCGGTGTTTTGAGATGAATGCTAATGCTAGCAGGCTAATATGCTCACAATGACAATGCTAACAGTAGGTAGAGTAGGTAATGTTTACCATGTGCACTCTTAGCATTAGCATGCTAAAATGTGCTATGTAGCACAGCTGAGGCTGATGGGAAGGCTGTTAGTTTTGCAGGTTTTTGCTGAAGTATTTGACAAATAAATATTCTGACATGCTCGTGCGGCTAAATGAAAGGTTACGGGTTATTACAATGCATCCAAATATGATCATCAACAGTGTGCATCCACTTTCATGACGGTCCACCCAAAAGCTGTCAAAATCTCAAATGACAACCGAACGGTGGCCCCAGAGGAAAAACCAGGTGATCACCACGGCCATTAGCATTCATCCTCTGAGGACCATGAATTTGAGTACAACACTTTATGACGATCCATCCAGCAGAAGCTGAGATATGTCAGTCAGCAGTAAGCTAGATCACAACAGCTACCTGTGTAGTACTCCTGAGGAAGTAGAGAGAATTGCACGTTTCTGCACTTTTTATCTTCCTAAAACGATATTTGCACGGCAGACAGATGTTCAGACTGATGAGCTATGAAGGCTGCAGTCACTCAGCGCCTCCCGCTTTTGCAGCAGGATGCTGCGTTTTCCCCCTTTTGTCCGTATCAGGGTATTTAGGAGGGGATTATGGGAAGCTAATAGGACGTTATTTCTATGACCTCATGGAACGAGCTCCACAGTCTGGCAGTAGGGACGGTCGCTGTGGCCAGGAGAAAGTGGAGTCTGTGACTGGAGCCCAGTTCACTCAGTCAGATAGCGGTGATTCAAACCCCATTTGTTTTGGGCGTAGAGGATGCTCTCAGTGGTTTGGCTGTGATTGATCCTTCCTCTGCCCGTGATCGCACCATGACACTATTCCAGTTTCCACATTCATTTTTCCCCTGCTAACTTAGACCAGTTCGGTGCTGTGGCGCTGCCTTTATTGGCCCTCTGACAGTTCTTTGACCTCCACCCAGAAAAAAAAAGGTCTTGGGCCATTGCTTTGGACAACAGTAAACTTCTGCATGGAAACATTGTATGTTTACAGAGAGTTTAACGTTTCTGTGGCAAAAGACATCCTGCTATGGCACAACACACCCTTCATTACTAAACAGATTTCTTTAAGCGGAATTAAAGAAATGTCCTCTGGACCTGATCCATTTGATGCATTTACAGAATTTTAGGCAATTTAATCAACTAATGCTCAAGTCATACACCGATAAACTAGAAAACAGGCTTTTAAATGTGCTTAATCCACTATGGCCTCTGCCAAAGAAGCATTCGTCCATCAGCAGAGATGCACTGAATGTAGGGACGGAGGTTTTTGTAAAACTGTGAGCAATCTGTGCAGGACAGGTGTGTGCCACACCTGAGGTGTCCTTGGTTTATTGTACAAGATGAAAACATCTTCAATCAGTGGCATAAAGTGGCACATCAGCAGCAGAAAGAAAGTAGCAGCCAAAGCAAATGTTGCAGTAGGTTTTGTATCTCCGGGCAACTGTCTCATTACGATTAAATGTATTGACACAGTACAAAGAGGCAGGAAAAAGAAAATCAGACACGGCAAACATTCCCAGATCACTATCTTAAAAATAGACGTCCAGAGTAATCAAAGCACAGACAAAAAAACTAAACGGGAGACAAAATATGAAAGAAAACATGTGAATGAAATTATAAGTATAACCCATAATGGAAAAAAAACAAACAACAAAGCATCTCTTCCCTCGTCAGGGACTTTTTTGTCCTGTCTTACTGTTTTTCGTGCCAGTGCTGCTCATTATGTATTTATATTAGATGCTAAGGGAGGAAGGGCAAGAGGTTGGAGATTTCCAGTGATCAGCCAGTGATTTAGATACATGGAAGACTCTGCCGTTAATTGTTTGCTCCAACAACACCGGCTGGAGAGAAAGAAGTCGGAAAATGGGCAAGACTGCTGTAGGTGGATGGCTGTTTTCTGTACGAGAGCCACAGGGGAAGCCGGGAAGCCCTCTGGGAGTGTTATGAGCATCAAAACATCCCGTAATTAAACAGGTTTTTGGATTTGGATTTTCATATATAAATATATAAATAAATATATATATATATATATACACACACACACGCACACACACACACATACATACAGTGTATACTAGATTTGTAGAATTTCTGCTGCTTAATTTCCTTTTCCAACATGCAGTCAGCTGTCAGTCAGCGGTGGATTTCACATACTGACTGTAGTCAGTACAAACACTGTTCTGTGAATTTATCTTTACATTTACTTGTGCAGAAATTTTGTTGTAGCCACAATAAAATCAGGACTTGTGCATTTGTGTCACAATTATAGACTTTTTCATCGTCATGTGGGTCAGAGATCAGACAGCTTCCAGTCTCTGTNACACACACACACACACACACACACACATACATACAGTGTATACTAGATTTGTAGAATTTCTGCTGCTTAATTTCCTTTTCCAACATGCAGTCAGCTGTCAGTCAGCGGTGGATTTCACATACTGACTGTAGTCAGTACAAACACTGTTCTGTGAATTTATCTTTACATTTACTTGTGCAGAAATTTTGTTGTAGCCACAATAAAATCAGGACTTGTGCATTTGTGTCACAATTATAGACTTTTTCATCGTCATGTGGGTCAGAGATCAGACAGCTTCCAGTCTCTGTTTGGTCTCGTTTGCAGAGTTATCTGTCTGCTCCTGCTGTCATGACCCGCATTACTCTGCTGACCTCCTCTCAAGGTTTTGGGTCAGCAGAACAACAAAACAACAAGCTGCAAAGCTCTTAGTCCAAACTGACAAATGTTAGAAAGTTGCTGATTTGGGATTCTGATCAGGGACTGATTTACACCTGATTGCAAGGTAAATGCTGTTAATTACTAATAATTATGCAGAAGGATAAACACTGACCCAGAAATTTGTGATCTAAGATTATCTAAGATAGGGAACCATGTCGGCCCTCCAAACCTAAACTGCACCAGACCGAAATCTCTGACATAAAATTTCCTTTTATTTATTTGCTGGTCTTCATATGTCGTTTTATTATCAAACCATACAGTGAGGTAAGTTTTCAGTCATTACTTAAAGCCACCATGTGTACAATTTAAAGATTTCTAACTCTGACAGCCCCCAGTGGTTGACTTAATAATGAACACGCAGCTTTAACATAACGGCTCAAAGGTCAGTGTGAAAGGTCAAAGTTTCGCTGATGAATAAAATTGCTAAATGTTCTTTGCCGTCTTCCCGACAGAATCTGCAAGATGCATAAACACTACACCTCAGTGAGGCCTGCAGATGACGGCGGAAAGACTGAGAATGGACCTGAACCAAAGAAATACCGCTACGTACGCAAAGAAGGCAGCTGTAACGTCGTGTTCCGCCATGTTCCCGAGGAGTGGCTGTTGTTTGTGACCGACATCTTCACCACCCTGGTGGAGATCAGATGGAGGGTGATGTTTCTGATCTTTGCCCTGTCTTACATCCTGTCCTGGCTCTTCTTCGGCATCCTCTTCTGGGTCATTGCTCTCGCTCACAATGACATTAAAGACCACACAAACGAGCCCTGCGTGTACGAGGTGCGCAGCTTCACCGCTGCTTTCCTCTTCTCGCTTGAAACTCAAACCACCATTGGCTACGGTTTCAGAGGAATGTCCGAGAACTGCATGATCGCCATTATCATCGTCACCATACAAGATGTCATCAGCTGCTTCATCGACACGTTTGTCATCGGAATTGTTGTTGCCAAAATGGCCTCAGCCAGAAAGAGAGCGCAGACGGTGGGCTTCAGCAACTGCGCCGTCATCAATCTTTGCAATGGGTACTTGTGTCTTTCCTGGAGAGTCGGAGACTTTCGCAGACACCACCTGGTGGAGGGGACGGCTCGTGCCCAAATTGTCCACTCCACAGTACATGCCACAGGGAAAATGGACGTGACTTACGAAGACCTGGTCATACAGCAGAGGGACATCATCCTGGTCACGCCTACCACCATCTTCCACAGGATCGAACCCGGCAGCCCTCTGTACAAGATGAGTTTAGTCGATCTACGGAAAGCAGACTTTGAGCTGGTGGTGTCTTTCACCTACACGGACGACTCCACGGGTATGCTGCATCAGACCCGAACCTCGTACACTCCAGCTGAAATCCTGTGGGGTCACCTGTTCCAGGAGATGATCAGGGTCAGCAGGAGGCACTACAGGGTGGATTATACCTTGTTCAATCACACTGCCAAGGTGCTGGTGCCTGAGGTCAGCGCTCAGGAGTACGAACATAAGAAGCAGCTGCGGCCCTCTCCCCGACATTCCCCTCGACATTCACCTAGATCTTCCCCACGCCCCTCTCCAAGGTCGCCACGGCAAAATCATAACGAAGCACTTCTGAAACCCCCAACGGTAACTGTGGAACTCGTGAACGATAGTCACCCTGAACCAACTGTTTCAACATCGCAAGCAGGCAATCAGCACAACACTCTGACTCTGCCAAATGACCTCACGAGTCAAGAAATATAAAGGCAGAGCATTAGAGGCGGCCAGACAATGTACGAACTGTCCATTTCTTCAAAGAAGCCACGGCTAAGGAGGAACGCTAAGGATGCTACTGAATCTCATTCGCTGTAAGAAAGTTGAACATCCTGGCATCTGTTTTTTTGGCATGTGATTTATTTAAAGTGACACTCGAGCCAAAATCTGTCTTTTGAGTATCCAAGCCTCAACCCCTCTAGGCTTGAAAGATGGCACCGGTGAATGCTGCTCACCTGCCGTAGGCTACATGTTGGCTACTGAAGGGCTTCTCAGCTGGTTTTCAAAGCAGTACAGGGTTTACAGTACATGTACCCAGGAAGCATGGGTGCTCCTGAAGAGTACCCTACTTATGACTTATGACATCACAGATGTAAAAACTGCTCATGTAGGTTTTGGGAAAGTTTTACAAACATAAAACCTTCTTTGTTTAACAGGAAAAGAGAACAACCACACACACTGTGAGGCTGTACTTAAGAGCTACATGCTAATGTCAGGATGCTAACATGCTCCCAGCAACAATGCTAACATTCTGGTGTACAGCATGTATGATGTTTACCATGTTTACTACCGTAGTTTAGCGTTTAGGTTATTAATCAACACTAAAAAGGAAGTACAGCTGAGGTTGATGGGAATGTCACTCGTTTCGTAGGTACTAGGATAAACCAACGTATTGGACAATCTGAAACTGCTCAGGGAGCAGAGCATCTGTGAAACTACAAACTTTATACAGCCACCGTTTAAGCCGACAGGATTTCAGGATTTGATGCACAAAATATAAATACTTGGTGAGGTGTCACTTTAAACTTTCAAAGCAATAGCATAGAAAGAATCCAAAACCCATAATGTACAGAGGCTAGGTATTTAAAGCATGAGGGTCTGCATAGGGTTAATATGGTACTCTGATTAAGAAAACAATGAAAGACAAAATGCATATTCAAGAGGATCAAAAAAACAACAATATTGACCTTGTGGTGAGATTGTTTTGTTAACTGCTGTTTCCAAGGTCACGAATGAACTGTTAATTTCAACCTTTAAGCAAACTTGGGTGAAAAGTCCCTGAAACGCTCAGACAAACAGAAAGGTGACGTTCATGAGAACTGGTCAATCTGCTGAAGAAGACCACGGCATACAAAGGGAAGCTCCAGCACAGCTCCTGAACGCAGCTTGTGGTGAGATTGTTGTTTATTCTTTTTGTGTAGTGTAGAAAGTGTAAAAGGAAATTATGTAAAAAGAAAATCAGACAAAACTTAAGAGTGTAGAATGAAATTTACAGCTTATCCTTCATGTTATATGACTTTGACTCACAACTGCTAAAGTTTCAAGTCTAATCACTGCTGAGAGTAAATAAACAGAAGTCAGAAACGTCCCTTATTATGAGTAAAGTCCTCAGAGTTTATGTGAAAAACATGTAAATGCTGAGTCTTCTTTAAGTCTTCTTCTTTAATCTGATTTGTTTAGTAAATACCAGGACGACAAGCTATTCACAAAAATAAGTGTAACTGTCCGTTTATTGTCTGAGATTTTTGTAAATGACATTTTATATCCTCACATGATTATGAACAGAAAAATATGAGGATCTGTTCGAACAGACTGACCAAAAGTATTTCTAATTTTGTTGCCTTCTGTCGCCAAGCAGATCTTATAAAATATTAAAACAATATTTCTTATGAGCCAATAAGCATCAACAATTTCAATAAAGTGATGTTTAAATCCTGGTTTGCGTCTTCACTTCCTCTAATGACCACGTCTCTGCTGGACATGGATCATGGCTCTTGTCGAAGAACAAAAGCCCTGATCGGGAAAGTCACTTTGATGTCAAATAAGTGGACAGACAAAGGAAACCAGACGCTGCGTCACAGCGTTCATCACTGTATGATCACATTAAAAACGTAGACTCTTTTTATCATGTATCCAAAATAGATCAATGCAAAGTTCATGATCGAGTTCAGGCGGACACGAGATCACGGCAGAGCTGATTTACTGTGACGTCCTTACTTCTACCATGCAGTACTCAGAACTGATCTGCTGACCAAATAGCAGCAAGTATGTCCGTACTTTATGGTCCTGAACAATTTTTATTGGATGAGACTTCATTGCTCCCACGAAGGAAATTCACATGTTGCAGCAGCACAGGGACAACGAGACTACGAGATGAGAGATCAGAGGTAACGCTGGGGCGATGTGACCCAGGACAGTCACTTTAGTTCTGCCCACTACACTGTCAGTAGCTGCCTCAGAAGTCTGTCAATCCTCAAGCTGGTCAAGCTTCTGCACAGCTCTTATGGGTCTTTTTGGAAGGCAGTGATAAACAACATCATTGGTTGTTGAGCTTGGAGGACTTGTTCATCATGCTGAGGTTGAAAGGTGAGCTTGGACAGCCCAAATCTCAGCACCCAGTCGTTCACTCATTAGTCCAACAGCCTCATAAATAGGGTCACTTGTGCTAAAATGTATAAAACTAAGTTTTATTGCATCTTAATATGAAATCTTTCCTGTTCTTAACATCAATATTCTTCCATGTTTGCACATTTAATCTCAATCTTCTAGATGCCGCAGTGACATAAACTACATGAAAAGTTCAGATTCAGATCCTCCTCTTCCTCCGTCTTGTGCTGTGTGAGAGGCAATCACTGGTTAATTCCAGTCTCCAGCTCTCCACCTTGTGGTCCACACGCAGCACTGGCTACTGCATGCATCGCTCCCTTTATTGCTGGAAATTGGGCATGGAAAGCAAACACACACAACGTGCACAGTTCACTGACACAGGTGGTTTGGGCTAAATATATGTGCTGCTATTAATAACCACAACTAAAAATAAGACTCGCAGGGAAAAAACAAGCAGTTCAAGAGCCTTTTTGAAAAACAAGTGGCTGCGGGTTAATGTTTATCATGAATTAGTAAGCAGGAAGAATGATTTAGTCAATGGCTTTAAGACAACAGGGCTACAGCCTGACCTAAAATTATAGGGCAACAGATGCATAGTCTAAACATCCGAAGCAACTTGATAGCTCAGTGGAGAAAGACAGTCATATCATAATACAGGCATGTAGGCCTTTATTGAGTGAGTCATTCTTTCCAACAGAACACATTTTCCATACCCACATTAAAAAAATAGGATCTATAAAAACAACGGATATCACAAAAATGAGGGTGAGGGGCAGTTGGACTGCAGCAGGTCAGCAGCAGGTGGTAACAAGCACACAAGTCACATGTTTGGAAGGTTTCAGTGCCTCTGCAGAGAGCAGATCAATTATTGGGTTGACATCTGTGGAAAGGTGGATGTTTTTGTACTTTTCTAAAAATGCTGTCCCACTCACATTAACAGTTGTTGTTTATCTGTTTTCTGGTCATTGGAAGTTTTCTGCAGAGCTGGACCACCTACAGGTATCCACCATTTAACCTGAATGTTTTAAACTGATAGTAGTCATGCTTACCAGTTTTCCTTCTTCAAGGAGTAAACCTAAATGGAAGCTTTTCTTATTTATTATCGCTGCTTATTTATTTATTTTTGTTTATATTTCAGTTTTTGAACTCCTCCACCTCCATCCCTCCACTTTTATTGAACCCCTGACTGAGATCTAACGTGTCCCCGGTCAATTAGAGTCAAAGTGCTCTCCATTACTTCCATGTTGCGTTATGTTCACGAGCCGCATTGATCAAACACACAAAATGACACTAAACCAGCATAATTGCGCCTGTTTGGCGGAGTGCGCTCCCCTCCTCTCGCCATTGGCCAGCCGCTGGAAGGGGCGGGCCGTGCCGGTGCGTGATGTTTAAAACGCTTTGGGGGAACTCATCGCGAGGCACATTATCGAGACCGGTCCTCCAGAGATGTGAGGGAAGTTTCACACTTTAACGTGCTCGGCCAAAACACGATACAAGCGCGCGGAAACGACGCCGAGGATAGAGGAGGCCAAAAACGTCTGGATTATATTTCAGCCAGCTGAATCCAACAGGTCCACAAATGAGCAACAGGTAGAGGAAACATGAGTCCGAGCCGTTTCTTTCATAAAACTACTCATTTCATGCCCGGAACAAGAGCTCTGAGCATGAGAGAAGTGTTTATGTTTTGGCGAACAGCCGCTCATATTAAGATGTGATGGTTTACTTTAGTCTCCATGACGCGCGCACTTCCTGGCTTTTACGCACGACTTCTGCCGCCGCAGCTGTCACACGACCCGCCAAAAGCTTCACGTTGTCCGCTCATATTTCGCCTCGCTTCTTATGTTTAGATTGTAAGATAAGAGCTGATTTGTGAATGGCTGAGCTGGAAATGAAGCGTGCATGTGTCTCAGTCTGAGGGGTGTGTGTGGATGAAGGATTGCATCAGAAGTCCGCTGCTTTTCCCGCACCTGTTAGCATTTGTCTCTGGCATTTGGTGCATTCAGAGAGCAGCTCTGCGTGTCTGTCTCCATACAGTCAGACACTGTTCAAGAACATCAGACTCTGTAATAATAGGCAGTAGTAATTCATTCATTTATTATTAATTAAAGTAGTAGCAGCAGCAGCAGCAGCAGCAGTATGTTATTAATTCAGAACATTTCTGTCTCAGTTCTTCTACAGTCTCTCAGACAGCTGCATGTAATTAATCTACTAATTTATTTATCAACTGTTTACATATGAGAGAAGATTACACGTTGCCTAGCAGTACATTATCCTCAGTGCTGCATGTACATTAGATGCTTAGACATGTTTGGATCATACGTGTGCATTTTCACGTGGTATGTACACGACAGACTCGCAGGCAAATTGCATCAGCCACTTTTACTTTGTGCAGGTACGAAACTACATTATGAATCAGCGACTCGAAGCTGTGGTCACATCAGAGTTGTTTAGTCTGGGGCTGACACTGCATGGACCTCCAGGTCTGCAGAACTTTCACTACAAGCTTCTCCTCATCTTAGCTGGCACAGCTCAGAGAGTTATCCATCCCAACAAAAAAGTAATAAATAAATGAACCACAGTGACTGCAGCAGGTCGATTTAGACTTTGTTGCTAGGACAGCCGAAACTAATGAGAGGTGTTTTAGTTGTGCCAGGAGAATCCTCTCAGGACAGCCATTATTGCAGCAGAGAGAAGAAATCCCTGAGGACTCTGCGAGTCAACAAGCTCTGTGCAACTCCTCTGCACAGCCAAAGACGAAGCTCAGTTTCCCCTAAAGCTTCTTTAAAATAACACGTCGAGCACACCGAGCCTGCGAGACGGACATGTCATTTATGAACTGCTGTAACTTGCTGCTCCTGTTGTCCAGAGTTGTTGCTGTTTTATTCTTGGAGATCACTGATAAAACTGCTTCATAAAGACTAAAAGTGCAACCAGTGATTACAGCGTGGAAATTTAAAGTTACTGGAGGGTGAGTGCTGATGACAACAGGGCTGCTTCAAAATTAGGTTTCACATAGAAAACATCCTCCATTGTTACTGATGTTGAGAAGGCATTACATGTGAGAATGTGGATTATTAATGCACCACTGAGCATTAAGACAGTCATAAAAGTTGTCATAAACGATGCGGACTGAAATCCAGACTGGATGATGCTTTGGTTCAATTGATCCAACCTGCTGTGCATTTTTAGTTGGAGTATATTTTTCAAAAGAGGACAGTAAGAAATCTGATTTCTCAGTTTAAGTTTTTAACTTGATCCATCAGTTGTGCAAAACCAACAGTTCATGGGATCCTGTATAAACGCTGTAACCCACAATCCAGCAAGAAATGATCAAGTGAGTGCAGGGCAGCCAAGAAAAATAAGGCGACTTTGTAAGTGACCAATAACGGGACCGGAGTGCAATTACAGGGTGGCCTCTCTCAGTGAAAGTTGAAATGTTAGATCAGGGTTAAACATCACTGTTGTTGTTTGTCATAACTGGATGAAATATTGTTGGCACAGGCAGGCGAGCTTTGCTGACGCTGGGTATAAACTTTTTTCTCAGGCTGCACGCACATCTGACTTAACAGTGTTGAAGTTATCGAAGTTATCTGTTCTGACATGTCATGTTCAACAAGAAATTGCTAAAATGTTGAACCATTACATTTACTTTTTGACAATGTTGTGATTAAATACCCTGAGCATGTCGTTTTTCTGATATATCTGGAACTGGTGGCACTAACAGACATCTTCTGTCTCTGTTTTCTCGCAGCAGATGAACTTGATGAGGTCCAGTCAGCTGATGAAAGAGGAGTGATCACTTCGTCCTCCTCTTGTTGCACTCCATCTAGGGGCCAGTGAGGCTGAAGAGTCCCTTCAGCCTGCCTCATTTTGTCACCATTTCCTCTCTGAGTTGGTCCCCCAGAAGTGTTTCAAAACTGTTTCTCCAACGCTTTTTCCAGAAACTCAGACTGTTTTCCAAAGCAGAAGCAGCACAGCCCTCCCAGACTGAGGTGATGGGAAGCGTGCGAGCCAGCCGCTACAGCATTGTGTCATCAGAGGAGGACGGCATGAAGCTTGCCACTATGGCAGTACCCAACGGCTACGGGAACGGCAAGAACAAGGTGCACACAAGGCACCAGCCACAAAGCAGATTTGTAAAGAAAGACGGTCACTGCAACGTGCAGTTCATCAATGTGAGCGAGAAAGGTCAGCGGTACTTGGCTGACATCTTCACTACATGCGTGGACATCCGCTGGAGGTGGATGTTCATCATCTTCTGCCTCGCCTTTCTCCTGTCGTGGCTGTTCTTCGGCTGCGTCTTCTGGCTGGTGGCCATCTTCCATGGGGACTTAGAAAGTGATACCCAGAAGTGCGTCTCCAACGTCAGCAGCTTCACCGCTGCCTTCCTGTTCTCCATTGAGACTCAAACTACTATTGGCTACGGCTACAGATACGTAACAGACGAGTGCCCTGTCGCTGTCTTCATGGTGGTTTTCCAAAGCATCGTGGGCTGCATTATTGATGCCTTCATCATTGGTGCTGTCATGGCAAAGATGGCAAAGCCCAAGAAGAGGAATGAAACTTTGGTTTTTAGCCATAACGCCACAGTGGCCATGAGGGACAACAAGCTCTGCCTGATGTGGCGTGTGGGCAACTTAAGGAAGAGCCACCTGGTTGAGGCGCATGTGCGGGCGCAACTTCTGAAATCCAGGACGACAGCAGAGGGGGAGTACATCCCCCTCGATCAGATGGACATAGATGTGGGCTTCGACAGCGGAGTTGACCGCATCTTCCTGGTCTCTCCCATCACCATCGTCCACGAGATCAACGAGGACAGCCCCTTCTATGACATGAGCAAGCAGGACCTGGAGAACTCAGAGTTTGAAATCGTGGTCATCCTGGAGGGCATGGTCGAGGCGACTGCCATGACCACGCAGTGCCGCAGCTCCTACGTCGCCAGCGAGATCCTCTGGGGCCATCGGTTCGAGCCTGTGCTGTTTGAGGAGAAGAACTACTACAAGGTGGACTATTCCCGCTTCCATAAGACATACGAGGTGCCGAGCACCCCTCTGTGCAGTGCCAGAGACCTGGCAGAGAAAAAATACATTCTCTCAAACTCCAACTCCTTTTGCTACGAAAATGAGATGGCGCTGGAGAACAAAGAGGACACTGACGAGGGAAATGGGGGAAGCGTCGGGCCTGACGGCACCCAGACAGACAACATCTCAGAGACTGAACACAGCCAAGCCACGGTGCCGCTAGAGCCCCGACCTCTGAGACGAGAATCAGAAATATGACTGTTCAGACCTCAGACCTCACGTGAGAGATTTTCTAAAAGCACCTCTCTGCTCCAAAAGGCACAACGAGCCGAGCTGGGTAGAGGACAAGCCGAACGGTACTGCTGTGGGAAGCGGCAAGGTTTAGGACTTTGTATGTAGGAGTCTGAACTTTGACTACATACAACATGACAAAACACAGCACTATGAACCATGTGCATATTGCAGGAAGAATTCTCCATGAAGTCCCCATGAATGTGTGCTCAGTGTCTGATGACTGCAAGATGACGGAGAGGAAGGAGGCTGTTGAGACGACTTGAAAATTGCAGGCATGTCTCAGTTTCTCTGGCCGGTATGAACAAGACGCTTTCAGAAGGTGGTTTTTATAGTTAGAATATGTTCTCAAGTGCTGCTAGAAAATAGTGTAAGTTAAACTTTGTGCTTTCTCGTAGAACCAAAGTACACAAAAAGGTAGATGTCTGGAACAAAGGTACAAGTAGAGTATTTGTTCACGAGCTGGTCTCTTAGCAGACATCACAGTCAAAATATGTTGCACCAAAAACTTTCTGTATGCACCAAAGGTCAAACGACGTGTGGAAAACTTAACAGCACTGATTTTCTGACCTTCTGCTTTATCCTTTGCGGTTATTGATCTGAGAGACTGTTCATTGCTGGTCGGACTGATAGAAACATGCCTGCTCATGTCAAGATAGAGCAGGGTAGTATTAACAGCATCAAACTGACAGAAAAATCATTAATTTAAACAGAGACCGGGGTAATATGAGAATCTGAATGTTCTTTAAAGTGCTGCTATGATGTTGCTTCTTTCTTTTTTCTTTTCTTTTTCTTTTTTTTTTCTTTTTTTTTTTTTTACAGTTGATGAAAAATGCCAAAGAGTATTATTATCATAGTTATGTGTTTTTAAAAACAGCACCTGGTTAGATTTGGTACAGAGAAGTAGAACGTTAAGGGAGTTTTAATAAGGTTTGTTTTTCAAGGATGTGTGTACAGTTTCCTTTTTTTTATGTCGATCATCCTTATCTTGAGCCACTTCATCAAGCCTTAATCTGGAAAGTCAAAAAGGGGGGAAGTGAAGATTCAGAAATCAACCAAAGTAGAGGACAGTAAACAAGAATCGCAAGTTCATTAGTGTTTGCTGAACTAAAACAGTAGTGAGTTAGAAGCCGATTCATGTTCGGAGGATTTTTAGGTGTCAACTTGAATCAGAAGTTTATTCTGAAGGCCAAACCTGCTTTAAAGGTTATAAAACATGAAGTGGTTTGTGATGACAGAATGTCTTTGCTAAGAGAACTAGATGTGCTTTCTAATGTCTGAATCTCATACAGTGTTATGATTGGACATTGAAAAATATCAAATCTCCACGTAAAACATTGGTGATGACACTTCCTTTGTGCTGTATGCAGACTACAGATCAGCCGACTTCACTATCAACACTACTTGAGCTTTCATTCTCTGTTGTAATGCTTTTGTTTTACTTGAGAATGTAAGATTTGAAAAAGCGTAGTTCAAAGCCAAATGTACTGTAACCCCAGCATATGAAGGTGTACTGCACAAGAGTTTGCATCAATACAAATTTATATCCTGTATCTTTTTTTTCTCTTTTTTTAAAAAGAAAAACAGTGACGGAAGGCCACTGGCTCCATAGATCCTACATGTGTAAATACCTCCCTCCCTGTTGCAGTTATTTTGTATCAGTCTTCCAAATGTACTGCAAAACCACAGAATGTACAGATTTTTGTATTAATATTATTATTATTATTGTACATGATATTATATTGTTCTTTTTTCAATAAAATGTCAGTGGACAATCAGGATTGTGCGGTGCGGCTTGTCATGACTGGTAGATCTCCATAAAAAACCTTTAACATGAAAGTCGAGATGAGGGCGGGATGAGACTTGGTTTACCTTTGGGATTAATTAAGTTTTACGTGCATCTTGCTTTTATGTACGACAACATGAGCTCGATGTGGAAAGTGGCAGAGGAGTGTTTTTAGTGTGGAAAATGAATATACAGTTATGTAATTATGACAGTTGTATTCCATTTCTGCCATATTCTGCCAGTAGATCCCTGTAAACCTTACACACTGGTCCTTTAAATTAAATAACTCAATATTTCTACCAATATTTGTATATCAAGCCTTCAGTAATTGAATAATAATTCTGTTGCAAGTTTATTTTTCACGAGAAGGATTAGCAGTAAAATGACCCCTCGTGTGAAAGTCAAAGTACTAATGATGAAGAAGGTTAGAGTTCAGATACGTTCTCCTCTCAGTTCTCCAGAGACCAGTAACATCTTCAAATTGCTTCTTTTGTCACACCCAGACATCCACACCTTTCATTTATGATCCATAAATGACAAAGAAAAGCAACAAATCCTACATTTCTGAAGCTGGACCCAGCACATGTTTGATGTGTTTCCTTGACAGCTGACTGAAATCATGAATAATGAGTGAAGTTTGACATTACGTCATGCCAAACGTAAAATCAGTACCTGTGAAGTAATACCTCCTGTCATCAAGGAGTCAACAGTACAATATATGTCCCTCTGAAGTGCAGAATGAAGTGTGAGTGTAACATCCCTTTAAGTATCACCAGCTCAGACTATAGTAGTATTTGAGTACTGTGTTTCCTGCCTGAACATCTCCAGCGTCTGTGTACTGTGACACTGACCAGCTGCCTCGTCCTGCGTCCTTCACTGGCAGGAGGCATTAACACCTTCTCTTCTCTGAGGACATGCACTGTGCTCATCCATCTCTCATCCTGTCTTCCATCCTCTCTCTCTGCATCTGTCTCTCTGGTCTTTATAATGTCCACTGAATTGTTCATGTCTCAGGTTTGAGTGCGTTCTTAGTGGTGAAACTGCGTCACGTATCCATCAGCACACCTAAATGTAGCCTAGCTTTAGATCTGAAGATCGTAGCCTGGGAAGGACATCATTTTCTAAAACACTGATTATTCACATTTTTATGGCACTGAAATGGTCAAAAGCTCTTCTAATCAATATTTTTTATAGTAACAAAACCCACAGAATTATCACCAACTCTGCATCTCTAAAGAGCATTTTAGCCTCTTTTAGCTTCTTGTTTTAGCCACGGATTGTTGTGTCATGTGGTACAGATATCTGTGGGGCCCAGTGGATGTCTCCTCATGATGTTGGGGATCCTTTGACTTTTCCTCTAGCGCCACCATGAGGCTGACATTGGTGGTTTTCAGTGAAATGCTTCACCTGTTAGACAGACTGTTGTGAACACTTAAAGCTCATGACTTTCGCTAATTTAAAGCTTCCCATCAGCCTCAGCTGTACTTTATGTTTAGTGCTAATTAGAAAATGTTAGCAGGATAGACAAAGATGGTTAACGTGGTAAAAATTATACCTGCTAACATCAGCATGTCACTGTGACCATGTTAGCATGCTGATATAAGCATTTGGCTCAAGCACAGTCTCACAGAGCTGCTAGCTGTTAGCTGACTTGTTTCACAGCACATTTCCTGTCTGGGTTCAGTCTCTGTGCTCAGCTGTGCTCATTTTCTTATCAATGGATGTGTTCGAAATGATTGATAAACATTAGGAACTGGATTATCAGTACTGAGAAGGCAGAGAGGGAGGAAACATTTTTTTCTCGTGCTGGTAACAGTTTGCCTTCCACAGCTCTACCTCTCCTCTTCAACTACAGACAAAAAAAAAAAAAAAAAAAAAAAGCTGGACGTGAACCCAACTCAATGGAAAATTCCTTGGTTTACCATTAAGGAAGACTGACACTAATGTCAACTTCTGGAGTCAGAACTCCAGTCAGAGCTCGAGCTTTGAACGTGATGCTTCTGTGTGTGTGTGTGTGTGTGTGTGTGTGTGTGTGTGTGTGTGTGTGTGTGTGTGTGTGTGTGTGTGTGTTCCATTCATCTGACATAAAGCAGTTACGGTATCTGATTCATCTCGATCATTTCGAAAGGGGAAGGGACAGAAAATGAGTCAGAGCTGTTTCAGTTGCTTGTTATAATCAGGATCTGTGTTTCATATTTCCTCTATGAGACATGATTTCAAATCACATTTCCTGGTGTGACCCACAACAGACAAAGCAGCACAGGATTAAATAAAAAATACACAAGACACATCGAGAAAAATACAAATACAGTACGGTGGCGTAGAAGAAATTCACGTCATTTATTTATTTTTTTTGGTAAACAAAAGCATTTTTTTCCGAGCGCAGAAGGTGGCACCAGTTTGTCCCTGAAGGGCGACACTGGTGGGAAAGTAAGGAGTCACTTTCCGGTCACACCATTTAATATTGCATTTATTTATTGAATTATCAATTTAAAGTTGTGACCAGGAAAGGCACATTGAGGTTACTTCCTGGCCAAAAGGAAGACTCGCGCCACATTGTTAAGCGCCGTGCAGCGCAGCAGCGTGGCAGCTCCACTGCTGTAGGTGAACGTCTGTGTTTCTATTGTGCAGCTCTGCTCACTCCCTGTTTATGAAAACAATAACACTGTATATCAGCGGAGTAAACATCCAAAGGTAAATGTTAGGCCAACTTCTATTATTTCTGTGTAAACCAACGAGATATCAAGTATCCAAACAGTTTACTTTTTATCACTATTTATTTGTGTTTTATACATCATGCTGCACAGCTGATTGAGCCTTGTTCAGACTTTCAGAGCTACAACTATAATCTGGAAACAACAATGAAGGAGTGAAAAGCTTGGACCTGCAACACAAACACAATATGTGCTCCTGAACTATAAGCGGAACCCCTGGCTTTCATCGAAGCTTCTGGGAACCCGACGTTCAAACAGACTCAGCTCTGGTCCAGACCTGTGATCCTCGGAGTGTTTTGTCTTTGGCTGAAGCCAAGCCTTCCTGCTTCACACGGACCCCCGCTTCACCAGACGAATCACTGTCACAGAAGGTGGACGGCTCGAAGCTGCTCCGATGTTTCTGTACTCTAATGAATACAGTGTCAAACAAGCAAGTTTACCAAGAATTATTACCCATCGGGACCAAGTGGAAATTCTGACTTCCCCATGCAGCATCACAGTGCTCATGACGACATTCCAGTGAATGCTTCATACAGTCAATTTGAGAAATCACTTTCCCTCTGTGGACGCAATACTTTCCACAACAACACGACCACAATAATGGGAACACCAATGTTATCAGGTGTAATCTGGGAACAAAGAAAGCCAAGGAGTGTAAACCAGTACTTGAACTGGGCCTTTACTCAAGTGCACGGAGGACCAGCATGTTAACCCGTTAGTTAGACCGCTCCACTAACTGCTCTCACCACGTGCTCATGACTGTTGGTACTCGAAGTTGAGTTATTGTGAGTGTTCAGTAAAATAGGTTTGGTGTTCAAACAAACCACAGAGAGGCACAGTGTGCAGCTGTGCAGCACGTTAGTGACGAGCAATCAGCACAATATACAGCTGCCCTCGGCTTTAAGGAGCATGATGGCGAGTTTCACCATGCTCACTGTTTATCTGTACAACCCACAACTTTCCTGTTGGTTAACTCTCAGCGTTCTCACGGCATCTTTTTTGGCCACAGCAGGCAACTGTACACTTCCTGCTCAGCAGAAAACAGCAGAAAGACACAGTTAGAGACTAGCTGGTGAACATAAGGAGGTGGTGGAGACCAAAAACAGAGCTAAAAGAGAGAATACTGGACTGACGTTCATCAGGTGACACAGACTCGACCCCCTGTTACTGCTGGATATGTAAACGAGATACTGTTTGCTAACAACTTCACCATATCAAATTTAAAGGCGATCATATGTGTTCTCAACCAGTTTTCGCTGCCCCCAAGTGGCCAAAAAAATCAGTTATTGCAGGTCCACAATAACTACATTGCAGTCTACATTAGACTGCTCACCTTCAGCGAAACACATCGAGCAAAGAACTCGATTTAAATCCTTACAAATCCTTCCAAAACACAAAGATATTCAGATGAAAGCAACATAAAACAGCACTTCTGCACATTTGAGACGCTGGACACACACAGTGTTTGGTGCCTTTGGTTGAGAAATGAAATGATCAGCTACTTAAGCTGCTGAGTAATGGTCAGTTTTGATGCAGATCAAACATTTCTAAACCTTTTCTTCTATTCAAATGTGGAATTTAGAGGATTTTACTGTTTTGTGTGTTCTCTGAGTACTTTATAATTGTTTTAAAATATTTCAAGTATCTTAAAATGTCTAATCATTTCCAATAACTATAATTACAAATACCACAAATATCTGATGCCGGACTGACAGAAATCCCCTGAGCCAGGAGCACTTGTCGTCATTTTAATAACAATAATAATGATGATAATAATAGCGGAGGAGGTTACTGTGCATCCGAGCCACGCAGGCCTGCAGAGAGACGGTGGAATTTTCCGAGGAGCTGACCATCCAGTGGACTTGAAACGCCTCACTGCCTCTCACTGGAGCTGTGCTTTGAAGCTCTGCCAGCTGCTGTTGACCGTCTTTGATGTGACGCCAAACACTGTCACCGACAGAGACAAAACCGTCATCAGACGCCGCATAATCGCTTTCTCCTGAACCCTAACCTCTTTTGCATTCATCAAAATTTTCTTCTCATTGCTGAAATTTTCAGTTGCAAAGCAGCAGTCTTTTCCGGGTCCTCCTGCAGGAGTCGTGGGTATCTGGCATACCGCGGCGGTCTGCTTGCATTGGTGGCGTTATTTGGCAGAATCCAGAGCAGTGGGGTTGACAGATGGGTGCTTTGTTACATCTCTGGTTTGTGTTGTCAACAAACGGGTCACAGCCAATGTCAAAGGAAGCTGGCACACTGTATAGACAGAGTCCTCCACTAAAAACATATTTCCAAAATCATGTTTCAAAGTATTTGTGAATACACCAACACTCGTGCGTTGTCCTCTTTGAAGGCAGAATTAGATCAGATGAATCACATCCCAAAAACAAGAGTCTCCATTTCCTGCATCTGCTCACTGGCAGCTACTCCACATACAACCACGTTTCACACTTTCCGTTACATAAACAGTATAAAATCTATGTCACAAAGCGCTCACCGAGAAGAAGAGGAATGTGAGTGTTATCAGAGCAGACAGCCACGAAACCTCACATCGTAAGCAATGACAGCAACGTAGAAACAAAGAAAGAGGCATCTAACATTACCGAGGAGATAAAGCTACTGTGTGGTCTCCGTTTCACTCACTGTCTAATGAGCAGGACTCACGACCAGCTCGCCTCTGGTTTTACTTCCTGATGGATCAGAGAAAGTCCTGTGCCTTCAGTTTCCAACAAATGTCACTGATAACTGTTAAACTGTGAAGCTGAACATCCTGCAGACACTGTGACTATGAAACATAACCTCTTTGACAGAAGGAGTCATCGGGAACAGTTCTAGAAGTGTCCTCACACCAGATCAGTGATCAGTGATGGGATGACCTACTGCTGTAACTGCAGGCTTTTTGGAAACCATGCCTAAAGAGAACCAATCGCTGTAATTATTTTCAGTGTGACAATCTTTAAATTAGCCCCTCAGGGATCAGCTCATGAACCAAATACTTCTTAACGCCAAACAGAAGTTGGGTGCATGCCAAGCATAGTCTGATGATAATTTTGGTCGG
This sequence comes from Chaetodon trifasciatus, assembly GCA_037975065.1. Classification (NCBI taxonomy): domain Eukaryota; kingdom Metazoa; phylum Chordata; class Actinopteri; order Chaetodontiformes; family Chaetodontidae; genus Chaetodon; species Chaetodon trifasciatus. Next base: position 4,311,604 of record JBBMOE010000047.1, on the reverse strand, counting down.
AGGCTCTCCCCTGGAGGCGGTGTCTGTTTTGAACATGGTCACAGGATTAGACCTACATTTGACCCGGCACATGCAGTCTAACCTTGACCTTCCCAGTGCCGGTGGTGGCCGAGGTTAACGGGACACTGGGGGGGGTTGGGGTCACATTAGGTGCAGCCGCTTGCAGCAACCTGAGCCTGGCAGGGGGGCTTTACTGTTTGACAGATGGGGTTGTCCTCATATTTAGAGATTAGCCTCCTCATGCACGCTGACAGACGAAGAGAATATAGGAAACATGCTGGGATGCAAAGCTGCCAGTCGACTGTGATCTGTGACGAGTCCATAAGACAACCAGCAGGGAGACATGACGCGTGGCTCTAAACCTGACCCTGCCTCTGAACGGAGTACATGTCAAAAACACGTCCCAGTGAGCCACCATTTGGTGGATAATTTGGCTAAATGCTTGTCCTGCTGGGTCATCATGAGCCACCGTAGCGTCTATGTGTATCTGTGGCAACACCAGAGGACTTGCTTAGTGCCCGGTCTGTTCATGTGGTGTTTGTTCTTAATAAACCAGCGGTTATTTCAAGACAGTGACATCACGGACTCACACAAAAAGTAACTGATTTCTACAATTACCATCCTGCAGTTTATTTTTTGACCTCGTGCTCACATCCAGTCTTGTAAGGTTTGTGCTGGCTCTGCAGGATCCCAAAGTTCAGTCTTTTTCTCGTTTTTTTTTTCTTTGCTTTTGAGGTTTTTGGCCATTTTATGCATTTAGAGAACAGAGATGACAGAAAACGAGGAGAGCACACCTTGGTGACATAAACCTATACTTTGTGCCTGCACTGCTTTATTTTACACACAACATGCAGTATGTGAAATCTTCTGAAGTACCAAAATAAAGCAGCAGGAGCTCAAGGTTAAGGTGACTGCAGTGCAACTTGCTTTGATTTTGGTTTGCCTGAAATCGTGAAATTCCAGCCAGAATCAGTCTTGTACAGCCTTGTGTTACGACACTGACACACGAGCAACAAAAGGACATCAAATGAGTGATGAAAGTGTTAAAAACTACGATGAATTTGCTTCACCTGGGTGAAGAATGCAGCATTACGGACTCTGTGGACCGACAATAAAGGTTTCCGAGTCAAAGCGCCACAGTTTGTTCAACAAATTCCAGTTCTGATCCTCCTATTATCCGCCTATAAAACGCCCACTAGAATGTCAGGTTGGCAAAAAAGCCAAAGAATGTGAGTGATGTGAGTGGCAGTGTGATGTAGCTGCGTAACAGCGGGCTCATTTGGTCTTTTGTAGCGGACCACAACAGGGTGACAAAGCTTCAGAGAGGGTGACAAGTGCATTATGGGTCAACACACCTTGTGGCATCAACACAGATCTCAGCTGCCTCATCCCACCGCTAACCGCACGCACTGTAACGGGCCATTAGGAAGCATTCCCATCATCATCATCATCATCATCATCATCATCATAATCATCATCACAAGGCTGAATCATTTGGTCAATTCAATCTGGCCTCACTTGTTCTTTTTATAGATCATGACACGCTCAACAAATCAAACGAGAGGTCAGACTTTGTCTCACAGGTCTGTGTGGTGATGAGAGCAGTCATGTGAAGGTGCCGGCGTGAATGCATGCAGCTCACAGTGATTCCAGGAGCTCATGCAGGGCAGATTTTTGGATTTAAGAGTCTGAGCCATAATAAAATCAACTCGCACACAGTGTTCGCCTCCATGCCTCCATGCTGCTGGCTGATCAAGGGTAATAATTAGGGATGTTTGTATGCGCGTGGGTGACTGTATGTGGGGAAGAGGCAGGCGTAGAGTGTGCTAGTCTTGTCTTTGGGTTTGTGACTGTTGGTGGGACAAAACATTTAAGACGTCGTCTTTGGAGTCAGGAAAATGTGAGGAGCATTTTTTCATGGAGAAAATAAATGGTGGACAAAATGACAGAAATGCTCGTTAGTTGCAGACAAACTCTAAATTGCTGCCAGCAACCCTTTGTTGGCTGTTTCACTGGACTCAGAGTTAAGCACCACTCACAGTCAAGAACGGTTAACATGAATGAATGACTGCTGTGAACGCATAAAGTGAAACAAAGTGACGTATCAGGATCTATCCACCACACCAGCAGGATGAAAAAACCTGAACTACATTTACAAGGATTTATTGACGACAGACTCCTACATGAAGTGTATTTCAGGTCACTGGCTGATGTTCTGAGGGCTTTCACGTATTGTCCGTGGCAGCTGCTGGGCAGCTAAATCATATTGTGTAATGTTTGATGGCTGGAGATCTACAGAGGGGAGTTAGAAGAAGCCTTGGCACAGACACATCTCTTCATAACTGCGCTGTCAGCGGCAGCCACTGGAACGTCGCTGTGATCATATTTTGACTGCTGACGTTAAACGCTGTAGCTGCGCTGACCGCACACAACCTGCCGCTTCTTCCACCGAGCTTTCATTCCTGATTTCCTGCCGTCAGAGGAGATCATCCCGCTGCAGCGAATGTTGATGAAAAGTTCACAGGCTGTGACACATCACCATCAACAGGACATGAGTGACAGACAATCAAACAAGCTGGGTTTTATTTTCGTGGCTCCTGTCATCGGTTCTGATATGATAACATTGGCTCAGAGTAGTTGTTGAGATCTCTGAGTGCAGCGTTGCTAAAATTAGGTCCAACGGGGAAACAAGGATGAACGGTCAGTGAATCAGACAGGTTGTTAACAAGGTGACAGTTTGTTTGGAAGCAAAAAGGAAGGCCAACAATAAAAAATATTACCCAAAATGTCCATAAAAAACCATCACAATTTAAAGCCAACAGCTTTGACCAGCTGTACTTCTGTAGGTGAAGCTGCTTTTGGTTTTACCCAAATAAAATGGAAACTAAACTGTCAGCTTGTTTGCATCTCGTCTGACTGTTTGTTGCCTAATTTTAGTTAAAGTTATAGTTATAAGATATTAGTACTTAACAAGATCAGATTTGATAAAGTGCAGTTTTTCTTTAATCAATACGTTATTGGACAGATGAGTACATGTAGTTATGAGCTGGGCATCAAACCTAAAAGTGTATCAAGCAGAGTTGTGTTTTCATAGTTTAAACATCTAGAAACGATTGGAAAAAATGCATTCTTCGTTTTTGAACCTGTTAGTAATAAATTCATTCATACATTGCAACATTTTGCTTAATCTGCTTCATATAAGAACCGTGTTGCTAAAGACCTGAGGTACGTAGGGATGTTGAAAGAGCACTCATGAAGGGTTAGCTCGAGTGCGTCCAGCTAAAGCACAGCTGAGCCTGACAAAGTCCATCTTAGACCAATGGCAGTTAAGTCAGGTTTGACCATGAAGAGCTGAGTCTGAGCCAAACCACGCCTTCTTAAGCCGTGCTAACGGCGTGGCTCTGATCATGTCGGTCCACCGCTGTGTGGAGTCTTTCATGTTCCATTCAACATAAATCATAATAACACTAATGACATTCTCGTCTGCCTCTGCTTTACTTTGCATTTAGTGCTATTTTAGTGGATTTTCCATCAGTTTAACATTTGTTTTCTGGCTCCCATGAGCACTGGAGCTTTACTGGGCTGCTAGCAAGACTTTCAGTCATGATGCCAGGTGATATTTCTGAAACGATCCTGAGCAGCATAACAGGAACTCCACAGTGTGATATTTGACCACAGGGAGAAGCGTGGACCTATCAGAGCTTCAGGGCTCACCAGTGGTGTCAGATGGTCACGTACTGGCCGGCACACGGACTGTCATATTGTCTGACCGCTATCATGATGTTTCACGCTTTTACACCAGCTCCTTCTCCACACGCAGGTGTCAGCGATTCCGGCTTCAGTAATAAGAGGGATTACTGTCATATCCTCACAGAACCTGCTGACTGTTTGCTCAAGGTTTACAGCTTATATGTGACTCTTCCTCTTCTGGTTGGTCAAGTGCAGGGCGGGTGGTTGCATTTTGACCAGAGGATCTATCTATGCTCAAAGGGCATTTTGACATGAACCTGTTATTCTTGGCATCTAATTAATGTCACAGTGACTAACTTACGTCCGCCCTTTGCTGAGCTGAAAATACGATTTTCAAGGTCTGGGTTATGATGTCAGCTCACCTCGTTCTTATGGGTTTACCCCTGAAAGCAACCCCTCTGTTGCTGTTGTCTGAGATGCTATAACAGGAACAAAATGCTGTGAGCTCTGGGTCTCTTCATCCCAGAGCTTTTCAGAGGGCTTCAGTCGTTGCCAGCTCCTTACTTAGAAGGATGTTTTATGTGTCAAATGAAGTCTGCAGTTGTCTTCTTCGACTTTAAAAGGGGCACACGGTAATACTGCAGGGTTAATCCAGGAGAGCTACACTGTCAAAAAGGATCAATTATGACACACGTGGCAATAAAAATGAACTTTTCTGTCATCCAAGTCAGAAAATGTTTGACAGCGTGTTAAAAGCCAAACTGTTTCATGAGTTCTGTTGTACTTTAATCAGCAGTACGAACAGATCCACCTTTTACAGATCCTGTATGTTCCAAGCGTTTTGTTGTGACCATGATGAGGTCTAATATATAATAGTGTGTCCATTCAGTGGCAGTACGCGAAAGCTTTGGATTTTTCTTCACGGAGCAAAAACAACCTCACCAAATTCCTGTTGCAGGTCACTGTCTCAAACATGAAGGTTTGTTGGGTTGTTTGGGTTTTCACTTTCTATATTTTATGGTCTAAGCAATTAGTCAAAACATAACTGATGGATTATGTCATTAGTGAAAATCATTAGCTGCTGCCCTAGATCAACATGCTATGATCTAGTTAATGGAGCAAATGGCAAACCCATGGCAGATTAATTAAAAACAAACTTAACAGTAACAACACATCACGCATGACATGTTTGGAGTTCATTCCCGTCTAAAGCGAGGACACAAAGTCAACAATTAGCATTGAAAACGGTAACTGCAGAACTCCATGTACAGTGCCATTCATTTTCATTTTGTCAGGAGGGCTCATGGCTTTGTTAGCAAGGTGATTTTATCGCACAGGATGCAAGATATACAAAGACATTGTCAATGATTAAATGGACACCACAGAAGCTCGGGATAAGGCTGCATTGCTGTGTGTGCCAGATATCTACAGACAAACAGAGAGAGGGATTAACTATTGGGAGTGAACGGGGGGGGGGGGTTATTCACTGGTCACTGTGGTTAATCGGGGGACTGGGGCAGAGAGGAGAGAAAACAACAGCTGTGGACAGGATGGGATTGTTTCAGAGAGTGAGCCTTACACTGGCAGAAGTCTGGCAAGCACCTCACTTCTCTCACCTTTTCTGAGAGGAGCTGCATCCTGGACACATTACACCAACTTCTGCCTGACCTCACAACACGTTAGCCAGGACAAACTATCCTATCAAAGAGTGCTTCAAAGGGTCAGCTCACGCAAATTACAAAGAGATACCATCAGACTTTACCTGGGCAGCGTGCAACCCTGTGGGTCGCTTTGCTTTTATGCGCTGAAGTTTGGAGACGTCGATGGAAGTGAATGAAACTGAACGTGTGGTACTCAAAGGACTGGAAAATTAAACGAGCAAAACTCTTCATCAACTCATCTTTCCGCAAGCATTCTTCCAGTTACTCCAGATAACCTACAGTTGTTTTTATTGGAATAGCTCAATTGTCTTCTGAGGGGCCACGAACTGAAAGAGCGCTGGCATTCTTTCAACATCCAATCAGGAAATGAAAACACAAAGTGAGCCATGTTTTGATATCATAAAAGTAGCTTTGCATCCCAGCAGCACACCCTGCGCTGTATCTGCACAGCAGAGTATCATGCATTTTCTTTATCTCTGCATACACCAGAGATGTGACCCCCCCCCGCCCCCCCGCCCCTCCACTGTGCCCAGTTGTTGCTATGGGCACACAGCCTGGAGTGGGAGGACGCTAACAACCAACCACGTAAGCTCTTAGTTCACACTCCCCCGAGAGAGCCAGATGAAGGAGCACAGGTAGCACACAAGTGCATGAGTTAAAATGGAACAAAATAAAAGAATAAACCTGCCAGAAATACCCGGCTGGTTCGAGATCTAAGCAGCCTGCAAGAGGCTCACTAAAGCCGAGTGTGGCTGCCTGTTGAGTCTGACTGCAGGTGGACGGGATGAGAACAGGCATCGTGACGGTTGTTCGCATTGTTTCAGACAAGATTTGGTTTGATCAAATGAGAAGAAAGTTCTGGAAATGTGCGGTAAATTACAGTCCAAAGCCTTGTGAAGAAATGGACTGTGTAAACTTTTACTCCCGCAGGATTTGGTGGAGCTGGCTTCACTGCTGAGCCAGCAGTGGCCGACCGCCAAACCAGATTATGTCATCGCAATTATGCCCGAAAACCAACGGATTTCCACTGATAAACTTTGCAGATCAAAAGATCTGCTCATTATTTTTGCCACACCGCTTACATTTTATGGCTTTCTGGCCTTTTTTTTTTTTTTTTTTTCAAATTCATTTTTTGGTTGCCGACCAGCTGCTGAATAAAGGGCAATTCCAGCATGAGGTGATTTGGTTTTTGCTGGAATCAAGGGCAGGAAGCCAGCATGGAGGTGATGAACAGATTATCTGGTACCTCTGCAGAACAACAGGAACACACACAACCCAAAACAAACTCCTGCCGAGTGTCTTTCCATGTGGTGTTTCTACAACGCAGCGGTCAAGTATCAGTTGGAGGCAGTGAAAACTAGAAACTTTTTCCAGACCCTGTGGTCGTTTTCTGGTGGAGGGCAGGTCACTTTTCAGATACGCTGCTGTCTCTTGGATCACATGGTCTGTGCACACATGATGATGGGGAAAAACCTGCTGCTCGATGTCCATGTACACCTCCGCTCAACAGTTCACAATAACAGGCCAGGGGTGATTAATGCTGACAAGCCCTGGCTTTTTATGGATGCTAATGGCACTGTGTGTGTGCGTGTAAGTGTGTGTAGGTGTGTGTTTGCCACTGTCACCTGGCCTGACGCCCCTGCTGTTGCTGCTGCCTGGATCCTTAGTCACCGACTCGTCGTTTTGCAGCTCTTGCCTCTCCATGGCGACCAGGGGTGTGTGGAGTCAGTAAACACACCTCAGACATTCTTGAGTGTGATGCTGAGATCATTTACTGATGGTTAGATTTTAACCACATTAGCTCTGCTTTGATTGATGTGCTGTTATATACGGCTGGATTAAAACATCAGAATGCACTGCAGCATCAACAGTTTTGTTGCAGGTATGTGTTGTTGGAGTAGAGGTGGCATTACTTTACCTGTTACTGCACCTTTTCTGGCTCATGAGGTTTCCACTTGTTTTCACACAGTATGTTCAGGTCTTCTTGTTTTGGATGTATATGCCCCACATCAGTGAGGCTTCTCAATTAAATGTCAACTCCCAGCACATAGTCTGGTCCCTGAAGTCACATGTAGGTCTTCTCCAGCATAAGAAACAAGGGAATCCTTTGAAGGCCTTGGGGCCTGTAGAGTAGGAGGCCCATCCTCGTCCCAGGGGTATCAGCTATAGTAAACACGCTGTTCTTAACGCTATACGAGAGTGGAGGCTCATCAGGTTCGAACATGTTCACTGTATTAATGGATGATATGACTTTTGTATTCCCCTCGTCTCTGTCAAGCCACTATGTGTTTACAGGTTACTGTGCATCAAGAATGACGTGGCAACACTAAGAAATCTTGTGCCTCTTTGGTGGCCCCACAGGGCTCTAATGCTCATCACAAACCAGAGAAAACCGACAACAGGCAGCTGAAGCTGACAGATGTTGAGCCACCTGATAAAGTGCAGCTTAAATTGTTGAGCTCAGTCTGAGCCTAGCAAGCTACGCCTGAGGTGTCCCAAAATGGCCACCGTACAAGCCAACCGTCATTTAGGTAGCAATGTGGATTCAAGTCTCAGGGTCTCAGAACAGAAAGGGTGATGGTAACAGTGCATGTCATCCCCTCTGTCTTTGTTGTCAATAAAGGTTAAAAATGCTAAATGCTATGCTAACATTAAGCTTCCCAGAGAGGTTAACAAGCTTTTGTTAATATATTAGCATTTAAATAGAGGCATATCAGCATGCTACGGCAGAAAGCTAACACACCTGTGTGGCCATCAGTGCATTATGTGCATGTATTATGTGTTGGTCTGCTGCCAACAGGCTCAAAGTAGCCAACAGATGAGGTTGGCAGTAATTTGGTCATTATAGCCTTTGAAGTCATCATGGCTTTGTTAGAAAACAACAGAACAATGTACCTGCCGGAGGTGTTAGATGAAAAGTCAGGGGGAATTACAGTACAGTATACATAAACAGTTTGATCAGTCAGTCAGATCATAATTTGAGCTCAGGCTCAGATTTCTGGAAGTTCAACTGACTGCAGAAGTTTGAACAGCCATCAGTTTAAAAAGTTCTAATTTAATCTCCAGACGATCAATTAAGATGATGCAATTAGAAGAGGAAGGATGGCACAGAGCTTTTTTTCCACATCTAATCAGGATGGCAGGTATTAGGAGAGGCCTGAGATGCATCCTGAGATAAGGAGGAGAGGAAAGAGCTCCACCTCTTCTGTCATCTGTTTGTTTCTCCAGCTAAGAGTCGCTGTCACGCACTGAGAGACGTGAGGGAGTCCGAGCTCGGAGCGGCCCGGATTACGTAATCTGTGAAACGGCATCTCAAATCTCAATGACCATTGTAGTGTTGTGTTGGTGAAATGTTGTCAAATGATCACTGTCTCACGATACAAACACGTCTCATGTTCACTCATTGTAAAAGCACTATATGGAGGCATCACAAGAAAAAGTAACTTAATAATAAAGGAGGCTTTTTGGGGTGAAAAAGACTGAAGGTCGTCAGCCACACTTACGACATTATTTGGATTCCTCCTCTACAACCACGCTGCTAGTGTGGCTAAAAATTGCTAAACATTGCGACCTCGGCTGAAAATATCAGGTGCTAGCAATGGCTGCTTAAAAAAAGCCTAATGTGTTGGTAGTTTAAAGGTTTGTACTTAAAACTTCTGCTTCGAGGTAAAGTCGAAGACAAGGTGGTGGATAATAATCTGCACAAAGACCGAAAAGTACACGCTGCTATTCTTCAGCATCCCTTGAGGGATCATGTGACCAATGGGAGCAGCCAAGCTAGCATTACCACTAGATAATGCGCTAATGTGTTAGCATGTTTACCGTCATCTCACCACCACACTGGCTGTGGGTTTGAGGTTTTTCAGTTCGTACAAAATGCATGAACCAGTGTTAGTCTTTTTCAAATATAAAAGTTCTGCATTGATTCCATTTAAATTTCAGTGATAAGGACATCTTTGTTAAAATTAGAGATGAAAGAGTGCAGACACGTGGCGCTTCATCAGCTGTGTTGTTCACTGATGACCTTCTCCTACAGCACATGTAAACGAGCCAGAAATGTAGCTACAAAAAGTCGCCTTCTGACATCTTCAGCTGTCTTCGTCCGTCTCGTGACCCTCGTCTTTCAGGTCGTAGCAGTCATACTGACCGTACTGACAGCTGGCGGTGGCACTGAGAGTTTAAAGGCAGCAACGAAACAATGAGAAGAAAGTCTACCACAGGACGACGAGTGAGGCAGGTTTCATCATCATCATCATCAAATCAGCATCAAAAAGGCTTTGCAGCTAACGATGCGACACTTACTCAAGAAAAAAAACACACACGAAACAAACACCTAACTGAATATGAAGCACTTCATCCTCATTTCAGGACATTTTCTACAGTTAGTCTGCCGTTGCCTGACTAACGATCTCTAATCTCGTGCACCTCGCACTGACACGGAGGAGAAGTCTGTGGTTGGAAGCTTGATCCCAGACAGATTTCATTGAACGTGGTTTCTCTTCTCTATGATATGTGATAGATATTTTTATGGAAATACTTTTCCTTGGTCACTGTGTGCCATATGGCAGGAACTATTTTGGAGCGATCTGTCATTGTTCCTTTGGTGTCAGGCAGCTATTTCAGCATGTTTATGGAAATTAACCAGCAGGCCTCCATCAGCCAGTCCGCCTTTGGTGCAGTTTGACATGGGCCGGTTGTACTTTTCCACTCATTCCTGAGATCAGTGGGTAACCTGGGACACATACTTCAAAACCACACGCCCTCAGCTTAAGTTGTAGACCTTTAAATACAACACTGATGCAAAATATCTCATGTCCCTCTTCTTCTGGGAGCGGAGTGGACCTCCTGGGCTCAGCAGCACAGCTCCTCATGAGCTCCGACTGACACAAATCTGTGAGGAACTAAACAAGGAAATACCCCATGAGGACCTGGTGTGTCGGACGACGGCCAAAAACAACCACTGTGTTTGGCAGCAGTTCTATAGCTGTGGATCACTTACATGATGCTGAGTCACTCAGGAGCAGAGGGGTCGTTTGACTGGCAGGTTGTCAGTGGTGTAAGCGACATATTCTGATCTTTTACTGTTATCAGCATTTCACATTATTTCTCCAGATGCTGATCAGAGTAACAAAGTTTTACCTCTAAAGAAATGAATGAATTTTCCAACATATCACTTAAGCTGCTGTAGGCCTATTTAGTACAGCAAACTGACATTCATTCAACAGCACAACAGCTCTGTTTTAAGAAAATATAACCTGCATTACAAGACTGAAAGCCCATAATTATCTCCAGAATGAACAAAACACTGAATTTCTGTCACTGTTTTCAGTCAGAGGCAGCCATTGTTAACCTGTAGAATATCACTGAAAAGAAGCGGCTCTTCACTGAAGGTTGATGACACATCAAAAGGAAACTGTATTAATATTATTATTATCATTATTCATCCCGTGAATTCACTGAGGGCACGGAAACAGTCTACTGCCTGCAGTCTCGCTGGTTTGACTGGTTGCTTGTGGTCAGATCTGTCGAGCGTCAAACCTCCTGAGGCAAGACTGCGACATGTGAGCCGCGGTGCCGACATCGGAAACAGGGTCAAGCTTCTACTGCAGAAGGCTGCATCTTTTCTTTCCTTTTTTGATGAGAAATCCTACCTCACAACTTCCTCTGTGGCCTGTACTTATGTGAAATGTGAGCGTTGCTCAGTGACACTGTGACTCTGCCTCAAGGCACACTCAAGAGGATAAGCAGCTTTGGTAAAGATTCAAAGTTTGTATTGAATGTGGTTCGTTCACACTGCTGCCAGCTGCTGCTGCTGCTGCTGCTGCTGCTGCTGCTGCTGCTGCTGCTGCTGCTGCTGCTGCTGCTGCTGCTGCTGCTGTGAATTGGGAGTTGTTGATAGTGTTACTGGTATTCAATGGGTACACCTGTTAATTGATGCATTTAAATTGTTAAGTCTGGATTGTTGCATGGACCCCAGGAACATTAGCAATTGCTCTGGTGGAAGACAATACAGATCCAAGTAAACTAAAAAAAAAAAAACGAGCATTTCACTCCATAAGTTCACTTTAAAGTCTTTATCTTGTCTTGGTACTGTATTCAAAAGACCGATGTTGAAATAAAAAGACAAAAATGCAGAATAAATATTAATAAATCCTGTCGAGATCCCACAATAATAAACAACGTGGATGTCTGACAGCCTGAATTGTGTTTTCACAGCTTCGGCATCACTTCGTCCCCAGTCGTCCGTCCTCAAAGTGCACGTGCTTTGTGCTTTGTGCTTTGTGCTGTCAGCTGCTCTTCTGTTACACTGGACTGGATTATATGTAAAGTGGCTCCCTCTGAAATGCTTCAGCGGTTTTCCTACGGTCAGCTCAAAGATGGAGAGAAGAGTTGGGCACTAGCCAAACCTGCTGTGTAAGCAGATACAGGGATTCTCATGTGAGCAGAGAGTGGCGTCCAACAAACGCTAGTTTTGAACTTGCGCAAGACAGCCGACCTTTGACCTTGTGATGCTTCACCTGTTTGGACCTCCCTGATCTGATTTGTGATGTTTTCTGTGATCGTGGGAGTCCCAAACTCAGTCCAGGATGAGCTTTGTCTGCACTGCCCAGGACGTTCCTCAGTGTGCCTCTTTTGATCTTTGCGATGAAGGCGAACATGTTAGTTCCTCACAGAGCTGCTGGACACTCCAGACAATAATGTCTTCAGTGAGAACCATATAAATGGTGGACAAGTGTTCCCAGCTGGCACACACTCATTTCAAATAAGCGTCCTCTGGGGTTCTGCACAATTCTCTGGTGATAGAGTTACAAAAATACTACCTGCATACATTTCTTGGTGGCTTTCAAACTAACATTTGAATGCTCATAATTTTCTCTTTGTAGTGGTCGTAAAGTCTTTCTGGGCCAGGCCACGTTACATGACCTGGAGTTTAGACTGTGGCCAGCATGCCAAAAATCAAGCGACAGCCCAGAGTGTTCCTGCATGGGGGGTCGTACTTTCTGCTCTGGCACCAGACAGAAACAGGCTGTTTTTAGAGATCTGTCCAAATGAAAATGCTCAGTTTGTACAGGACGTTCAGGGCGCTTTGTGTCTGCATCCCTGTCAGCGCTGGCTCACCTGTGTTCACCAGTTATAAATCACATCACACTCACAGTGTTGCTGCATTTCTGCTCAGTCATGGTAAAAGGAGCATGACAGGGACAATTACAGGAAGACGAGGGGGTCCATCCTCACTAACCTTTACATAAAACACCTCCATTATGAGAGGATGAGAATGTTATTTTGAGAGGCTCTTTGATGGAGTGTCAGATGTCGTGCCCTTCCTGCAGCAGCAGCGGTCAAAGCACTCCTCTGGAATCTCTGGATGACACTGGAAACGGGTCAGTGGAGTCTAAAAACGGACGTCAGCCCTCCAGAAGTCATTGTGTCCCGTCTGTCACACCCTTTTTCCCCTCGCACACAGCTGTTTCACACGAGGAACATGACAGCTGGTTGCAGGGAACGTGCACGTTCTCGAGGTCGGGGTGGTGTGGAAGAACGGTGGGAAATCCCTGAGCGGGAGGCCGTGGGAGTGACGGGGAGCCGTCAACGCTTAAATCATCTGTCAGCTGCTAAAATGGTACAGATTAATAATCCTTTTGGTTTCTCTTTCTGTTTCTTGTTTCTCAAAAGTGAACTGGATATTTGCACCACAGCCCAAAATAGTTCTTATTCATTATTGTTTTAACTACTATTTATATTGATGGTCTTCCTGTGTTTGTTCCGTCTCTGCTTGCTATTGTGGCTTTAATTAATATTTTATTTGTAAAGCACTTAAACACTGCTAACACTGCTGTATAAATAAAGCTTTATTATCGTTCCTCATCTTATTTTCACTGTTGTAAGCAGACACACACACTCCAAACATTCATGTGTTCAAAGTCAAATGAGCCCAAACTGAAAATTTAACTATTTTTATAATCAACTAATCACTCAGTTATTTAGCAAGTGAAAATGCATCTTCCAAAATTTTGGGGGATGTTAGAACATCATTCGTCATCTTCAAAACAGAAGTTCAGAAATTCACCACCTCTCCAGCCCTGTTTGGTTCTGCCTGAGTTTATGTTTTAGTTTGCTCGCTCTCACCTTCCATGAGCCATTTGGGGCCTTGAATATTTCCATGGTGGACAGCTGTGATCTAAATATACAGACGGACTTCCTAACTTCAGGAAAGAGATAGAAGGAAGGGTCAGATTCAGATCCTCCTGCAAGTTTCCTGTAATAGCGTCCCTCAGTGACTAAAGCAAACAGAGTGAAAACAGTGGCAACGTGCAGACCGCTGAGGTCAAACAGGGCAGAGCCTCGCTGGCTTTCTGCTTTTTCCTCGTTACTAATCAGCCACACTGCTGATCCTCTGCGCTGCCTCCGCGCACTCACAGCTGACAAACAACAGCTTCTCCAAAATGCTGCAAACACACACACATGCAGATCACACACACCTGTACTGTGGCTTCAGGATAAATACTGTGCATGCCTCTGAATGTGTTCATCAACACTGCTGCTGATGGTATGAGATGATTTCAGCGTTCCTGTTTAACGACCACATGTTCCAGTACTGCTGGTTGTGGCAGGAAATATTAATATCACAGTTGTGTTGTGTTGTGTGTCACAGTTTATGATAGAGGGTAAGGAAAGGAGGGTAAAGGGTACGGTAACCGCTAAAAACATAACTTAAATGGTGACCAAAATAAGGATTCTAACTACAGAAGAAATGCTGATTTACGGATGCAAACATTTGCAGAATATTCGGGTCTCATCCAAAGTGATGAAGAGTACATGTTGGGGCCAGCTTCCTCATGTTGGCCCCACATCCACTGTCTTCATAACTTTATTGAAAAACAAAAACTCTTAATGTGGGGATGGACTGTTTCAGATTGAACTCTCTGAATACTCAAATTAAATTTCCCTTCATGATTAAATTGGGAAACAGGAGCTGAGCCACTGTACTGTTGCTTGCAGCTTTGTTTGTGCTCATGTTTTTCACCTGGTATGAACCCCAGAATAAATTAATGAAACATGTCAGCTGATTAACAAGTGCAACGGGATTTGTGTCGAATCCTTTTCTAACCCTGCGAGACGACGGTGGATGAGCCACAGCGCGTGTGCATTCGTGACACACCAGGCCGAGCGTGAACCTAAACAGACCAAGTCAGTCAGTGAACTTTCACCTCTGCACCTCCAAGAAGTGTGTCTCAGCTTTTCTCCATTACGCGCTCAGGGTTCATGTTGGCGACAGATTGAGATGAATTGTGTGAAAGAGGTGCTCTGGGTCGCTCTGGGGACACCCTTGAGAGGTGTCGCTGTGCGGCCTGTGACGCTTTCACCGGGAGCAGGGAACAATAGGTGGAACCAGCTGCTGTGGGAGTCGGTGTGACTCAGTGGAGGAGCTGTTTACAGGCGGTCGGCCGCTCGGCTCAGGCCGGACACCGGCCTGCGTCAGCTCTCGCGCAGTTTATCACAGCGCAGTCCTGCAGAGCTGCGGACCTGAGTGTGTGTTCACCGGCTCACAGGGAAAGGTCAGCCTCCGTCACAAGGCCTCCACCGCTGCAAGGCCTCCATATGACACTCTGAACACAATGGAGTTTATCTGCCGCTTCTGTTTGATGGATAGGCTATAAACATTTAAGCTGCACATTTTGCAGCGTGTTCGGTCTGACGGTCAAGGCTCAAAGTGCACCGAGTTGGTTTCAGCTCAGTTTGTTTTTTGTTGACTAGGAAAAGTAACGGACCTTGAAAGCCCCTTGACTTTCACATACAGTAACAGGTAGAACGTGTAATGAAGGTAACTTTGAGTAGGACGCATCTATCCTGATACCTGAGACCTGATCTGATACCAGTGCCCTTTAAAATGCTTTATTTCACTTGATTTTATAAATTCAACATCCTCCATTTTTAACTTTATTTTATTAGTGTTGTTCAGTGGGTTTTATTCTTCATCTCATGTTACACCTTCTCCTTATTTTCATCCTTATTCTTTGTTTTAACATCATCAGATGGGTTTTCTTCTCCATAAATTCTTATTTTACATTTGTTTTATGTTCGTTCTGTGTCTTTCATGTGAAGCACATGGTTTATGCATTTCTGTACTGTAAAGCACTTTGAGCTCCATTTCTTGTATGAAAGGTGCTGCAAAACGTCCTTAAAACCAAAGTAAAGCACTGAATGCTGTTTATGCTCATCAGTCTGCGTCACACACGGATGATTAAATTAAATAAAGGAGGACTGTTTCTTTCATTTTGCAGATTGATTTTTTTGCATATGTGTTATAGACATATGCACTTTAAATCAGTTTACTTTAACACTGTCCTACTGATATTATGTGTCCACTGGCTTCACTCACTGAACAGGGTTTGTTAATATAACTGATTTCCCTGAAAAAGAAATATATTTCTCTTGTGCATAATGTCAAATTTTAATTTCTCAAAGTGTAAAAATCTTAAAATAAAAGCCCGAGGTGCTGCAGTGCACTCCTCGGGGCACGTGATTGGTCTTCCTCTATGGTAATTTTCCCCACACAGACATTGCAGCGAAGTCTTGTGAAACCGTTTTCTTACTCAATCTTGGTTTAACCAAATTAACACCCCGTTGCGACAGCAGAAGTACCGATTCTCTGCATTTCTCTGCAGCTGCCGAGAAACCAGACACAGCTCATCCTACCAGCCCCATGAACTCCCATGATTCACAGCTGTCCTCTGACCCCGGCTTGTTTGTGTTTGTGAAGGGGCAGCTGTCCCATTTTCTGACAGGTAAATATTGTATTTCACCTTCCTCTCGAGGGGTCAATTCAAATATAGTTTCTTTTAAACGGTCTCGTCTTGAGCTGCGAGTAAACAGCGCGTGCCGCAGATACTCGGGCTTGGGTTACTCTTTTCTGCATCTCCCACTTCATCTATTAAAAGGTCTGATGCCCGCAGACAATCTCAGGTGGGAATAAGGAAATATTTGCACCTTTCACTGGACGGTTCTCCACGTCTGTAAAAACTTTCACACTGTTGGTGAATCAGCGGGGATCATATTTTTTCCACCTCTCACTCTGCCAGTGGTGATTATGAGGGGAACGTCAGATTTGTCAGTGGGTGGAAATGTCATGTCAATCACACAGACGTGATTATGACCATGAGCTTAAACTGAGTTCTGTATCCAGGCTGAATCAGTGCTGTGACTGAAAGCCAGCAGATCACACAGGAGACCCCGCTGAGGAAGAGGAGGGACAAACGCAGCAGCGAGAGACGTCCCGAGCTGACCCCAAAGATCGACGTCAGGACAGATCAATGCATTTATTAAAGATGACCACATGTGATCCCTGGTTCACCTCAGCCTGCAGTGCTGCTCTCTGTGAGGACAGCCGGGCTCTGCAGTGCAGCGCTTCACCAAATATGCATTTGAAAATTAGATTGTGTTAATGTGGAAAATATGTTGATTGCACCAGTGAAGGACTGTTCAGACACCCAGGTTGGCAAAGGCTGCAAAGCCCTGAAAGGAGCAAATATGTTATTTCTCCTCTCTGCAAAGATCAGCCTACAAAATGTTTTAATGATGGCCGACACTTCGTCTTTGTCAGCGTGCAGGTTAACAGAAACATGCTGCTGAGCAGGACTGTGCAGCTTCACGAACGTTCAACTTTTTTGTTTTTGCATTAATTGAAAATCACATCTCACTTTGATGATTAGCACTCCACGCCGCTGGATGGCTCGCTTCTTATTTGACATGCAGAGACGCCTTTTCCTGCTTTAATCCTCCACCGATAGACAGTTATTTGGAGTTTAACACTGTACGGTGATATGTGGGTAAAACCACCGGCCTTAATGGTGGATTAAATCCATCAATCAAGATCAACTCATCCCTCCTCACGGCTATTTGCAGAGACACAAATAAAGACAGCAAGACAGATGCACTGACCCCAGCAGATGTAGAGGGGTACGGTCTCCAAGTAGATATTCAGTAAATCTAAATTTAACCCCTGTGCCTCCATTTTCTCTTTAACAAGGGGAAACTAAGTGCAATCAAGGAACATGATCGGCCCGGGCTTTTCACATGGAAAAACATGACGAGTCAAAGGAGCAGGAGGGGAAAAATACATGGTCTCTAGTCTCTTTTTATCCATTGAGCAAGTTCGCTTTGATGTTTCGATTTTAGCCCGGGCCACAGCCAATTGTGTTGTGTGGTCTTGAGTTACACAGAGGAAGAGCGAGTGGAAAGAAAGAAGGGCAGGAGACATACGATACAATGGAGCCACGAGGGGAGAAACCGTGAGAGGCTGCCAACATCTCTGCTCTGCTCCTCTGCTCATTCACTGCAAGCATTCCTGCTCTGAAACACTCGTCTGGGTCTGTGTGGACGCTACGCTGCTGGGATCACTTCACAGCAAACTCTGCTTTAGGTTTGAGCCCCCCCCCACCCACCCCCCCACCGTGTTTTCCCTCCTTTGTCTTCTGTTTACTTGTTGACAAAAATACTTTGGCGTCTAGATCTTGTTGACATGTTTTTATGTACAATGAAAATTCAAATGACCATTCATGATGAATATTAGCTTCTGAGCTTTGACAGTGTGATAGTTCACACATTTAGGAGAAGAGACGTCTTTTTTGGCCTCACTACTTGTTGACCGTTATGTCATCAACCTATTGACCTAATTTTGCTGGCTGACTAATCTGTCAGGCATCTTTGATTACATATACAGACCTATTGTGATGCTTGTTCTGCAGCTGCTTTCATAATAATGCTTCATGTAAGAGACTGTGTGCATTGCAGCTCACTACAAGTGCTCTTAACAATGTGTTTAAGATTTTTAATTAGCATTGTGCATGCCCACTGGGAGAAAAAATGGTTGCATGAAAGGCTATTCATGCAACCGCTTTTAACATATTCAGCTGATTAATAGCTGCTAGGAAACCAGTAAATGTGACAGCAGAGGCAGTGAAGAGGAGGGCTGAAAGCTAATCAGAGAATGTTTTATAAAAACAGAAATGCACTTGCAGGCCAAATGCAAACCTCAGGGATGCACACAATGCTTTTTGGTGGGTAACCAGGATGTAAAAATACATTTTTAGGCCTGCTGCAGCCAAACACGGTGCTATGAAAGAGGTGAGAGTGAAGCACAACAGTGAAGCTTTGGAAACAACAGTGAGCTGATCCATGAAGCTGAGGGGAGCTGCAGGTTCACCTTCATCACTGAGAGCGACTTCTTTCACTTTATTATTCTAAAAAGAAAGATTACAGCCACATTAAGGGTCCTTATGAAAAACTTATTTTATGCATTTATGAAAGAATGAAAATATTAGAATACTTCTTTAAATCTCAAATGTTAATATCTTATTTGCCTCAAAAATCCATCAGTCAGTGTTGACAAAGGCCACTTTTCTGTGGACTAACTTATGGAACCTTCTCTGGTAGATCTTGTTTTATATTATTCTGGTTGAGGTGATAAATGTTTTCCTCTCCGTGCTCTCGATATTTTGCATTATTCTATTTTCAGAAAAGCTGAAAGCTCAA
The DNA here is from genome assembly GCA_037975065.1 of Chaetodon trifasciatus. Lineage (NCBI taxonomy): Eukaryota > Metazoa > Chordata > Actinopteri > Chaetodontiformes > Chaetodontidae > Chaetodon > Chaetodon trifasciatus. The sequence goes on along the minus strand of JBBMOE010000047.1, from coordinate 4,292,720 downwards.
GCTGAAAACATAAAAACTGTGTGGCAGCCTCCCGTGCTGGTCCAGTGTTGTCATGCTCTAAATCAAGTAGCAGCCACACAGGAAACCTGTGTAGGGGACGTGGGCACGCGACAATCTTTAAGTCTGTCACTCCATACGTGTTTACATTTTAATGCCTGAGTTTACTGAGGCCGTCGACCCACTTCACCGTGCACGCAGCCTCCAGCGAGCGTGACCTCCACATTGTCGTTTTAAGCACAGGGAGGCCTTGTTGTTGCCGGGTAAAGTTTCTTGTTCAAAACGAGGCACGGCAGCATTGTGATGAATAGTTGTGCAGTGAAGTTAATCCTCAGTTCCTACAGCAGAGGCCCTGAACCTTTAAAACAACCGCCGTGAGAGCTCCATGACCCTGGACAGCTTCTCTGCACGCCAGTATCAGGTTGGTGACAGTTGCTGGTCTGTAAATCGTCTGTGTGAAGGTCAGCATTGATGGCGGCTGTTTATACAGTATTAAAGGCATTAAGATATCTGTGATATTCAAATACAGTACAGACAGGAAACTCGTGAGGAACGCGTTTGTTAAGTGTTAGACAGACAATGTGCTGGTGTTGCATTTAATGCTACGTTTATACTGTTCTATGTCCAGTTTATGTCTTTTTATGTGAAGCGCTTGGTGCATGTAATTTCTTTGCTGCAAAGCACTTTGAGCTGTATTGCTCGTATGAAAGGTGTTAAACAAATTGTTTATTGTTATGCTGCATTTACTACAACATAAATGCACTTACTGAAATACAACAATTAGAGCTGACAATGAACTGCACATATTGGAGCTTTTTTGGACAAAGAAAACCATCAAAAACACTTAAGAAGACCAGAACCAAAAGCAGGTTGGTTGTTAAGTCTTTAGGACAGTTGATTGGAGGCTGTTTTGGACGCAGCATGTGGTCTTTGTCTCTTAGACCACGTTCATTCATGTTGTAAGACGTCTTCGAGGTGAGGCTGACACATGAGGAACAATACGATGTGAGCAATCTTGAGGCAGGAGGTTTCCTCTTTGTCACGTAAAATGCTCTTTCTCTTGCACTCAAGGCTGCAGCTCAGCAGCCATAGACTAGCCCCACTAAGGCAGGCCGACCAGCTAATGTTAGCATAGCAAGTGATGGCCACGGTGTCCAGAGCTGGACTCAGATGAGGCTGGTTCACCGGTCCAGCTGTGGTCACTATGCCTCTGTTTGACCAGTAGAAAGGTTCACGATGCCCATGGAAAAAAGGAGTTATGATAACGGCAGTAACTGTTGGTGGTGTTGATACCATCAGCATGTGTACTGTAGGATACAGCAACATGTACAGGAAGTCACAATCAAGTACATCCAACTACATACGAAGTATTTCAAAATGACTGCCGCAGTTAAAACTTTTAGGAGCTGTAAAATCCTTTCTCATGACATTATAAACTACCACGTAGTGTGCTCATGGAGCTCTTACTAAACCTGCATCATGTTTCACTGGTAACTACACGCATCGGCTAACGCAGGGCTAAGAAATGCTATTAGAGCATCAACAGTCTGCAGCACTGCAGCAGCAGGCCAAACAAGTGGAGAAGACATTACTTGTCTCACAAACATGTTGAACATTAAATACATTAAAGGATAAAAACAGCTCCTCGCCCACCATGTTCCAGAAAATGATGATTACAGATTACCCAGAAGAAGCTTTGCTAGTAGAATGAAAAGACAGGAAGTGTGCGCCACAGTGCCCCATCTTCTTCTACTGTTGAGTTTTATGGCGGTTGGCATCTGTGAACATGGCATCACCACCATCCGCTGGACTGTCCTGCCATGTCTATTCCAGCATTGTTGCCAAGGCGCAAGATGGAAATGCTCCTCGAAGTATCTGCGTGTGTGAATGAAAACCACTGGCGAAGCCTGAGAGGTTATTCCAGTAATTCACCAGAAAGTATGCGTTAAAGAGGCTAAACATAAGCAAAGACAAACTGAGCAAAGCACAGCAGAGACAGTGGACTGACGGCAACAAGACAAGACAACAATTAAAACCACACATCTGCTGTTAGAGAGTCCTCTGCTGTCCACCTCCAGACGGATAAAGTGAACCCAGAAACTGATCTGATAGCGGCAGGTTAAAACATGGCAGCTGTGATCACTTTTCACCTTCATTACTGTGATTTTAATGCAAATTTATTTTAAGGTGGAAGACTTCTCTCACTCCCTCCATATGCAGAGTGTAGAGAGAATTACAGGAAATAACTGTTGTATGTGAACAGTCAGTCAGTCAGTCCATACAGCCAGCAAACAGTCAGAGCAGCGAGTTTGCAGGGAAGCAGCAGAAAACCCCCAGAAAGCATCTCAGCCCACAACAAGTCACATTTCAACAGGAGAAACGACTTATGAAAGCACAGGGTGTCAAACAGCAGCCAAAAGTGTACTGAAAGCAGCTCAGCCACAGCGAGACACCAGACATAAGCGCCATCTTACAGACTTCAACTGAATGCTAACAGGAAGCAGCAGAAGTTAGCCGACAGGTGGCTCACAAACAGCCTCAGCTTACTGATCAGCACACAGTAAACACTGACACAGACCGAGATCAGCACAGACACACCAGCAGCAGACCCTTACCTTTCTGAAGTCCTACACCGTCTGACAGGAGTAGCCGTTAGCATCCAAGGCCCAAACAGGAAAACGTCCCGGATCCGGATCGAAGTGCGCCTCAAAGGCCGACAGGTGACGGGACCAACAGCCGACGAAGAGGACTGTCGGGCGGACAGAGGTGACGAACAGCAGCGGCAGCAGTAAGAGGCTCCAAACGCGATGAATTCCTCCATAAACTCGTGAAATTCACGGCCGATTAGCTTGATTTTGAGACGCTACATGAGGATTAACGGGTGTCTCTTAAACGGGCGGGGCACGTGCAGTTCAAATCACCCGCCTCATTCTAAACGGTGCGCTTGATTTAGCTGCGGGGGAGTCCGGCGGGCGGTGCAACCGTTCTTATACATTTTCAAACTGAAAAGTAAAGTCTGAATAGGAAAAGAAAACACTGACATTGAAAATTAGTCCGTTTTATTTTGATATTGTTCGTATCTTAATGGGGTTTTTTTTCGCTGTCAGTTTTTTTTAAGTGGTTTTCAGTTTCAACTTCCTGTCACCAGTTTGGTGTAGAGAGGAGGGATTGGGGGAAGGTCAAGGTAGTATGATTTACATATCTGCATACTAATGAGACAATATACTAAATAAAGAAGATGGTCTGAGCCTGTGGCTCGTTCACCTGGAACACCCAGTCGATCAGGGTCACAGTTTGATTATTTAAAACGATGAAATGTGAAGACATGGTGAAAAAACTGGCCATCACAATTCCCCACAGTGCAAGTCGATGGCTGAAAAGTGCTTGTTTTGGTGAACCAACTGTACAAAATCCCAAAACATCCAGTTTACTAAAATTAACTGAAAGAGAAAAGCTGTTATTGACATCATACTAATAAAAACGATCAAATAAAGTTTGCCTTATTCTTCATCTGAGTGGTCCCAGAAACAATGATGGTAACAGAGCCAAGTACTAAAATCATCTGACACATCCTGAATTTTGTCCAGTATATTCTCCGCTGCTTAATCAGACCTGCAGGGTTCTGTTCAAAGGGGAAGCCATCATTGTTGTTGAAGAGTTATTGTATCATATCTGCAGAATCTCTTCACCTCCAACATACTGCAGCCTCTGTGATCAACACTGCACACGTGCATGCACGTTTACTGTGCACAGACACACAGATTTTTGGCAGCCTGCAGCGTGCAGCCCACCTTTTGCACAAATCTTTAGCGACTGGGAACCAATGACAGGAAAGTAAAGTAACTGCATGTGAACCCAGAGCTCCTGCTGCTGACATCTGCAGCATCCAGCTACACACTGGATGCCATTTACCGTGCGTGCACAAATGATTGATGACAGAGAGAGAGGGAAGGAGAGAGGGTGAACCTGGTATGTGTAGCGTGTGTCCTCCTCTTTCTCTTCAGGGCGTGCGAGGTGTTTTGTGCCAGAGGTGTGATTGTCACAAGATAGTTAATAACAGCTGAACCTGTCAGCGGCAATCGCCCAAACACAGGCCAGAGGGGTAGTTATAAAGGATGCGGCCTTTGGCGGGGGTGGGGCACATGTTTGGCACCGGGGCACATCACGTAGGCCAAACCGAGGCAGCTACAGCCACTTTGGACCAAACAGGCAGGCCTGAACAGGAGACGAAGCTCAGAGGGCAGCTGGTGTCACAGATCTGAGCCACGATTCAAACTGAAAGCGGTGAAATTTAGACATGAAGATCAACTATTTCGCCTTGAATTTTTAGCAGAAAGTCTGCAGTGCAAACCAGATGCATGCTGTTGGGAAGTTTTGCAATCAATAACTGCCTCAATAGTTTTCATTGTTAGCGGCGGAGTCCGCCTTTCCCACGGTGGCTTCAAACGACCGACAGGAAACTGTGCATGTACACGCTGGACAAGATGTGGAAGTCTATTACATGCATTTCACATACGAGACAATCAGTCATGGGTTTGGACAAAATCACTGACTTTCTTTAGTTTTTTTTTATTAAAACCTGACGTGACGAATCCTCTGTGCTCTCGCTCGCCCAGTCACTTTCACTCCTACATGCAAGTATGAGAAAAAAAGGTTTGTAGAAAATGTCTTCTGACTCAGAATAACTGAGCTCAGGTGATGTGTCACGCTCACGTTAGCCAGAAGGCTGCAGAGCGATAACAGAGACAAGCACATATCTTCTGAGACATGTTTTAGAGTGATTGCACATTAGCGTTAGCCACGATGAACAATATGTCACGCAATATTTATCATTCAGAAACAATGACATGCTGTACTTTAATGCAGTCTTCTTGTTATTCCTCAAGTCACAGTTTTATTTTAACAACAGTCATTTTATTTTTTAGCGAGGGAAGATCGTGAACGAGTACCGTTTGTGATGTGGAGCGTTTCTGTCGTGGCTGAGCTGATTTTCAGTCAAGTGACTGCATGGTCTTTGAATGGTTATTGATCATTATTATTTTTCATTCCTTGTGATCATTTTGAGGACATTGTTTTTCTTTACTGAAGAGCTGATCGTACAGAGACAGGCAGGGACAGAGAGGAGCGACATGAAGACCTTTTCCTTCTGATTGAGTCTTGGAGGACATCTGTCTGTTCTTACTCAGTGAGATGTTTGAGCAAAGAGCCGGTTGGTTTCATTTCCTTGTGCCTCAGAAAACAGGAGTGTTTTGCAGCTGCTGCTCCTGCGAGCTTTGGTTGGATGATGCACCACTTTCTTTGCCTTTTCTGTTTGCACTTATTAGCGAGGTTCTGAATTTCCCTCATTAGCTGTTTTCCCCGGTCTCCAATCAGCTCCTCGTTCCAGGTTGGATTTTCTTTCCATTTCAGGCAGTTTCCTATAATTTAATACCTACTTATATGGTTAGTGGCTATTTACTGCAAATTTCACAGGTGATTTGAGTCTGGAGAGATTTCACACAAACAAAATAACATCTTGAAAAAGTTAGAAACTGCAGGACGACACTCACTGGATGTATGGATTTTTTTAAAGGAACGGAAGACGAGGCAGAGCTTTGTCATGTGACTGTGTCTCGAGACAGAAACAAACACAGAAAAGTTGAATGTATTTACTGTCTGACGAGCTTAAATATGCGTCATCTTCAGCTTTGTACACATCCAAAGTAAAACCTCTGCTGCTCTGTTCCTTTCAGTGGTTACTCACTGAGTGTGAGGCAGCTCGTTCCTCCTCTGTGACTGCACTAAATGTATTGGTCTCTTGATATTTTTGTCTATTTGTGTTTTATTTAAAAATTCTTACATTTCATTTTACTCTACTGATGCTTTTCATTAAGCTCTAATGCGTTTCTTCAGCTTGTGACTATTGGCTGTTCTTGTGTGAGCACACGTGTGATGAATCATGTGATCACTCGAGAGCTGCTCTTGAACGTTACTCCGACATTTCAAGTAGAAAAGAAGTTTTTTGCATTGCATTCCAAAGTTTCAAAATCTTCAAAACCTTGATAAACACAGGCCCTGAGCCAAAACCTGGACCACCAGCCCAAACCCATTCAACCCACAGCAGCAGAGAGATGCACAGAGACGTATCTGTCCAGATCTCAGGAGGGATGGAAACATGCTGCACTTATTATTTCAATTCTGATGAGCCCCATCAGATCACTGTCGAGCCCGGCGTGTCCAGCCAAGACGTGGAGGCTCAGGTACGGCAGGCGGTGAGCCAGGAACAGGCTTTGTCATCCTGCTGCTCTGGTGCATCGCACATTTTATTCAATAATTTCATAATGTGCAGCAATCTGATGTTCTCATGAGTTTAACAAGCTATCCATGCTGCACATCAGGAGGGGCCCCATGGCGTGTGTGTGTGTGTGTGTGTGTGTGCGTGTGTGTGTGTCTGTGTGCAGGAATGTGCCTGCGAAAATCAAAAACATGAATTTTCCATTGAGCAGTTGGAGGACCTCTATAGGAGCTCACTGTATAGATAGAGGCAGTCTTCTGGGGAGTAACTGTATTTTCCTGAGGGCACTGCATAGTTTCCACCTGTGTTTAGTTGTGGGCAGGTTCACATGTCAGGAGGTGTAAGCTCTCAGTTTGTCCCCGCTCCACCCTCCCTGCCCTCCCTCTGTGGTTGTTTTGTGGCGTTGGAGGCAGGAGCAGGAAGCATTTGTTGTGCACAGGATGCCCCCTAAATGCACCGCTCCCACTCGGCTAATAACTTTAACACTTCTTCTTCCCCTTGGCCGCGCACACAAACGGGACATGTTCACTTCCTCTTTGGCAGTCACTTCCTCTGTGGTCAGCAGGCACGATATTCACTCTGAGCGTGTGTGGTCGGACTGTTCGAGCATCGCAGCGCTGTCTTATGTAAGCCGTCTGTCCCCGGGGGCCAGAAACTTCTGTGTGTTCCAACTGGCCTCTGTTTTCTTTTGTTTTTTGCTTGATTTTCCCCTCAAATATCTGAAATTTTGAGAATTTTAAACATGGCTTCAAATGAGTACACAGGTGTTACATCACAGTTAAACTCAGACACTGTGCGACTCGTCTGTGTGGACGTTCTCGTCCTTTTAGAAACGAGCGATGCTGAATGGTTAAATTTAGGGACTGTATGAAAGTTATGGGGGGGGGGGGGGGGGTCAGAGAGGATTTCAGATTTTCAGTCAGTTTTGGGGAACAGTAGGTGTGAAGCTTCAGAGAGTAACAGAGCATGTCTTTTTTTCCCCAGCCAGCGTCCATATTCATTTATTCTGCATTAAAACTTCAGCAAAGTAAAGTGCACCGTGCAGAGATGACCTTTGACACAACCCAGCCAGTCCTCCTGGTGTTATGAGGCTACCGGGGTGCTGAAGCCCCTCAGGAGCCCCCAGCTGCCCCCTGTGCCCTGTCCAAGCTTTCAGTGAAAGCAGTAATAACAGACACCACCTCCTCCAGCTCCACAGAAACAATACAGAGGGAGGAATAATGGAGGAGCACGGTACCAGGAAGCCTGGAAGCTGCTGGAAGGGACTCCAACACTGCAATATTCTGGGAATTTTTTTAATTCCAGGGAATTCCCTCACATTCAAAACTTCCCAAAGGCAACAATATCGAAACGAGAACATGACATCAATCTTAGTCAGCAGTCAGTGTCTTGAGATTAAAGGAGGAAGATGGCGTGTTACACTTACCACGTTTTCATTGACCAGAACAGGATCTGATAAGCTCACATTCCCACAGGGACCATACCAATCAAAAGATGAATGAATGGGAAATCTGAGCGTGTCGGCAGGAGATGACTTGTATGTAGATGAGCAGAGGCCAGCGAGGAGGAAGCACCCCTCGCCCTCCTCCTCCTCCTCCTCCTCCCTCAGTCCCATCCTTACACAAGCGGCTCTGACTGAATCATCTCTTTCCCACTTTCAGCAGAGACGAGCAGGAAAAACAGCATAAACACTTCTGGGATGGGGGGCGGGGGGGTTTACAGGATGTTGTTTGACTTTTAGATCCTGTTTTCTTCCCTTTTCCCAAGGAGCTACGCTAACGCAGGTGCTCGAGCAGCCCCCTCCTCATCTCCTCCACCTCCACCTCCACGCCCGCCCTCCTGCTGCCAAGCCCCGCCCTCGCCCCCTCCCCTCTGCTGCCCAAATAAGTACAGCTCTTCCCCTTTTTGGTGGCAACTCTGCTGCACACAAAGCCTTTTACTGTTGCTCTGTCGTCTTTGGCCTTGCCGATCTATTAGCAGACTGAGTAGATTAAGGAGGAAGGAGGGATCAGAGATGTTCGTGCAGACTTTTTGTCTTTTTTTCTCCGAACAGGATGAAAATATCCACTTCATGTCAGTCATGTCATACAGTTGCAGAGCCAGAGGCCCGACAGGCTGGCTGTTAAGCTGCAGAGGCTTTTCTTCTGCTGCACTCTCGGAGGAGAAAGAGCGGGTCAAGTGAGGCTTTGCTGAAGGATATTTACAGTTGGAAGCTGCGGGGCTCCGGAGGTTAAATATGCATTTAGGCCCCGCATGTCTGCGGGTGCCCGCTTTTTTCCAAGGAAACATAAAAGAAATTCAGCTGCTGGACATGACAGCGTGTAACGGCTGCTTGTGGTTAGAAGAATAAATGTCAAAAATTTAATGAACATAAAAACTCCCCGCTCGTGCCCCGAGTGCAGCGCACAACCTCACATCCCCCCTGAAAAAAGTCAGGGGCTGCATTTCATTATAAATCATTCTCCAGTTTTTAAGTGCGCTGCTCAGAAGAGTTTCCATGAGATCATCAGCTGTCAGTACGCAAAGCCAGTCGCTCATATTCTGAAACTCAAACCAGGGCACGCAGCAGCAACATGGCAGCTGTGCAGCGAGGAATCTCCCGCTGAGCTCAGAGCAGAAATGGTGGCACCAAACCTGCAGCGAGAATTCTGCATATGAATGTGAACCTCCGAAGAGGCTCTGTGGAAAAAAATAACATATGTGTCGGTGTGGAGTCAAGAGGTTTTTTACCTTGAGGGCAAAAACAAAAAGCTTAAAAAGGAAGTCACAGCAGCAGGAAAGCAACACATCCCACAGTACATGTTTATTGAATTAACAGGTGTGGCTGCTGTTTGTTCATCACGGCGCGATGTGAGATCCAAACATCAAGAGCTGAGCGCGACGCTAATTTTACAAAAAAGGAACCAAAATAAAACTTCAGCACTTCAGCACTGGACGACAACAAAATGATGCCCTTTAACGTTTCTGCAGAGATAAGATACAAAAAGTTTTAAGATAAATAAAATTCAGTTCAATGAATAAATGAATAGAAGAATAAGTACAAAACAAAACGTGTGTGAAATTGTTTTTTGTTTTAAAGATTTCACGTTTACATGCTTTTATTTTCTTAGAACTGTTTTCATTTTTTAAAGATCTATCAAAGTAAATTTTACCTTAAACTCCACTGATGCTCTCTGACTATAAGACTGTTTGTGTTTTCTGCCACAAACCTGTTTCTGATATCTGATTTATTTGTCAATAAAACAATTTACACACAACTTTTGACACAAAAACTGCAGAGAACAGCTGAACGTTATTGTTTTTCTGATGCTCTTGTGTAAATTTGCTTACATTAGTAATGCATGTAAACAAGCCTCAGAGGCATATAGATCAGATTTATAGTTTTAAGCACACTTTGAAATGCAAAAAAGACAAAGAAAACAGATTTCAGGCACGTTTCCATCAGCTGGTTTGAAGTGAATGAAACAGGTTGTGTATCTGCGCATCGTCACGAGTTGGTGGTAAAAGCTGCGTTAGGCAAGGCCGTAGAGAAGAGCAGAAGAAGAGGTTCGCTATGTCAGAATTTACTTGTCTGTGAATACTCCTGCAGTCACAAAGTCAGATTCCATATGAAAATGTATGTGTAATATGTACGTTTAATAAATATATATAATGTAAGAACAGGCGTCCCCCGCTCACAGTAAGGTCACAGTGCTGAGTCTCTGCATCCAGAGCGCTCTGAAGTGACAGAGGAAGCTCTCATGACGTTGGAGGATCAAGGAGAAAACACATTGTTGGAACATAAAAAAGCACCTTGTTGTAGTTGTTGTTAAAAATAAACTCAGAAACATTCCAGTGACACCGGATAGTGTCGGGCTTTGGAAGAAGTCTGGCATCCCGGACCCTGAGCGGAGCCTCGAGCGCTGGCCTGACGTGGACGAGGCGGCCTGACGGACGGTCCTCCAGTCCTCGTCAATAATAAACATTAAAGTGTCACGATGCAGGATTTTATTCAACTTTCTAAGGATGCAGGATGGAAGTTTTCCAAACTGTAGGGTGAACTTTGCTCCCTGAGGTCTGAGAGATGGTGGTGAAAGGAAGGAAGACGCTGTGCGGTGCAGCATAGAGCTAAAAATATCCTCCTCCCGACTGAAAAGTCCGAGAATTGCCTTCAGGGAGGAGGGATGTGCGTCAAAACACGGTACATCAGAGCAGGTGGTGTGTGAGAAACCAGGAGCTGCAGGTAGTTTGCTTTGACGTGGGGCTCCTCGCCCCGCCGTCCAATCATCTCTCAGCGCACTGTTTAGCTTTCTTGGCTTTGTTTTGCTTGCCTCAGCCCCTCGCTCTCTCATCTAGCTTTTGTTTGCCAGGGTGTGCAGGAGATTCTGTGTTTTTATTTTCTATTTTTTGCACGCAATATCCTCGTACTGTACGTGGGCGGAAGTTCAACGGGTCCAGTTCCCAGCCCTGAAGCACGCCGCTTTAGAGCTGCAGCGCTACGTGACATTTCTGCGGCCTGTGAAGAAGAGTTTACCGAGCAAACACATCAGTCCTGGCCGGCCGGCGAGGGCCAGAAAAACACCAAGAACACAGAACACAGCGAGAACCTGAGATATGTAGAGCGAAACACATCCCGATGTCTGACAAACTAAAGTTTAAAACCTTTTAAATGACTTCACGTCTGCACGTTGTTGAAACTAGGGTGACTTTATTAACTTTCAACCAAATTTAGCCTAATTTTAACGATATCTAAATCGATATCTAAAGTTCTTTGGACCTGCAAGTCAACAAATGTGTTTGTTGGACCTACTTCACACTGAAATATTTCCACTCCAAAGTGAAGTCAGGAGTTCAAACCTTCCGGATTCTGTTCATATCCAGTCAGTCGTCGATCTTGAAAACTGTCGGATGGATCACCATCAAGCTTCTTCTGTCACAGTTTTCACAGTGAAGGATCTCAACATCTACCTGGTGGAGCAGCACAGACTTGATGCAGACGTGTGTTAATACCTTTGGTGACCCTGCGACTTCCATCCTACAGCGCCACCATCCAAGCTGGTGAACGTGGTAAAAATGATACCAGCTAAACATCAGCTTGTTAGCATGCTAACATTAGCATTCAGCCGCTAACAGCCTCCAGCCACATGTTGGAATAAGAGCGGTTGTGTCTGATACATTTTTTGGAACTTTCTGATACAAAAATGATCAAATCCTCACGGCTCTTCATGCAGAGGTCATCCAGGTGTGTGAAGGTGAGAACGTAGGTTTGAACTCTTTTCACACTAGTTGGACTTTAACCTTTTACCCTCTGCCCTCCCAAAACAAAAGCTAAAACAGAGCAGACGCTGAGCTTATTGTGTAAAAATACCTCTTTTTTATTGAATTTCCATCATTACAATTGCACATAATCAGTTTGAGCAATCTAAAATATTTATAGAAATTCATTGAGCTCTAAATGAACAGTCATCAGTCTTTAGCAGAGGCTTTAGAGATGTGTAAATATACTGAGAACTTCACTTCCCGTGGGGCACGGAGCTGTAGACATGGTAGCCCTCCCCGAACCCACCCGACAGCAACGAAAGACCCTCGTCCACGTACAGTAGCATCTCTGAAAACCAGCCCGGCGCTGCCCCGACGCGAATCCCCACCCCGAGTAAAAGAACACAACACGGCAACATCAGAAGTCACATACAGCTGTGTGTACCAGCAGTTTACCACCTGCAACAGAGACAGAAAGCTCCACCGTGCACGAGTCAGGGCCTCGCATTCGACCTCGAGAACGCTCGAAGCCGCGATGATGTGCAACAGATGGCAAAACAAAGCGCTGAAGAAACCTCAGCACAGAGCAACAGATTTACACTTTTCATATTTCTTATTCATATGAGACACACTTCGAGGATGAGGAAGAAGGTGAGCAAAGTTTCCTCCGATTCTCTCCCAATCTCCATCTGACCTTCAAATACTTAAAAAAAAGAAGTTCCAGTAAAGTCCTGCTCCCTGACTGGATGTTACCGACGGGTGCCCAGATCAACTCAGAGGTTCACAGGGGAATCACGGTGGGATGTGACAAGAAGTTTCCACTCGGACGTCCTGCCCCCGTTAACCCCCAGCGACAGAGGTTTACTCAGCAGGTGAACACGAGCCACAAATAGACTCGTGGACGGGAATCCCCACATGCAAGCAGACATGTATGAACGCACACACAGGACACACAAAGCCTGGCGGGCCAGAGACAGAAAAAGAGCCTTTCTTAATGGAGGTTTGGAGCGGGGAGGGGGGCGTGACTCGCTTCATTATCCCCCCAGAGAGGAACAGCAGGGTAAAGATAGCACTGCCCTCTGGCCAGGACACACACACGCACACACACATACACACACACACACAGGAAAATGCCATGTGATGAGTGACAGGACTCATCGCAGCCCATTGAAAACTGAATATGAGTCAACTGTGAGCAGAAGTGTAAGTTTGCTGAGCAGCAGAAATAAACAGCGAGTGAGGAGTTATAAGGTTCTGAGAGCATCAACTGAACATCCAACACTTTATATTAAAGAACACACACTCACCACCAACGGGCTGCTTATTAGCACAAACAGTAGAAGCACACTGGCTCTTTATTGGTCATTATAAAGCACTTAAGACCCTATTCTACAACAACCAGGCCTAACCCTAACCCTTTTTCCCTCAATAAGTTATTGTACATGAGTTATGATCTTAATAACAACCCCAGAATAAGGCATCAATACTGACTAATAAAGAGCCAATATGCTAACATACATGCTAATGATGGATATGTGTACAATAATATAAAGTGTTATTATCTGACAAACAGCAAAGTAAATGGTTTCCCCCTTTTAAAATATATATACATAACTTAACACAAACATAAATTCATTTCATTTCACCATTAATGGGTGGATACTGTAAATTCTCAGATAACAGCCAGAACGTGGCCTGTTGGTTGGTTGGTACTGAATAAAGATCAGGACAAAAACTAACTGAGCAAACTGTAAACGTTCTGCAGTTTGTATGACATTAATGTATTTCTCCAGAGGTTTCGCAGATTATTCTTTGTTCTCTGAAGTTCTCCAGGAGCTGCGTCTCCATCATCTGCCATTTTTCATTTTTCTCCAGCTGTGAGACGCTCCATCTATCTCCCCTGAGCATTGCATTGTGGGAAATCCATCAGACAAGACTCAAAGTTAAGCTAAATCGATAAGTAAGCAGTAATTCTTCTTATGACATTTGGAAAGCTGCATGTTAACCTTTAAATGAAAGAGATTAAATCAAACGTTCAGCTGAAAATTGTACATATGGTCGTTTTGTTTAGTGTTTAGTGAAATCTTACTTTAGACACTTTCCAAACATTAGCAGCTCCTGCTCCTCCCTGTGGGACAATAGTGTGAAATTGAGGCGTACAAGCACGAGTACACATGATACACCCCGAGGCTTCACACGACTCCACTGATGGACAGCTGGCGGTGCAGCATGCGAAGGCAGCGAAGAAGACGAGTAAACGTGACTGTTTGTAGATCCGACGATGCAGGATTTAAAAACCAGCTTTCATGAGGAAGAAAGTGCCCTCGGTGAACTTGTTAGGTCTGAAGAAGAGGAACACTCCAGGCTTCCTTTAAACTGCTGTTAGTCAGATTCAACACTTCCAAAACTTAAAGCTCATGTGGGAAGCTGAGGGACTCCTGAACCTACGGGAGGACTGGCCTTTGAGTTTACATCCGTACCAAACGGCAGCACCAACAAACTAATACATGTACTTCACAATAACTCAAATAAAAGCCTCTTCAGGTGAAGGAAGCAAAGCTACTATTTGGGAATTTACAGTATTGTGATATCATAAAAAAAGTCAGAACCTCATAAGTCCAAGCTCTCTCTAAAAAGCCCAGAACACCTTGCTGCAGCTGAACCAGCGTCCAGCCGGACTGCAGCGTTTCACGGTCGAATGATGGCTCTTACAGTAACACACCTACAACGTGACTATGTGATATGGCTCCTCAGTACAGTGCAAAACATCACAGCAACATGCAGTGTCAGTGTGTCCCAGAGAGGGACCGAAGGACTAAAACAGTGTTTAAGCATTGTTCACAAAGACGGAGGCGTGTTTAATGTACGTGTTCAGGACAGAAAAGCTTCGTTAGGCACTTAAAGACCTACAAACACCACACACACCCAACGCACTGCGACCACGCCGTGCACATGATCACGAGTGGAAAGGGGAGCAGCCCGTTTTTTCAACAGGTGGGACGTCAGCGTGGCGGGACGAGTTCTCTCCTCAAGCAGCGGGGGGGCTGCACACGCTGTCCCCCTCCGGCTCTGAATCCACTAAATGAGCCAAAATGATGCTGATTATCTGAGGGACAAAGAGGACTCTGGTACATCATGAGGGGCTCGAAGGGTCTTTCCAGAGAAGAACCAGCACGCAGGACGAACGCGGGGGGTCAGGACAGACCTGTGCCAGACCAAACGGAGGACAAGCGCGACGGCAATTTGGCCGATTTCATTATGCAATAAAACACTAAGTGCAGTTAGAGTTTCTCAAGAGTACATTTCCATCCTGGGCACAAAAATGTACTAATGAGGGAGCGCTTAGTGTCATCATCACGGCGGCATGCGGAGAGCTGTCGACAGGCTGCCACCCGACTCACCTTCAGCACACAGGAAGAGTGAGGAAAGCAGCAAAACGAGAGCAAACACGTCACACGCTTTCAGCAGCATCGGCTGTGGTGAAACGTTTGGTAACCGTGACGGAGGAGGGTGACGGGTCAGTGCAGCGAACGAAGAGAGGAGGAAGCTCCACCAGCCAGACCTTCGTCTTCGAGGAACGTTCAGGAGTTACTTGGAGGACAGTGAGCTAAAGGCCTGGGACGGGAGCCCAGCAGGGAGCAGATCACCGGGTGAAGGGTGAAAGGAAAGCTGGCAGTCTGCTACAAAACAGGAAACTCGCTGGTGAAGGCGTTTACATGACAGAGCAGACTGTCCCGGTCTGAGGACAAAGAGTCTGTTTTCAACATTATTCTTTCAAGGAATCCAAATGAGCCGACAGCGCAACCTGCTGTGGTCTGTTAAAGGTCCAATCTGTCTCTGAAACATCTTTCTTTACTGCACATTTGAAGACTTCAACGCCACCAAGTGTCACATGTTCATCTGCTTACATGGCTCCGATTGGATAATATTTTCTTTGTAGTAGAAGTCAGAGGAGGAGCTTTGGCTCGCTGTGATCAGAAAACAATCACTTAAAGCTGCAGTCCACATTTTCATTTTACTGACAGCTCGACGGAGCAGTTTAGCATCTTTCAGCTCTTCTGCTGTAGTTTTCAGAAAGAACAGCTCTGACATACCGACGGCGCGCTGGCTGCTCAGCACCACCTGGTGGACATGATGCAGCGTTGAGGAGCTCTGGTGACCAAACTGAGCTAAATGAAGAGTGAAAACTGGGTCTGCAATCATCGGGTAGCCAGAAACAACCCAAAATCAACGCTCACATTGATTCACGCTGCCCCCAAGTGGCCACAAAAATCCATTAATGCAGCTTTAAATGATGCTGTTGGATGAAGCGCTTCTGCTCTGCCAAAGTAAACTGTTTCTGTTATGAACACTTGTGATGAAACGACATAAAGTTTGAAGGATTTGTTAACGGCTAGACAGGCAGACGCCACGTTTTCACAGTTCCAGCTGAATTCTTTTTAGCAGGTCGTCCTTTCTGAAAATGGCAGCGGAGACTAAAAAGACGATTCTTATCCAGTCAAACATGATTTTTCGTGCACATGTAAATCTAAACTCTGAGCGCTTGCAGTCCCTGAACGTCCTATGCAGATTCAGATCCTTTCAAATCCTCTTTTATGTCACAGATTGAGCCGCTAAGCAACAATCAGGCTCCGTCTGCTCAGCTAAAGCAACTGAAACTGGCGCCTGTGGACTGAAGACAGACACAAATTCAGCAAACATCAAGTGACAATCCAGCAACACAGTATGTAAAGGCAAGCAGACGAAGAACTGAACTCCAACGGCGCCAAAGCCCTGCCGTCCTGACACGCACTATTTCAAGTTTCCCATTTTATCTTTAGAGTAGTGCTTGCATAACAACTAAAGGCGTCAGCTGAGCTCTGCCACCGCAAACCGTCATGAGAAAAAAGCCAAGAACCGAGGCAGCGGCGGAGACGAGGACAGACGCGAGGAAGGAAAATCCCGACGATGTGACGAGAAACACGTAAAAACAAACAGGAAGTGGAGCCACGATGCCACGCAGAGAGCGAAGAGGGAGGAAGCTGATGTGATGGGCGAGGCAGAGATCCCTGCATCATCCGAACAACACATTAAATCCTTAGCTGTTTTCTATAGAGGCACATAGAAGGCTTACAGTTCAAAAGCATTTACGTGTTTGAGCCAGAAGAACACGACAAAAACAGAGAGCCCACAAACACGAGAACGTCTCGAACGGATCGGTCAAGTCTTCAGAGGGAGAACAGCAGTTGTAATAAATAAGAAAAACTGCAGTAAATATGTCTGGGAAAAAAACTGGATCTAAATAATAACAACAATAATTAATATAATAATATTAATAATAATAATAATAGTTCTAATATCCAGTTCTTGTCATGTTGAACATGGAGTGGAGAGGGTTGTGATTGGCTCAGTACAGACAACGAGGAGAATATGGGCAATCTTCTCCCACAACTGACCACAATGTCAACACACTCCTCACTCACCGCGCGTGTGTGTGTGTGTGTGTGTGTGTGTGTGTGTGTGTGTGTCGAGCAGGGCTGCACCACTCACGGCATGCAGTGTCCCCCCCCACCCCACCCACCGCAGTCTCACTACATCTGTGCATCTGCTTCAGCAGGGCGGCGGCGAGCAGCTGCTTCTGATGTTTCCCTCAGCTGCGAGTGAAACGTCTGCAGCACAACTGATGGAACCGAGACGGACTTCAGAGACAGAGTCGACCAAACGTCTGCGTGAAGGCGTCCGAGCGCTTCACGTCTCAACAAAGACTTCAGCGTGAGTCCACGAAGGCCTCACACTGTTCACTGACAGCGTTTCGTCTCAACTTCACACATCGTACAGACCGGCTCTGCACTTTGCACCGTGACAAATTTGGCTGTGGACAAACAGTCTGATCTTTATAATTGTTAAAATCAAATCATTCACCTGAAACACGACACAGTGGAACACAAAGGTACTGAGGCTACGAACACACCTGAAGGTCTACCTGGAAGCCACAAACCACTGAGAGGCGTTCTGCTCTTGACCCTGTTTGACTGAGCTTCAACAGTGACAAACAAAATCAATTAAATAATGAGTCAGAACCCAGAAATGTATGTATCCAGATGTTTGAAAAAGGCCTCAAATTCTCTAAAGAGGAACGTTTTCAGGGTTAAATTCTGCCGCCTGGTCACGAAGGCTGGACTTCATTCAGAGCGTCGACGTGACTGACGCTGCCGCAGCACAGTGAGACTGCAGAGGAAACCTTCCATCCCAAACCTGCCGCCCTGAGAAACTGCATTTATCCAAAATCATGCAGCCCCGCACACACACACACACACACACATCATGCACAAGTTCACACACACACACACACAAACACACTGACACACACTCACAGGCAGCCAGAGCCCAAAACGTGCAGCAGACCTCTGCTGGAATCAAGGGAAAGCAGTTGAAGTGCAGTACCTATTTTTGACCACTGGGAGGGTCTCGACGTGAGGCCGAGCACCTGCAGGGAGCCTGCAGCTGCTCCTCACCTCGCCGGCCGTCCGAGGAGCACCTGCAGGGAGCCTGCAGCTGCTCCTCACCTCGCCGGCCGTCCGAGCCCGTTTTCACCCACAGATAAATTCTGTACATGCAGTCAATTCATAAACTGATGCAACACTTTGCTTTGAGTATACAAACATTTAGATTATACATAGATAGCATTATATCATTCATCTTTTTATAGAATCTGCACCTCTTTCAGCAAAAAGAAAAAAAAAAACCTGGAGTTTGACCACGATGACGCTTGAGCTCCACACACGTCGGCCGACTAATGACAGTGTGTCTGACAGCAGGCGGTGCACAGAGGTGGGACAAATCGAGCCAAAGAGGGAGTTTTTGCATACAGACACCTTTCAGTACTCCAGGCCCCGCCTCCTCCACCCCTCCCTGCCAGGTAATGCACAGAGAACGTGGAGGCCAGGCGGGGGCGGGGTCAAACTCCTTCTGCTTCGTCAGCTCCTCCTCTGGGCTCCGCCGTGTGGAGGGAGGCGGCGAGGCGGGGGGAGTCCTGCAGGTACGAGGGGCTGCGATTGGTGCTTCTGGTTTGTTTGTACTTGTATTTTTTTTTCTTTTTGACTGATCTTCCCTCCACTCAGTCCCCCAGGATGACCTTCACGAAGCTCGCCACGTCGGTTTCTTTGGCCTCATGGGAGGTGAAGAAGAGATGTTGCTGAGGAGGAAAAGGACTTCTGTTTAGTTCAGAAGTCAACAGACATCTGATTCATGGAGGCTCACATCTGAGGGACGGGACGAATACGCCCCCCAGTGTCTGATCAACAGTATTACAAGAAGCATGCAGGCACAGCACGAGTGGACTCTGTTCAAATGATGACAATAAAACTTTATTATAATTATACTATAATTATAATAATCATATTTACAATACGAGGGAGATGATGTTTACACTCACCATGAGTTCTGTGTAAGTCGGCCGCTCTTTGGAAACTTTCTTTAAGCTGCAGAAGCAAAAAAAACGACACGAGTATTAATTCATGTGATGCACACACACACGCANACACACACACACACACACACACACACACACACACACACACACACACACACACACACAGACTGTCACTGTCATTGAGTAAAGTGACATATTTTATGGATATCTCATATTTTATTTAATGCAGAGGACAGAACAACTGAACTAAACCAAACAGTGAACCTGCAGCAGGTTTGTGTAAAAAAGCCATTTGGATGAATTTTTGCAGATTATTTCCTGTGAATACTGAATTATTGAATATTTCTTCATATTTTTTATGCAGTTTTTATCCCATTCTCTGTCTGTATTATGCATTTTCTGTATTTTTAACAACACACTCATGAGGCTCTTTTTCGCTCTGCCATTGTTCTGTTTGCTGTTTGAACTTCTTACTCTTCTCATGCAGGACGAGACTCTTGAATAATATTCAAAACATTAAAAACAACAATTTCTTTTACTTTTCTTCACAGCAATGAATGAAAAGCTGAGATGGAGGCCAAACAAGAAGGCCTCAGGGCCTTCCTGTGAAGCTTTGGCGACCTCTAGTGGGGGTCTGACGTTAAAGACGTCAACACACCTGAAAGATTCTGAGCGTTAAACAAACACTGTGTTTTCATTGGAGGACAGATGGACTGCTCAGAGTGCATCATCGTCGTCATCATCATCCTCGAATGAACAGCGACTCGCTCAGCTGGTTTTTGTGCAGACAAAAAGGAAAAGCGCTTCCTGAGACTCAAAACAACAGAGACAGACGCACCACTGAGAGGTGAAGTCCACGAACTCGGGGGAGAACTGGTCGGCGGGAAGCTGGGGCGAAGGTTCTTCCACCACCTGCTTCAGCTGCTGGAAGGGCGTTCCCCACGAGTCGTACGGGAAGCGCAGGATGGCGAGCTCGATCTGAGCCACAGAGACGAGAGAGAGGTCAAACACTGAGAGCTGTGCGAGCAGCGAGCTCATCCGTCCCTCACTGTTTGTCTGCGACGTCGCTCTCCAGCTTCAGACCAACGGACCCAAAGCGAACTCGTCACTTTGCAGTTTTTCAGTTTTCATTGTTCATCATGACTCTTAAGTGCTGCTCTCGAGGACTAACACACACTCCAAAAATCAGCCAGAGTGTGTTTTATCACACACGCTGATTGCTTCTGTCTGGGGCAGTTTTCTCCAAATTCATAATGAAACCTTTTCTCAAAAATCTGAACTGCTCTTTTCTCTCTTATTAGCATTCAAATTAGACCTGAGCTGGAACGAGCCGGGTCCAAACGATGGGAAGCTGCCACAGACGGCCGAGTCCTTCAAGCCAAAATATTCTCTGTTCTGAGTTGGAAATGTGCAAATGAGAAAGCTATGAATATTTAACAGCTCATAATAAAACGTCTAGACACTACTTGGTCTCGAGCCGCGCCTCAGAGAGCGCCAGATTTCTTTTTTCACTCTGGATCATTTTCACCCTTCAGATGCTCTTTCAGTAACGAAGACGTTTAGAAAACCTGAGACGAAGTTAAGCCTCTGAACTCACAGAGAAGTGATGTTTGAAAGCCCTGAAGCTGATTTACCATCGTGATTCCTAAACTCCAGATGTCAGACTTGACGTTGTAGCCCTTCTGGTTCGTCTCGGGGTTGATCCTCTCCGGCTGCGGGACACAAGGTCACATGATGTCAGTTATGGCGGCGGTTGTCAAGGACGACCTGCACACTTCCCTGCCATCCTAAACTTCTCATACACACACACACACACACACACACACACACACACACACACACACACACACACACACACAGACCTCTATGTCCCCTCAGCGCTAACCGGGCCCTAAAAGCCACTCAGCCAATGAGCAGCCGAGCAGCAGGGTTAAACTGTAACTGGCTCATTAAAGGTGTGGGTAACGATGAGGCAGAGCGGTGAACCTGCTCACCCGTCCACTCTCGAGCCAACGTCTCAGTCATAAAAAGACTTTTCACGCACAAAGTTTGGACTCGACCACAGCTGCGATCGCAAACTGGATCCTGGATCGAGCTGCGGGGTTGAACCGCTGCTGCTCCTCTTCAGAGCAAAGATAACTTAACCTAACTTAACTTAACTGCATCTTCTCTTCTGCTGAAGCTAAACACACACAGTCATGCTAGCAGCTCTGTGAGGCTGCAGTACCTGTCCAACAACAAGGCTGACGCATCACCACCTTTAAGCTAACACCTGTTAGCGAACTGTTGATAATTCGCAGCATTTTGGGAGCCACGTGATCTTTCGTGTGGAGTTTTACTGTTTTGTACATGACAGAAAGCTCTTTGAATAAAGACGCCAACATTCGCTTTCTGGCTAATGTGACATTAGCATTCTGGCTAATGTCACCTTTGTATCAACTAGCATGTCGTCGTCTCGTGTTGCGCCTCAGTTTGCTGAACAACAATGACAAAACAGCTCCGCTGAAGTCAGTTTAAAGCGCGAGTGCTGATTATTCAGTCAGCCATGAGACACTTACACATCTAAAACACCTGGTCAGTGAGTGCAGACGTTAAATGTTTGGTCTTTAATATCACACAGTCTGTCTTTGGCTCTTTACTTCCACTTCAATTAAACTATTAATACATTTAAAAATCACTTCAACAAAGACTTTGTGATAGATTTGGACTTTAAAACGAAGCTTCAGGTTTTCAGTTGAACAGTTAATTTACAGCACAGTGAACGCATCATGAGCGCTTGACATCTGTCCTCCTGCTTACCGCCATGTAGGGTTTGCAGCCCGCGTCCATGGTTTTGGCCACGGAGTCGACCAGGTAGCCGCTGATGCCGAAGTCGCACATCTTCACCTGGCCCTGAGTGTTGATGAGCACGTTGGAGGGCTTCACATCTGCGGCGAGACAGAAGGACGACAAAGCAAACAGCGGTTTGAGTTCGTCCGCAGACGCCTCGTGGTTTTCAGGTGAGGTCTCACGCTGTGAGGCTTCACTTTGGTCACGACGCGAAGCCGCACAGCGGTGACGGCCGGGAAACAGAGGTCTGACACAGGAAGGATCGACCTGTCAGCGGCCAGAACAGAGTCTGCAAGCACCACAAACCTCTGCTGTGCCAACAGGTTCTGATGTTTGGACGTATTCTTGCTTTTATTCCAGGCAGCCGTTTGCTTCTGTACCAAAGTCAAGCTGTAAGTCTGCGTTAAACGTCAGTGTTTCCACATCGCTGCATGATTCTGCAGTTAAAGTCAAATTAAAGAAAGTCAATAACAACGCGTTGTTTTTTATGCATCACTGGGGCCACACTGACGTCTCAACAACAACAGTTTTAAACATCCGGACTATCTAAACCTCCTCATTTAGAGGCAAGTGAACGCATCACGTGTTTTTAATTCATCACGGACTCACGAGCGTGCGTCAGGATCTGCACACAGATGACTTCAACGTAAAACAAATTCACGTGTTTCTGATGCACAGAAATATTTCTTGTTATAAATAAATGCAGTAAAAATCAACACATACATGCATGTAATATGAGGAATTTGCATTTTTACTGTTGTGTGCACTGAAAAATAACCATTGATTCCAAAATCAACGACTTCTGAGGGTTCACCTCTGTCACATTACACACAGTTAATCCAGTCCAAAGGTTTTTAAGTGCAGCTTTAAATGAAGAAGATCTGAAATGATGATGTAGCTTTGACAAAAATAAAAAACGCACACTCGATGGATTATATGACTCATGCTCGTTTCAAGAGGAAATGAATGGAAACCAATGGTCAGAAAAAAGATGTGACGTCCTTTAATGAGAGAGGGATGGAGCAGGAAGATGGGAAGACAGACGGGAAGACAGACGGGAAGACAGACGGGAAGACAGACAGGAAGACAGACAGGAAGACAGACAGGAAGCAGCAGAGAGCGGCTGAGTGATGCTGCCTCGCAGAAGAAGATCTAATGCTTCCTCTCAGGCTCTTACCTCTGTGGATGACTTGCAGATTGCTGTGCAGATGCTCCAAAGCTTTCACGATCTGTAACAACAAAGCGCATTAATGAGGAAGCTTACAAAGCAAACATCTGTCATGAGGCGACATCACAGGAAGTCGTCATGTGGCGTCGGCGTGCGTGAACCCACGGAGACGGCGATCTTTCCCAGGATGTCCTCGGGGATGGTCATGCCCTTCTCGATCACCTGCTTGTAGAACTTGTCCAGGGAGGTGTCCATCAGCTCCATGCAGATCCAGACGTCGCCCTGGCAACAGACAGTTCAAAATGTGGAGAGCGATCAGGAAGAAAGCAGCAGGACGCATTCCAGACGGACGGGAAGCGACACATTTTCCAGCGTTTGAGTCACGATAGGAAATCCTGAACATCCAGTCGCTGCTGCTGCAGGTTTGTTTCTGCATCCGAAAACCTTCAGAGGGACGAGGACGCGCTGCTGGACGTCAATAACGGACGCGGATTTGGACGACAGAGCGACCGACGCGCTCAGCTGAGAAACGTCAGATATGAACACGACGACGCAGCGAACTTCCTTCAAACATGAAGGAGACTCTTCATGATGGATGGACGTGTTTGTGCCGTGACTGTTCAAACGTTTCTGTCTCTGTCATTTATGACAATAAAGTTTAGTGTTCAACTCGTCAAGATCAACAAACATCTGCAGTGTTTTTGTCTCGATCGGATATTTTTTGTTTTCAAAGAGCTTCGGCTGATGTGACGCAATCAGATTTTTATTATCTTTAAAACACAAATATTAATATGTAGCTTGAATTCCATCATCTGTCAGTCATTAGAAGATGTTTTATGCTAATGCAGATAGACAAGAGCGTCAGTTTGTTACCAAAATAAGACTTTTTACTTTGAGACGTGATAACAGAATGATAAAACCAGACGCTCAAGGCTGACTTACAGACGCATTTCAGCCAGTTTTAAAAACACAGGAATAATAATATAATAAGAAACTTGTATAACACGTTTCATACAAACATGAATCTCAAAGTGCCTCACATTGTCAAAGGAGAGAAGTTAAAGATAAAAGTGTTGCAGAGAAAACGGGCCAGTCAAACAAAGACATTTGAAAGAATAATGAACTCATTAAATATTCAAAAAGATTTTAAATAAGGTTTAAAATAAAAGACAATCAGCTGACAGAAACCGTTCAGGCTCCAGTTTCACTCGCTGGCCTCGATTTGTGCAGATTTGTGTAATTATGTGTGTGACAAAGACGTTTGCCTGCTTTCGACTCTTCTGCCTCTTAAAAGGAAGCTGAGGGCTGCGTGTTAGCTCGTTACCTCTCTGAACAGCGCTCCGTAGAAGGTGACGGTGTAGAAACAGTCCACGGTCCTCATGGAGATGTCCAGGTCCATCAGCAGCCTCTTCTGCTCCTGAGTGTTCACCGTGGCCCGAATCCGCTGAGCGACACCACAGGAAACACAAAAGGTCATGACGCCGTCGTGCTTCTCTTCCTGACCGCTCAGGCACCGTGGAGCGACCCACCTGGAGGTTCACCTGGCCATGACTCCATCCAGAGCTCAACTACAGCTGAGGCTAACACGGAGGAGCCTCTAGAAGGTTCCACCGCTGAGGATCTGATTGGCTGACTCTACCTGCAGGACCAGGTTTGTCTGACGCACCTGATTACTTAAAGGGGAACGCAGCAGAGTCTGCTTCCAGCTCTTAGGGAGGACTAACGATAAAGGTGATGTCACTTGAGTCAGTGCAGGTAAAGGAGTTAGACAGAGCTGAGCTCACAGATCTCTGCTGCAGGCTACATTAGCTGCTACTAGCATAACACACCTCAATGTCTGCCTCTGGCTGAGCTGCATTGTGGGTAATGTAGGCACTAGCTCTTGACAAGGAGGAGGAGGAGGAGGAGGAGGAGGAGGAGGAGGAGGAGGGATGAC
>JBBMOE010000047.1:4188673-4263072 GCA_037975065.1 Chaetodon trifasciatus | reverse complement strand
TGTGTGTGTGTGTGTGTGTGTGTGTGTGTGTGTGTGTGTGTGTGTGTCTGGCTCAAACCTCCTCAGACCAGCCTGCAGCAGCTGAAGCCGCTCGCAGTGAGCATACATGCAGAGCTGGACAGCAGGAGGAGGAGCAGCCATGTTGGACCTGAAGTAAAACAGCTGACCGATTCTCCTTCCTGTGAACGTTTGGGAACGTGTGCCGAGGCTCAAGGTAACATCTGAAGTGTGTGCGCCGCCCATGAGGAGCTATTAAAAACTGAAGGTGTGTCTCAAACGGCGTGGAGCGGCGCCAGAGGAATAACTGGAATTTCTCACATTTCTCTCTGGTGGGAAAATGCAAACACGTGTAGCTGTGGACAAATGTGTGGCTCACAAAACTGTCCTGAAGGCATGTCACACACACACACACACACACACACACACACACACACACACACACACACGTCCTGGTTTGTTCAAACAGTGCAGGGCGTGACGCTGCTGTGCTATGCGGCCCTCCACCGGCGGCCTCTTGCCGCCTGCCTCCTGCTCTCTGCTCTCCGAAGCAGCTTTGTTGCACTGAAATGTCACTTCGAGCCCCTCCTACACGCATTCACTCAGACAACAATAGTAACTGGAAACCAGCACAGGTCCAAAAGCAACACACACTGAAGACAAGAACGCACCGAGAGAGATCACCTGCCCGCCGTCTGCACAGCGTGTCCATCTAACACCAGGCAGGTTTAAATATTTCCTATCTGCATCGACAAACTGGACAGACTGGGACAGGAAGGCATCCTGATTGGCTGATGGCAGGACTAACCAAGTCAGAGCCATTTAAATGATCGTGCTGCTGTAGCGCCACCGATCAAAGGTGCAAGAGTTGACTATATTTGGCTGAAACTGTTGAAAACCTGGAGTCTGACATGTCTTAAGAAACCAAACATCCAACCACAACAATAATAAGAAAACACAAAAACAGTCGACTTGAGTTTAATGTGGTTTTATTCTGAGTTTGGAGGAGAAACTGGGATATACGACCTGCCCTTAAACGTATCACAGAACGCTAACAGCACTGTTCCACGAACTCGTTCCTCTCGTCAAACTTTGCTCCAAACCTGACTGTAATGTGATTTATCAGATAAGCTCCTTCCTGACAAACACAATCAAAAGAGCGCGGCCTCTTCAGCAGAAGTAACTGCAGGTTCCACATGAGGAGAAAGGATCAATACATACTTTGTCAGATGATTGACCTCAAACAATGTCAGAACAAAAGATTCACTGTGCGCTTACAATGAAGCGACAGCATCCTTTCTCTCTGTGCATGAGTGCGTTCACTGAATGAAAAATCTGCCTCCCAGCCTCCAGAGCACCGAGATCATGAGACAAGAGGCAGCATGCTCCTCCAAGCCAGAAGACGGACTTCTGTCCAAACCTCAGCACATATCGACGTGCACGATGCCTTTCAGTCGCGGGGCTGCACGCTCAGGTTTGGATGTAAAGCGAGTCATTAGCGGCAGGTGACGGCCTGCTGCACGCCGCGACGACGATGCACGCCACCCGGCAGCCACACGTGCAAACCAAAGCGCCGTGCAGCCCAGTGCGGCGTGCGTGCGCGATCAGGGACGCCGGACTCGACGTTCGATTGGCTGCTGACCGAGAAGAAATGACAGGAGCAAAGAGAGGTGCAAGAAAGAGGAGGTGGTGGAGGGTCGCTGCATTATGTAATCTCTGTGGCTGGCAGCAGGAAGCATGTGCTCTGCTTTGTATCATCACACAAAGCAAAGATGGGAAGAGGCTTCAGATGTTTCAGTAAAAGCAGCAGTTAGAGCTGAAACGACGAGCGAATCCAATTTTGACGATCGATCACTAATGAAGTAAAGTGGTGACATAAAACAAGACAACCAGAGACGTGTGATGTGCATTTTTAACTATCTTCCCACTATTTCTACACATTCACAGTGCGCTTCAGTGATTGGATGATCGTCAGCGTCTGTTTGTTTTTTGGGGAAGGACTTTTGTCATTTGATTTTGCTGATTGATCGATGATCAGCAGCAGCAGGAAAACAGCATGTACGGCCACAATGTTTCACTTCCAACCGAAGAGTGAAGACGGCGAGTTTTATTTGCTTCTGTCGAGTTTGAATGAAGTTAGATAAGATATCTGTCAGGCAGCCGTTATAAGGTATGATATTCATATTCATAATATTCATGGTCCTCAGAGGACGAATCTTCATCCCTTTGCTGACCCTCAGAGTCCCAGCATGAGGTCAAATTCCTCATTCCTTCTCTCTGCTAAGCTAATGTCGTCCCCATCAGCTAAGCTAGCACCGTGCACATTGTAAATATTGCACCAGTTAGCATTTAGCTCAGAGCAGCGCTGCCTCAGCTTCACAGAGCAGCAGACACATCGTGAACTGCTTTGTTTGTCAGGTAACCTGGAAGCCCCCCCCCCATCACCCCCTGCTTCCTGACACCTGTCGGCTGCCTTTAAAAGCCCTCTATATACACACACACACACACACACACACACACACACACACACACACACACAGCAGCCACTCTGTTTCTTTGCTTTAACTGAAATGAACTTTGATTTGCAAATTCTAGCAGTAGTTGTTGTCGTTGTCGCTGTCGCTGTCATTGTCGTTGTTGGTGTTGTTGTTGTTGTTGTTGTTGTTGAGTCGGGGTTCTTAAAGCTTCCATAAAATACTGCAGATTAAAATCAGTGGGGACTCAGCAGTAACACAGTTTTCACTTTGCTGTCACATTATGTCTGATGCATTAACATATAAGGAGCATTAAAGGTTGCAGCTGGTTGATGGAGCTAATGCTAACTACGACGACGACACTGCATCATATGTTTGATATAAGTAAAAACGATATTTGCCTCTGAACAGCAGTGAAGTGAAAGCAGCATAAAATAACACTCAAGTGAGTGCAAGTACGTCCAGCAGTAGTCGAAGGTAACTGTCGGTTACTGTTTGCAGTCACACGGCCTTCCACGCTGCGTCGGCCATTTTTGTAGCTTCCTCTTGGATGTGTGCTGCTTACGGTCTGTCACCTGATCGCTACCTGTCTATAAAGTCCCCACCTCGCCTGTTATTGGCTGGGGGTGACACACCCACCGCCCACAGGCTGCAGCCCCCAATCACAAAAGAAGAAGAAATAGAGAATCCAGGCAGATAAACACTCCACGCACTTCCAGTGCTGACTGACAGGCAGCATTCTGCAGGAGTCTCTACTTTCTTGCATACTACACCTTTAAGTACTCCATGTATTTAGTTACTTCCTGCAGGCTGACTAGGAAACATGGTGAGCAATCTAAAAATATCCTCTTTCAGATGTTCTCCAGATTATGTTGCATAACTCAAATACACAATTCCTTCCTTTATTCTTGCTGAGCTCAGCATCGAGCTCGCGCACTGTGGCAGGCAGTGTGGGTTAATGAAAAGCAGCAGTACATATCATTCCCAGTGATTTGCAGCACATGAGCTCAAGTATGCAGCGAGATGCCAGAGTGAGGCCACAGGAGATGGTGTCTGCTCTCCCAGTTTCTGCCACGCCCGATACGAGCATGCAATCAGCCTCGTCATGCACGCGTGTCGGTTTGTGAGCGCTGAAAGGAAAAAATAGTGCTGACGGGAGGGTTTGCAGGGACAGAGCGCACGCGGAAAGGCTCGGCGTGCGAGGGCAGGTGATGGCCCGGCCGGCCCGACAACGAGCCTCGGATCGCCACCGCTAACCCACACATGCACCCCGGCCGGAATTCCAACAATCCCAAGAGTTCCTCAATGGAATTCCACAGAGGCAGAGGAAGACAGATCAATCACAGACGCTGGGAGGCAGCAAACAAGGGACACCAGGAAGGACAGGAAAAGACAGCAACAAGAGAGCAGCACGGGGGGGCCGGGGGCAGAGAGAGATGTGAAAATAACCCTCGGCTGTTCGCCCCCCCGACCGCTCTGGCAGGTTGCGAGAGAGCCTCCACTTCCAAAGATGGCAGCTCCTTTAGGTTACAGCTGTTACGAGCTCCTTTGGGAATGGTGTCGTCAGCGGCTCACGCTACACTTCCTGTGCACTCGGCTCCACTTGAACGACACTCGCGGAAGCGGAGAGTGTCGGCGAGTCGGCTTCAGGTCGCCTCAGAGCGACAACGCCGTTACGCCAGAAAACAGACATCTCGCAGGTTCATCTTGCATCGGCCAGCGCAGGCCGCCGTACTCCAGCTGGTCACCTGCACCGCCGTCCAGCTCTGGACAGTTTTCTGTATTAACAGCATGAAGCTGCTGTTTGGCTGCTTGTCTGTAATGTGTCTCTTTACACCTTCTGACCCTCGATGTCAACAGACTCCTTGTACGTGTCAACAAAAGTGATTCTGAAACCATAAAATGTAAAGAAGTCGACGTTGGTCCACATGCAAACATGAGTCACCGCCAGGTAACAAGAACACCTGGACACCGAGCCTCAGTTCAGGACACTGAGGGACATTTTAACACGTCAGTCCACATCTGAATAAGACGATAACTGAACGGGACATTTCCTGAACACCAGCTTCATTCATCACAGGGGCCACACAGCCGAGGGGCCACGCAGCTGAGGGTCCACGCAGCTGAGGGGCCACACAGCCGAGGGTCCACGCAGCTGAGGGTCCCAACACTCCAAAACGAGGCTTGAAGCAACAAAGCACTGTGTCACTGATGACGCCTGTAACAGATCTGAGGACCTTCCACGTCCATCAGATCTGAGCGGCTCGTCAGCTGATCGCACCTGCAGACCAACGAGAGAACGTCTCCCAATCAGAACACGTGTGTGTGTGTGTGTGTGTTCACCTCTGTGTGTGTGTTTGACTTCTATCTGCCGGCAGACGACGCCAGCGATGCTAATCAGTTAGCCGACCGATAGAACATTTGTTGTTCTGGTTCTGCTGAGTAAAATGCAAAAAGACATTCAGAAAACATCATTTAGGCCAAGATTTGATGCCATTTTTCTCTATTTTCTGACTTTTTATCATGAAACAATTCATCAGATATGCATAAAGAGATAAATGCAGATATTCTGCGGCCTTAGTGACGGTAGCACATGAGAAGTGTTTTCATGGGACTCGTCTCTCTGCACACACATGATCAGCCACAAGCTGCCATCTAACTGAAACTCCTTCCTTCCTGATCGCTGCTGAGGTGATAATTGGAGCTGGTGATGAGTTGCTTTATTCAACACAAGCAGAAAATACAAGTGGAAAAAAGCAAACAGGCGTAAAAACTGCTGACTGTGAGTTAATGTCAGCAAGAACAGCAGCTTCAGACTGTTTTCATGCAATTACGACAGTTTCAAATCCATCGCAGGAGAACAGCTGCCGGCGAGCGCAGCCGCTTTCCCAAATCACCAGCGAGCGTCAGGTGAAATGTTTGGAAATAACTGAACTCACTCAGCGCAAACATATTTCCCTCCAGAGTCATTTCAGCATCAATCTTCAGACACTTTCAGACAATTAAACGAGCTGCAGCTTTAAGGCACACATGCATGGTTCAGGCAGGTGGAGCAGATCAGCGTCTCCATCCGCCTGCAATAAACGGCATTATTTGCATCCACTATCTCTGACTGCGAGGCCGTGCTAAGGTGCAGCACGCCTCCCTCCCCCGTCCTCACCCCTCCACATCACAGCAGCACAGTCTGGAAACCTGCAGCCATCAGGCCGACGGGGGTTACTCCAGGTCAGACCTGGACTTGTGCTTCTCTTTTCAGCACACACTCGTTTTTTATTTACTGTAAAACATGAAGTCACAGTAGCGTCTCAGGGCTGCAGCTCTCACATCTGCCTGCAACAAAGCTCCAACAAACAGCGATTGTTTCGAATGCCCTGAGCACTGCTGCTGCTTCTTCCCATCAGAGACGCTGCTGCAGTCAGAATGCATGCATGCCTACTCAGTCGACCCCCCCGAAACAAGAAGTACAGTTAGAGGATCATCTGAACAATGCTCTGAACAATTCCACTGTTATTGCAGCAAAAAGAGACACTGTAGGCCTGGAACCGGACCAACAATCGGCCCGTCGAAACAGCAAATTTAGTATCTGTGCGGCTGAAAACGCAGCCTCCATTTGCATGACAAACGGGACGTTTGTGCAGGGGCGCGAGGGCCGGCCGAGGCCACGGGGGGGGGCCACGAGCCGGGAGGGCCGCTGTCAGCACGGCGCACGACGGCGAGGACAACAACTGTCCGGGCCGGCGCTGGAGGAGGAGACGCAGGACTTGATGCACATCTGTGCCAAACAACACGAGGAGGAAACCAGCAGCAGGGTGACGGGACTCAGCTCAGTCTGCTACGATTCCAATAAAACAGGACGTGGCGCTTCTTTTAGCTTCGCACATTAGAACTCATTTCCTTCTGCAGTTATACGTCAGCTCTGTGGTAAATCTGTGTGGGTTTGGTCCCTTTTCTGCCACCAAACAAAATGTGATTACACCAAGTTTGAAAAAGTGCTGCAAGCTCGAATCAAGGGTGCGTTCAAGGTTCTAACACTGTTACTCTTCAATGATTTTATCCAAAATTCAACACTTCAGCTGGTTCTTGTGAGGCTGCTCGTGTTTGCATCACAAATCTTTGGTTTCTTTTCTTAAATTAAATTCTTGCTTCAACATATTTTAGGATTTTTTGACCACTTGGAGGCACCGTAATCAGCCGTGAGCACACACTCACAGAACACGTCTTTCTGTCCGTGTGATGAACTGAAATCCTGCGTACGTTCAGGCTCTTTTAGCTCTGGTTTGGTCTCTTTGCTCTCTCTTCACCAGCTAGTTGCTAACTTTGCTAACAGCGTTTATCACGACATGAAGTGAAGGAGCTGAACCGCGGAGCTGAGCGACGTCTTTCACTCACAGTCATCTGATCCGGCCGACAAATCTTTGGATTTTTTACTTGATAAATTACAGAAACTATTTTTGACGGTGTAGCTGCCAAACATTGAATTTACTGTCACACAAGCAGCAACTCCTCACAAACGACGAGCTGGAGCTGAGGAACATTCAGCATTTTAGGTTTAAAACTGATGCAGTGATTATCGAAACAGCTGCAGGTGATTCTTCTGTGTGTGGATTCATCGTTTAGCTCTCATTAAATATTTGATCATGATTGAGGATTCATGTTCTCACACAGCTGCACCGTTTGTGTGGCCTCCAGGTGACTGACAGAAGCATCGTTTTGTGTGTTGAGCTCCAAAAAGTCAAAAACTTCAAGTGAATAATCGACCGACCGATCGACCGATCGATCGATCGCCACTCGATGGGTGCCGGAGCCTTTTCCTGCTGCAAACAACATCAGTGAATGACAACAGAAACCTACTTCTGCCGTCAGGAAGTCCCACAGCGCCTCATTCATCCACGAAGAATAAAAACACGTCTGTGCATTATTCATCACAGGACCAACCGGCTGCAACAAGACAGTTCCTCTGTGTAGGTGGAGGACGGCTGACTGAAGCAGACGAACAGTGTGAGGCTCTGACCATCAGGGGCTCTCTACCTGTTCACATCCTGTGCAGCCTCTGCCTGTGTGTGTGTGCGCGCGCGCGTGTGTGTGCGCGCGCTCTGCATGTTGTGCAATGGACCAGCCTCACTTTGGACTTCTTGGAAAACAGGGTAAGGGGAGGAAAACCGCCCGAGCTGCTCTCCCTGCAGCTGTTTTTCTCTCCGCACGCTGCGTTCACTGATGAACTTAAAGAGCTTCACGCTCGTGTTGTTGCTGATAAAGTTGGGGTCAAAGTGTGACGTGCACGCTTTCGTGTGCACGCGGAGGACAGCGCCGGCCGTCAGTGGACACTCACCCCTGGCTTTGACTCTCGGCAGCTGACGGAATGGGACTGAACGAGCCCCTGTTCTTGAACTCACCACCACTTAAATGCTCACAACTAATTCTATTAATAGATTTCCATTTTGTGTCCCATAAGCAGCCACAAACCTGCAGCCAATGAGCAGTCAAACTTGACAGCGCAGGTTGTCACGTCATGTTGCCCTCCTGCACCAAACCATGCATATTCGTAGCACCGCACGCGACACGGCTTCATTATTTACCTTGCGCGGTGTGCAGGAGCCATGCAGCAACTCGTGCACACTTTATTATAAAGAGTTGCAGTGTCCTTGTGTATCTCGTGACTGTTAAAGGCGCCCTGTGCTCCACATCCCTGCCTGTACGCGGCTAATAACGTCGATATGAGTGAGTACACGGAGCATCGTCTTACCAGGAACTGTGCAAAGGGGAAGATCTCAAACAGGAAATGCAACTGACCCTTCTAAACCATCGAACTTTAAAATGCACCGGCCGTGCTCGACCTGCAGCGGTGCACGCTGCAAGCCGTGCAGCACTGATTGCATGTCGTAGTTTTGCACGGATCGGTTGAATGTTCTTACCTCCCTTTGGCTGAGACATTTCCCCTTTGCTTTGATGAGGGGGAGGGGAAGCACAAAAGACTTTGCCTTCTTTCTCACTCCCTCCCTCCATCGCCCTCGCACTGGAGCTTCAGCGGCTCGCTTTGCAACAAAGATGCAAAATACAAGCCTCGATCTTCATGCACTTGGAGCCTTTTTGCGTCCGGCGCGTGCGTGTCGGTGCAGCGCGCGCTCTTCTGATTGCACAGCCCCCACACGCGACGGGAAAACGGGGAATTTTGCAATTGCACTGCAAAGAATTCTCCGCAGCAGTTACATGATGGGCCAAGGCTGGCAGCTGAAAGCTCCTAACTTGGATCAGTGTGAGCCCCTGCGAGAGAACGTTCTTCCTGCTTGCGGCGCGGAGGATCCTGGGAAATGGAGTCGCGGCGGCGGTGCAGCGTTTGCGCAGAGAACTCGGTGAATCGACACCTGCGCTGGCTTTCTTTAAACTAGCGCGTGCTTGTGAGTGTGTTATTCACATTTGAGGTACTTGTACTTTATCAGATGTTACTTGCTCAGTGCATTGGGAAGGAGTTACGGTACTTTTCAGTCCACTACATAAACAGCTCATGAAATATGGTGCATTATTATAGATCTTCAATGGTGGAGGAAGTACTCAGAGTTCAGTAAAAGTACAGACATATCAGCTAAAAGTACTTTCAAAATAATTCATATACTTTCATATATTTTTAGAAGTGGCTGGTCGAGGTTGTGTTCACTTTAAATACTTTAAATACTGTTGGGTATTTTAATCTCAATAATGCATGATATTTTATAAACTGATCAGATGTTTTTTAAATGTAAAGTGACTGAAAACTATCTCTGAGATGAAGTGCAGTGAAAGTATCAAGTAGCAGTACTTGAAGATCATGCTGAAGTTCAAGTACTGCCCAGCAGCATCTAAATCAATATCTTGTTCACCAGCATCACCTCGATCACATAAAACATCACACACTGAAGTAACTGTAACAGTAATCCTGTAATACACAGTACGTTATACGTTTCCTGACAGTACTTTTATTCTAAATGCAGGACTGACGTGTCTGTGACTCCTGGAGGAGAAATCCTTCTTCTGTCGCTCACATCAGATCAAAGCCTTCTGAGACAAACTGCTAATTTTGGGCTTTATGAATAAAAGTGACTCAGGTCAAAAACATGAATTCATGTGAAATGGTGAGAGGATGAAATCAATCAGGACAATTTTCAGTTCGCTTTTAAAATGTTAGTAAAAATCTTTATTATGAGGTAACATTGATTAATGTGTAGGTG
This sequence comes from Chaetodon trifasciatus, assembly GCA_037975065.1. NCBI lineage: Eukaryota > Metazoa > Chordata > Actinopteri > Chaetodontiformes > Chaetodontidae > Chaetodon > Chaetodon trifasciatus. Next base: position 4,253,399 of record JBBMOE010000047.1, on the reverse strand, counting down.
ACGACTTCAGTGACGTTAACGAACTAATGAGAAGGAACTCTGACATCTACTGCGGCGCGGAGGCTTTTAAGAGTGGTTTTGTAAATATGTGACGACTAAAGTAAAAGTAAAAAGTAAAAAAACCTGTCGGAGCCCCTGAAGTCCAACAGGATGAGCATTTGGTAAGAGCTGATTTTGTGATTTGCAGGTGAAAAACGTCTCATGTTGGGTAAAACTGGGCTTTGAAAAGCGATTTTACAACAAACTTACAAGTACTGTTTCAACACCTCCCTGAACCTTAACCTGAACATCTAAATCCAGCCCAGTTTAAACCCAGACGTCTGGATCAAATCACCAGATCAGTGCTTACTGGGTGATGAATGACAACGGTGACCCCTTCATTGTAAATAGGGGCTTAATAGCACCAATATCTGAAAACAATACAAAGAAAATGGGGCAGGAACGGACCCTCAAGCTTAAAGGGCGAGGCCGGTGATATTCTATGTTTCACTTTCTGTCAACAAATCCCATGAAAAGACTTTGGATACACACACACTTACTCATCAATGCGTTTTATTGTTGGTTTTGATCTTTTCCTGAGATTTGTTGGTGGAAATAGAAATGTAGAATAGCACCAGACTTATCCTTTAAGAGACATGTTTCATAATGATTTTACACTCATTATTTACAAGATGCTCTCAGACAGTCATGAGTCAGGCGATGGTGTGTTAGTTGCCCAATGAAAACAGCAGTTGTACGAGACAAGACGAACGATCCAAACATCACACACGAGGAGGATTCAGATCCGTGTCCTCGTGATGTGATATGAGCGAGATGTGGCCTCAGAGGGTTGGAGTGTGTGCCGTGAGGTAAGGTGGCTCAGAGGGAGTGAAGACCCTCCGTCATCCTGGTCCCGGTTATCCAAGGAGGGTTGAATCAAGGGCAACTGGACTTAATTGTAGATATTTGAAAAAGTTTCGGCTTTCATCCAAGAGGCTTCTTGGTTTACACTCGGCCCGAGGTGACTCCAGCGACTCTGCTGACCTTTACATCGTTATATCGTTCCAACAGCCAGGACCACTAACGAGCCAATGAGCTCGATGACAACCTCTTCTTCAGTTCTAACCGACTCCTCATCAATCATTTAGAACTGAAGAAGCTCCTTAAGAGGTGAAACGCTTTCAAGTATCTGTAACCAAGTCCAGCTGAGAGAGGAGGAGGGAGGGTCAGTTCTTTGTAGTTATGAGGGTTTGGTACAGCGGCTTCACCACAATATGGAGGAAGAGGGAGCTGTCGATGAGGTATTCAGAGGTCCGGCGGTACAAGTCGGCTTCGGCCAAGAAATTGCCGTTTTCCTCCGTGCTCTGGTGGAAGTTGTAGACGTGCTTCACCACCACCTTCCCCTGCTGCTGAGCCATGACGAGCACCGTCTTCTGGAAGTTCACTCCAGCGAAATCTGCGCTGGATGTGGCCGGCGTGATGATGATGCGAGGGCGCCCTCCCTCCACACGTGTCGGCTGCATGGCGCCCGTTTCCGTGTACATCGGCCTCATGCTGAGGGGTAACCAGCGTGGTGAGAACAGGGCGTTCCAAGTCACCCGCTTGCTGGCGTCGTGGCCGCTGGGCCCCAGCTGGGTCTGGAAGCTGGTGCTGCGATCGTCTCGCGTAGGGTTGCTGATGATCCAGGGAGACCCCCACACTGGCGACAGGTAGTTCCTGGGCATGAAGAGGCTGCAGTTCACGTCAAAGTATTTGGCCATGTGCAGCGGCGATGCAGAGTGAAACTGGTAGGACATGTAGAGCAGGTCGCGCACTGACTCCTGATAGCGAGCCAGGACTGATGACTGGGTCTGCAGACGGAACAGCTCCCGTGGCGGCATCATGGCGTAACGCACAGCTCTCAAAGCGTTCTCCGCTGTCAGACCGTCCGGCTCATTCTGAATTATCCAGGCCTCCAGCGCCGCAAAGAGCTCCATCTCACTCTGCAGGATGAGGTCCGAGCGCTGCAGCAGGGACATGAGCAGCTGGCTGCTGATGGTCACCCACTCGCCGCTCTGCAGCACCGACGACAGGTTCCAGGCCATATACTGAAGACAGCTGTCCTTCAGAGTCACGTCGCCGGCCTGCAGGGCGTACTCGTACCAGCCCGCCACGTGGCCCGAGGAGTCCCGGGCCAGATTCTGGGTCATGTACTGGGTGATGCCCTGCTGGAGACCCGTCACTTGATACTTAGTGGCCAGCTTGTGCAAAGGTGTCGCCTGGTCCAGACGCAGAGAAATCTCTCCACAATAGAGATACCTGATCGGAGAGAGAGAGAGAGAGAGAGAGCAGAGTCCACTATTTTAAAGCTGCAAGAACGTATTTTTTGCCACAAGGGGGCAAAAGAGGTGAAAACACAGCAACAATTAATTACTAAACAAACAAAACAGCATTATCATCCCATTGGAGAGGTTTTAGCTCAGTTTTTGGTCTTTTCCGACTCCTGAGAGAAACCTGTGTTGCGTTAGCTGCTAAATGCTCCACCATGTTCGCCAGCTAGCTGCGCCATGTTTCTATTTTTTTCTGTCTTATCTCACAGCAGATCCTTACAGGTAAAAAACACTTTTATTTGGGTATTTTTAGAAAAGGTCCAGTTTGCAACATGAACAAGATTCTCTCTCTGTCGTCGACCTCATTAACATTTTGGATAAAAATAGATTTTGGTATCGATTGCTGCTGCAGCACAGTCTCCACAATGTCTTACTGCTACACCGCAGGAGCTGCTATCGAGCAACCCAGCAGTTCACTGATTGATCAGTTTGTTTTATGTTGAACTCATCATTGATCATCAGATTCAGGCCTGCAGGTGCAGAGGTCGCCCCGTGGAGGGCGCTAAAACTCAATCAAACTGGGTGAAGCAGCTGGCTGGTGTGACTCTGAGGGTCATGTAGTGTGACGGCTGCCTCACAGTGAGCTGAACGTTTAGCCTCCTCCTCCTCATCACCTGATGAACTTGTCAAACACGGCAGCGCAGTCGGAGCTCTCCTTCAGCACCAACACGCTGCTGTTGCGGTTCAGCAGCATCTCCTCAAAGACGGGGCTCTGCAGGGAGAGCACCAGCGAGTGAGCCTGGATCACCTTCACCTCATCTGCGCTGGGCGTCTCCACCCTGAGCGACACGTCGCTGCCGTTCCCCTGAACCAGAAGGGCCTCCAGACGCTGCACCAGGGTCAGGGAGTGGCTGATGGTGTCCCCGCTGCCACCACCTCCGTCCTGGGCTCCGTCGACCCTCAGCATGCCTGGTGGAGGGGAAAGGGAGGAGGAATATGTGGAGTTATGAGCCTGGAAAACCAGCAGATGCAGTTTGCTGCAATAAGTGAGAATTAAATTAAAGCAAACCTGCAGAACAGACAACTTAAGAGCAACATTAAAACTTTCTTAGAGGAATTTGCACAAGTTGCGTGTCAGTTATTTGTCGGGCGGATAGTGGGGCAGTATCACCCAAATCCATGCCATTGATCAGTCCAGCTGCACGCGCTGTCTGGATAATGAGGGATTGTGGGTCATGTTTAATTAGAGCTTTGTCTCAGCTGAGGCGGTTGTAGCACACCACCCCTCCTCCACCTCCCCTCCCCTGCAGACGCCGCTGTCACTGTAACTGCCGGGATCTGAGGCTCGATTCATGTTCGCAGACTGTGGTTCCTCTTTCTGATTCATGACAGAGAGCTGGAACTTCCTTTCCCCCCGATGGAAACGGACACAGATTCGGTCACTGGGCCCTGATGTTCCCTTTAAATCACAGCCTGGGCTAAAGACAGAGCTGTAGCTCGTCAGCAGTAAGTCAGACATCTTTGTTTGGGTGAAAAAAAAAAATGTTTTAAAGCCGAGAGGAAGGAAGATATTCAGAGGTGGATTCACCCGATAAATAAAGAAGAAAAAACTACTGAAGTGGCAGCTTTTCCAAATACTCGTGGTAGTAATCTGTTGAGTCTGTCAGCTCTCATATGTAAAATAAGGGACGCAGATAAAGTTAAAGGTTTCACCAATAAGCACCTCATTAGAGGCTGTACAAAAAAGATTTGGGCAGGAGGAGGCTGAATGTTCTGTTTCACTTCCTTCTTTTAAAGCAGCCTTTCCTGCAAAATTAACATTTTCCTTGGACTGCTGTCCAACATCACAACAGCAAACTGTGAACTGGCGCAAATCATTTCAATCTATCCCTTAATATCTTATTGTAATAATAATGAAGCTCCTGGTGCCACGTTGGAAGCTAAACTGTTAAATTCATGGCAAACAAGGCTAACAAAGTGGTAAATATTGACATTTTTGTTGGCTATTGATATAAGGGGCATAATGAACAGATAAGGAGCCTGGACTGTTGTCCTCTGCATGCAGCAAAGTGCAGCTTGATGTGTGATCCTAGTTTTATTTAATATCAGCTCTGCTGCAAGTGTAAGCTCAGTTAAAATACACATACAGTCTCTCCAACATAAAATCATAAAAGCTTCCTGCTTCGCTCCGTAATCACTTTCAGACTTTCAGTCCCTTTTTGTGCTTCCGGAGTAGAAAGTTGTTCCATTAAAAAACATTCAAAGTTTATCATCTTACTGTTTTGTAATTTGGGGGAATCAACCCTTTAAATGCACAAACTTTGCATGTAAAAAACTTTTACTTTCCTGAGAAGAGATCCAGAAAACGGCCTCAGGCCTTCACACCAAGAACCAAAGCAAACAAACCAGACTCACATCGAAACTCAGATTACAACCAGACCATCCTGCTTCATGACGTTTGAGCGAGCTTGAGCGCTGACTTACCTGCAGCAGCTGCCCCAAAGCGCAGCCAGAGAGCCAAAACCAGCATCCCAGCGTGGATCTGAACGACTTGTTTCACCATGTTTTCCTCCGTCCGTCCTCACTGCATCTGGCTTTCTGTCTGTCCTGCTGTGGAGGACGAGGGGTCTTTTTCTGAATGTGGGACAGGGGTCCTCCACGCCACATCCGGCCCGCCGCTCGCACAGAGCCTGATCGATTGGTGGGTGGAAACAAGCCTGGGTAGCTTCAATGACTGCTGCTTTGATTGTGACTTTCCTATCCTTGGGTATTAACGCTGCATGTCATTGATTCAATGGGGAGGGCACGGGGGCTCTCAGACAGCTGTGGAGTGGGAGACTGGGGGGTTGAGGAACAGCTGGAGCGCTCAGGGTCTGACGCTGTTATTTGATCTGACTGCAGGTCTGCAGGTGAGAGCGAATCTGTTCAGAAATGGTCTTCAAACAGGTTTTATTTGAACCCCTTCAGCTGCTTTCATCCATGATATCTGCCCGCACTGGAGCCTGATAACGAAGCAGAATTCAGCAGCACTTACACACTCACATGCAGTTAAGTGTGTCAGTGTGTTCATCCAGTTTGGCTCGTGTGCGTGACACAGCAACACAAGCAATTTATTCACAGCTCCAGGCTACAGCACGCTTCATCAGGGGGAGTAAGTCAAACGATCAATATTTCTCTTTTAATCATCATGACTAAAATCCTCATCGCTTTTCTGGAAATATGCATAATCACAAACCAACATTCAAGCTGCGTTCATGAAGAAAGACTCTGCAGCTGATATCCATCATGGTTATGATGTGTTTGTGTCCCGTTTGACCCCGGCCCGTGATCACATGTCTGTCACAGTCGATGGTGGTCTCACAGGACCAGTTCCTCTGTCCCAGTCTGAGTCCGGTTAGAAACACTGCCTCTGTGTGTGGATGTTAGTCACCAGGTCGGTCACTCACACTGTGGCCTTCAATGTGCAGAATGGTTACTTCTAACTTGGAAAACCTCAAACATTAAACTTCCAAACACTTTTTTTGTACAGTGTTGGTAGTTTGAATCTCTGGCCTTTATTTCCTTTAATGGTTGGTTCACCTAAACTCCTAAAAAACCCACACTTTGCTCTGGTGGTAACCAGTCGGGATAATTGTGGTTGTGAGTCCAGGTTCTGAGATATTTGTCTCTGATGAGGAAATAGTCCCTGTGAAAACATTCCTAATGTCCCTGGCATGGGATTAATAAAGTTATATCTTATCTTATCTTATCTTATCTTATCTTATCTTATCTTATCTTATCTGATGTCTGATTTTTACACAGAAAACAAAAACCAGCTGCCTGAATAGATGATTGTACTGGACACCGTCCATGCATGCCTGTGTTTTACCCTTTCATGTCACCGGGCGGACAGAGGCTGCTGTCACACAGCGCTGATTCTACAAACTGTCTTTACACATCATGTCCACTAGAGGGCAGACAAGCTGCATCTCTGCAGCAGTTATATGAGCGATTAACAGTGTTTGAGGCAGGATGCAGCTCTGCACGCTGAGCCGAAGCCTCATCACTGTTTGATTCATGGACTCAGAAAAACTGCTTTTAATTTTAAAATCAATACACTTAAACCTTTTGTCCCATCGTCCATTGATCTTAAACCTCCCAAACGCTACTCGTAATTATTTTACATAACTGTGTTTTGTTTGAATTATTTTTAAAGATCTATCCTAATTGTAAACATTTACAGATTTTTATGTAACTGTATCTTATTCACATTTTAATTATCCTAATTTATCAATTTAATGTTTTCCCTAATTGTAAAGATTTAATGGATATTTTTTTTAATTTATGTATTATTATTATTATTATTATTTCACTGCTATTGTTGTTGTTTTGTTTTTTCAATTTCCTTGTTTTTGTAATTGACTCGATATCAGTGGAAATGAGGGCCACCCCTCAGTGATCTTTTTAGTATAAATAAAGGTTGAATGAATGAATGAATGAATGAATGAATGATAACTGATGAAATTGAGACTCAGCACATTTTAAACACAGCAGGACGAACACATGACGTGAAATAATCAGAAAAAAAATAAGAAAAGGCAAACAAGGAATATAAGTGAAAGATTATGAGTGAAATAAGCAGATTATCTGAGTTAAGGTTAAGTTTGGTTGTTTCATACATGCACAGTCGACATATTCACTATAAGATTTGTATTATGTGGGATAATTTAGATTAGAAACATGAAAGCTGAGTATTGGGATTAAAAATGGCCGTAATAACTGTTGTCAAAGTAAAGAGAAGAGGGGAGGAGAAAAGAAATAAAGTAAAATGTTATTGAGTTTTAAAACGCTGAACTGAGAAACAAGGAACAAAAAGACGTTCAAGGACGGTGCAGGAAGGTGCTTCTTATTGTCATTACTGATTTATTATTTCAACAATACATTTTAGCAGCTGAGCTGATGCTCTGCAGTCACATGAACTGAACACTGAAGATTTATTCTGTCATCCAGCTGCAGTCGAGCCGAGCGAGTGAGCTAATTATGGAGCCATTAATGCTGTTTGTCTGACTAGAAAAAGTCAAATACAGGTCTTAACTGAGTGAATAATGCAGCATCTGTGCCAGACAGAGTCACTGCTCTGGTATGATTTGATGAAATAATGAAGAAATGTGATAGCTGTTAACAAGATAACCTCAAGATATTTCATGTCAGGACAGAGAGCTGCTGCAGTTACCATGTGAGCCAGTTAAAACCAGTCAAACAGCTGCTGATCAGTACTACGTCTTTGCATTTAATTAAAACTTTCTTGTCATTAGCATCAGCAGCAGTGCTCTCTGCGCGAGTATGTGTACAAAGACATAAATACAACTAAGAGAAGCTGTTTCAACCTTTATTCACACCCAAAAGACACACAGAGGAACAAAGGTGTGCAGAGTTTACACTGTAAAGACAAAAAAGCATCTGTGAATGAATGAAGGACAAAGATTGTGAGACTGTTCAGAGAGCATGAAGTGCTGATGAGTGTGCGTCTGAGCGGAGATGAGATGACAGTGTTCGTCTGGACAGCTGCTCATGTTTCAGCCACGGAGACTCTTACTGCCTGAAAGCTGCACACAGCGACAGTTTGGAAAGCCGAGGTTATGGCAGGCGTCCAGGCCGAGGTGACCTGCCTCAGCACCGCTTTGTCTCTCTGCAGCAGCTCCATTAGCTCTTCTTTTCTCTTCTTCCTCGCTCCTGCTTCACTGCGGCTGCAGAGGAAGATTTGTTTTTCACCAGCAGCTGTTCCTGAGGGACGAGCTGAAGGCAGGCCGATCGAACGTGACTGTAAATCTGAGCTGCCGATAGAATCTGCAGGCGTGAAATGAGTCTGTGAGTTATTCATCTTCTGTATGTTAGAATATAACCTCCTGGTGTGAACCCTCCATGAGACGAATGTGAGAGCTACCAACAGAAGAAAAAAGCAAGATTTGAGAAATTCACAATCATTTTTCAAAGTGAGGCACTCTGGACAAAAGCAGACAGAAGCAGCCGTCTCATTTTCATTCAGCCACTCTTGATTTTACCTGCTGAAATAATAATTGTTTCTGGTGGAATCGATTAGCTGTGCCTCGCTAAGACTAATTACCTGAATTAATTCTATGAGGTGGCTGAGAATTTGTTGTCTGGTTCACGTTTTAATGCTTCCGGCTGACTGGTATGAAAATGAGAAACCTGCAAAGTGCAAAATGTGCTTCGATGGCTGCATACAGTACACGATCAGTGCTGAGTAGTTAGAGTAAGAAAAACAAACCTGATGCTAAAGCTAACGCGTCCCAGTGTCCTGATCACTGGAAATAAAGGAGCAGTGTTTTTCTTACAAAGCAAATGTTCTTCCTCAGTGACTTGCTCCAGGTTTCAGAGGAGATTCATGTCCTTAAAAGGAAGATCTGATTTGTGTTGACCATGGTGATGAATATCAACCACTGCATCATATCCATAAAGCAGAAAACAGTACGCCGAGTCCCTCAAATCCAGCCGATCCTTATTTATTTGCCTGTGTTTATCGTTTGCCTCCAGTGCATGATCGCCGAGAGCCGAGGTTCATTATTGGCTTGAGTGACCCCTGCTGCAGTGTGAAGTCACTGTATGTCAAATAAACACATGAAATGATATGCAGCTGCAGGGCGAGCGGAGCCAAACCGAGTCAAAGCGAGCTCACGTAGGCCTCAGGTTTGCAAACGGTTTGCGAAGTGATGGATGAATCAGCTCTTCAAATCTGCTCCTTTAACGCTCTGTTTGCTTTGGAGCTTTGCTATCATCAACAATTTGCAGTCATGAGATGTGCTTTCTTGGGTTTAGCTAAATTAAGGATACATTTATCTTGTACCAAACAACAACTCGGCTCCCAGATCCACTGATCTTATTTGCTCGCTTGTAATTGTGTTAGTTTCAACTGCTGTTGAGAATACATACATGAAATTAGGAAGCTGCTGCTGCTGCTGCTGCTGCTGGGTGTCGTTATTCTTTGGTCCCTGCCTGTTGTCAGCGTGTTTCCATGTATTACTCACGTCGTGGGACATAAATCTGTTTACGCAGTCACATTGTGGGAACTCGCCTTCCTGGTGGGGACAACATGTCGCCATAATGTGAATCATTACGTTTCAGGGTGAAGACGGGTTATGGTTTGGGGAAGGATTAGGGTTAGTTAAGTAGTGGTTATGGTTTGGATAAGTCTCCAGAAAATGAATGTAAGTCAGTGTAATGTCCCCAAAAGTGACAGAAACATGACTGTGTATGTGTGTGTGTGTGTGTGTGTGTGTGTGTGTGTGTGTGTGTGTACACTTGTATCAATCCCCTTATAGGCACATCAATCTGTTCACACACATTATGGGGACACGTCTTGTACTGGGACAAGTTTAATTCCCAGTTAAAGTTTATCTAGATCTTAATGGGATCAATGCATGTGAACAGTTTTGATGTTTTAATCAGATTGAGATCTCCACTTTCAGCAAACACTGACCACTAAATGTTCCGTGTGTGTGTCCACTGAAGGGCCAAAAACTGCAGTTCCTCGAATGACCACTTGAGGCTGGCTCCAAAAGTGAGTCCATGTCCAGAGACCTTCATATTAAAATGTCCAACTTTACAGCAGAAATAAACGTGTGTGCAGAGTTTTGATCTCCAGAGCTAATCTCCCCGTTCATGACAAACGAAAGGCTGGATTGTTATGTAACTCAATCGTTTAAACTCTATTAACGCTTAAAGTTATGCGTAACTTTCAGCTACCAGGCGTCATTCAGCCGCCTCAGCTCCACCCAGTCTTTCTCTTTGTTGTATTTTGTGCAGCAGATGTTGCACACAAAACTTTAACATTATTTTTCAGTCTCTGACATCTTGCTGGAGCCGTCACACCACCGTCAGAAACCTGGCTTGGTTTTTTTCTGGGTGTAGCTTGACTTTCAGCCTCCTTTGTGCAGCAACATCAAAGTTCTTATCACAAACTTGCTTTCTGCTGAGCTGTCAGCCACATCTGCTCGCCCTCATCGGTGGCTTAAGTTAGCTGCTGCATCCAAGATCAACAATGAACCTTCAAGCTCTGTTTTGTCCAAAGATTTAACTCTTCTTCTTTGTTTTTCCAAAAAAAAAAAAAAACTGTACCCTTCCCGTTAGCACCAATTTGAGGGAAATGCCTCAACAAATATTGTACAGATGACCATGAATTTGGTTCACCCGTCTGACGGAACTGTGATAACTTCAACTTTACATCTAGCGTCATCATCAGGTCAGAATTTTAAATTAATGTAGTATAAATACTTTGGTTTATGATCAAATACCTGCAAAACTAATGAGATTCCCATCAGTCTCAGCTGTGTTTTGTGTTAATTGCTAATTAGCAAATGTTAGCATGCTAACACCCTATGACAATGATCACAGTAAACATTAGGCGTGATGTTAGCATTTAGCTCAAAGCACCACTGTGTTTAAGTACGGCCTCACAGCGCTGTTAGCGTGGTTTTCAAACCTCTTTAAAACAAGTGGACAGGCTGCAGTTTGGACACAGAGTAGGTGAAAACATTTGGTTTTTGAAGTTTAATTAATAATTAATTCAAAGTCACACTTAACATCCATCACACTGCGCCTCTGACAGGTTTCATCATTACCCGTTACCACAGTGCAGAAAAGTTCTTGAGTTTCTTTTATTCTAAGTGCAACACAAAATGCTGTACAACCACAGTTAGTACTCAGTACACACCATGTGTATACGTTGTACTTATCATGGGTTTGGACACAGCATTCGTGTGCATACTGAAATATTTGCGTATATTTATTTTGTCTCTTTTCCAGTGTGAAACACAGTTTTTCTGTATTTCTCTCTGCACTCTTTTCCTCATTTCTTTCTAATCCTTTTAATCTGTTTCCTCCCTCCTTCACCTCCTTCCATCCACAGATCAGTCCCTCCCCCTCTCTCCCCTCCCTCACCCTCCCTACATTTTCACTCCCCTCTGCCTCATTTCTCCCCTCTCGCTCCGATCACTCGTTGCAGTGATGTACTGGCTGTCTGGACTCCACTTCTCCTCCTCCTCCTCCTCTTCTCTGTCCTCCTCCACGTCTCCTCAGCGTGCGTCCAGCGGCGATGTCGGGGACTCTGTAGGGTCGACTGAGCAGAGGTCCGGCTGTAACCCAGGCGGAGAGTCGCCGTGAACACTGGATGTGAAGGTAAGACTGCAGATGGTGAGACTGACCTTACAGGTGTGAACAAAGCCAAAGAAAACTGTCCATTGGCTGTTTACGCACAAGTGTCTGAGGTGCTCTGTTGTAAAAGGATGAAGTGTGTCTGTCTCTTGTGTAATCAGCACTGTTGCACATCATTGACTTCAGATGTTGGTGCAAGCTACAGTCTTATTCTAAAAGTTATTTGGGGAGCAGGGAGTGAGTCTGGATTGTCTCACTTCAATTGTTTCAGGTTTGTCCTGAACTTTCATGCTAACAGAATTTACTGGAAGTGTTTCCTGTTATTTCACCCCCAAGAAAGAGACATCTGTCATCGTATCAGTCTGCGGTTCGTGGAGCCAAAATGCACTTCTGGAGTCTGTCGTCCGAACAGCACTGACAACAGGTCATGATTTTGGCCTCATGAATGAACATGAACCTCAGAGCAGCTCACAGTCTGCATAATGAGGACTTTTATTTGACGTCACAGCCTTCAGTTTTCCATAGATAGCAACATTGAGATTTATCAAGGATGTGTCCTCCGAGATGAAACCTGATGTAGCTCTCCTTTTCCTCAGAAGCTGCATCCTCCTCGCTCTCATGTGAAATGAAATATTTGCTGTACTGTACGCTGGCAGCATCCTGTGTGTCCCAGTGCTGTTGTTTCAGGTGCATTGTCTCCTGATGAATTATTAAGAGGACTCAGTGGAGCGCAGATAAAGTCCAGTACAGCTTTCTGGGCACTGAACCCCCTGCAGAGCCACGTCCTATAGCCTCCAGCAGCTTCCCAACCCTGAGACGACCATCCAGAGTGGAGTCTTAATGAGAAACACGCCTCGGCCTGGTCTCCACCAGCCGCTCTGCTGTCCTGGTTGAAGGTTTAGATTCTGTCTGCTGACACTTGAAAGGAGCAATATGATAAACCTATTCTGTTGTCACATTAATACACTTCATTTCCTTTGTGTAAATGGATTTAATAAAACACCTCTGGAGTGAAAATGTAGAATTAGTAGCACCCGAGGGACCGAACGTGAAGTCAGCGCAGGACATTGTGATGAAAAGCAATTAGAGGAGACAGGGGACGATCCAAGCTTTAAGATTTAATTTGCTGCTTTGAGGATTAAAGAGGACCTCGGCCAGTGTAAAAGAAGTGGCTGCAGAGATATTGATTGGTCAGTGTAATTACTGTTCCCTTGTGCTGTGTTTTTACCTCACAACCCTCTCATTCATAATGATCATCTTTCTTACTGCTGGTCCTGGGACGCAGCTCGCGAGGAACCAGATCAGGTGTCTGCAGAGTCTGCAGGAGGCATTTAACCCGTTTTCACAGTAAACGGATGCAGTCGTGGTGTCCAGAAGCAGTTTTAACCACGTTCAGACTGTGCTTTTATATTCATTTCCCAATTTCTCCCTGTTACCTACTGCAGTGATGCTAACAATATAACAAACGCAAGAAGAAGAAACAAACGGGATCAATTTATTATTAATTCTAAATGATAAAATGCTGAAGTCAGTTTTTAGGCAAAAATGCCAAAATGTCAGTTAATCCTGCTTCTTAAATGTGAACTTAAATTTGCTGCTTTTCTGCTTCAAAACAAGAAGTCACCTTTATGAAACAGATATTTTCTGACACATTAGAGACCAAACAACTGATCAGTTAACTGACAATACTTTTATTACTTTTCATACTTTTTAAGCTGAAGACTATTTTGACAATTTATCTCATTATGCAGTTTTAACAGATTACATGTTATTGTAAGAGTGCAGCGCTTCGTAAACGCAGTGCAGAGGAGGAGCACTGCAGGGATGAATGTATATCCTCCTATGGGAGATGAATGCCTATTAATACTGAATAGGACATTCTATCTGCGCACATGGGACTTTCTTACATAACAGAGTGAAATATGAGACGAGAAGGTTTCATTGATAAAAAAAAAAGCAAACAAAATACATTTGAGCGTAATCACCTTCTGCAATCATCATACTGCAAACTCCGAGTGTTGCTGAATTTATGGCTTGAAGTCTTTGTGCTGAAGCGTTGGCAGCGTGCAGCTTGTAAAGGCCTCTTGTCACAACATGCATCACAGCAGAGGAAAATACATCAAGTCCACAGATTAATGCAGAGACAAGACAGTTATAGAAGAGTGATATTCTGCTCCGAGCTCATGTTAAGCTAAATGTTAACGCCAGCATTCACCATGAAGTAGAAAATATGATTTCACTACCAGGTCGGTTCAGTAGCTGTCGATACGACACGATGCTTGTCAGCAGATGGAAGTTACCCAACTGTCACATGTTCACATTCAGCATTCATTTCTTCCTGAGCGCTTCGTGGACTTCATGTCTGCGCAGGTTTCCAAGGTCAAGCATTAACATTCACAAGACGATGGCAATGCATTGTCCTTCCTGAACCTCCCAATCATTCACAAATACAAAGTAAATCAAACAGGTTTCAGGCAGCTGTCTGCAAACTAAAGGCCAGAATACCTTTTCAATGAACATCTAATTCCAGCTATGCATGTGTTAAGAAAGGCATGAGACAGTTCCTGTCACACTGATGCCTCTCCTGCCGACACACTACACACTGAATTCACTTCTGATGTCGATGCTTTCCTGCTTGTTTATAGTGTTAAGGTGAATGAAAGCAGCCAAGCATTAAAATATTTGATGCCGCCCAATTTTATGATCACATTCCTACTCCAGGCCATAAAATGTGCCAACCAGATAACGCACACGCATGGCTTTGGCACTTAAATCGCCTTTACAATGGCAGTAACGAGAAATGGGCACCCGTCAGAAGAAGCGATTGCCCTGCTTACATCACGAGGTCAGTTTGACCGATTGGGTGGTGATGTTTATGTTGGTTAAGCATCCACAAATGGTTTGTCACTGAAAGCTTGAGAGATAACACAGAACAAATATGGCTTCATGGATGAGTGAAGTAAATTAGGAGAGCAGACAGAAGAGAGACAGACGGAGAAAAACAGGATGGATGGCTCCCAGGTGAAAAGGTTAAACGGGGAGACGGGATGGTAATGACTCGGGGGAGGGTGGGGGGTGCAGGGTCATCGCAGTCGGCCCATCTGTTGTTGTGGAGCTGCAGTTTAATTGACTGAGTCCAAAATCAGTGGTTTATGTCTGAAAAACAGCAGACAGCTGCGACGTTTCTCACTCATAGTAAAATGCAGGAAGCAGCAACATAAAGCGGTTTATCATCTGTATAAAAATGACTTTTTGATGAGTGATATCATCATGTCAGACTGACAGTAGCACGTATGCAAAGCACAGATCTTTGTATATTGATTTGTGTGGAACGGGGACCAGGTCTCTGTCACCACAGCGACATAAACCAAATTACTGATTAATGATCATGAATTATTTTCTATTTCTCTGATCTAAATGAAACCTCATTGCAGACATTTCCCTGCCACTGGATGGGTCGACCTGTGCTCTGTATATGAGATTTTGAACATGGCAGCAAGTGTCTGTTATGTAAAGTACAGTGCAGTCATGGCGTCCTGAGCAGAGAGTGAAGTGACGCTCCCTCTGTGTGTGTGTGTGTGTGTGTTGTCATCTGAGCTTCTCTGTTCTTTGTTTTGGTAGCCGGTCTGGCCGCATGTGCATGTTAGTGCATGTGAGTCCTTCCAGCTGATGTATAATTAGACCTGCATACAGCGTTGGAGGTGGGGCTCAGAGGCACATGAAGCTAAAAAATCTGCTTCCCGCTGAAAAGAAATTTCCTGGATGATTTCATACCAGAGGAGTGAAGTTCAGCTGAACACATTCACACTCAATTGAAACCATCAGACTTCAGCTACCTAAAGCAAATCTTACTTGATGTTTAAGTAGCTCACATTAGCAGGATAGCTAGCAAACATTATATGGGTTTAGGTTACATAGGTAGGTTAGGTTACAAGTCGAACTGCACGTAGAGCCAGAAATTCACATTTAACTCAGTGAATTTGTGAGTTTGAACGTGTTTTATGACAAAAATTATTGTTTTAGTCAATGGAGTCTGGTGGCTTTGAGGAGTGAGATAGAACAGCTGTTTCTGGCTGGGGGGGGGGGGCGACATGCCCACTCGTTTTGGTCTCAGATGCTGATGCCAGTGCGACACCTAGTGGCAGTGAATGCTGTCCATGCGACCTTTACAGTCCTCAGTCCAACCAAGCCAGCAGTTTCCCCTTATTCCTTCCTTCACAACATGGGTCAAAAGCGGAGAAGAATTTCACCAAGCATGGCGTGTGTGTGTGTGTGTGTGTGTGTGTGCATGTACTGTGTGGCGTGACAAATAAAGGATGTCTTTCTTTCTTTCTTTTCTTTCTTTCTAAAACACTGACTCTCAGTCCCAGATTTCCGTGTCTCAAACTTATTTTCCAGGGGAAGCGCCAAGGTCATGATCGACTGGCCCAATGTGACGGCGTCTGGCCACCAGGAGCTTGGCCTGAAACCCGAGGAGCTGCAGAAGTCCAAATGTGTCCTGGGCTTCATCCCTGTCATCTACTACAGCGTTCTGCTCTGTGTGGGAGTACCAGGTACGCCGTCCTCACGTCATACAATGAGAACTGTGTGCAGGGCTGAAAAAGTATTACCTCTTATTCTGAGCACTTCTATCCCTGCAGTTCATTTTGGTTTACTATGCCAGAGTTTTTAGATTTTCACTTCTCCTTGCATCACAATATATAAAAAAATATACATGTGAAAAGACTGGCATTTTAAGGTCAGAATATTAACTGATGAAGTACATGATTGTAGAGGTTGCATTTCCACTGAAGCGCAGTCAGTCAGTGTAAACTTGCTGCATTGATATCTATTTATAAGAGAAGTGGGAACTGCACAGGACAGAAGAAATCAATACTCTAGTATGTTTGAGGTACGTCACAGTGCTCTGCTGGACCAGTCAGATGGCACATTGTTGTAGCACATGACTCAACACTGCTGGCTCTTTTCACAGGTTACAATAATCTAATCATCTGATAATCAGTTTGTTTGAGTTTTTGAGTATTTATCCATCAATCAATCCCTCCAGCCAGCCGTCACTTTGATGGACAGCGCTCATTGCTCTCATCACTCTGCTTTGTCTCCAAGTCGATCATTTGGTGTCGATGCTGCAGGATTTAGGCCGAGTGGTGTTCAACACAAGCAGATGTGTCACCACGGCATCCAGACGGGAAATGTAATCATCCCCAAAGGGAAATAAATCTAAAGGCTCGAGAGCCTTGAGAGTCAACAGCTGCATGTGTGACGGCGTCTAAAGACTGCTCGTCCAAATACCAACAGGGAAAACATCCTTTTTGACACAAAACAGATTGCAGATACAGCGTAGAGGAGATGCTGCATTAAATGAATTAATGTTAAACCTGAAGAGCAGAAAGTCTGATCTGATTTTCCTCCTCTTTTATTTTTCCCATGTCTTTGTTTGTGGCAGTGAACATCCTGACGGCGGTGGCTTTGTCCAGACTGGCGTCCCGCACTAAGAAAACTCTGTACTACTACCTGTTGGCGGTGACAGGCTCAGACATCCTCTCCCAACTCTTCATCATCTTTGTCGGCTTCCTGTTGGAGACGGCAGTTTTTCACCGCAAGGTTCCCGTGCTCCTGCTGCACTCCGTCAGCGCTGCCGAGTTCGCCGCCAACCATGCAGCGATCTGGTCCACTGTACCGCTCACCGTGGACCGCTATGTGGCGCTGTGCCACCCCCTCCTGCACCGCCAGATCAGCTACCCGGCCCGGGCCAGGAAGATCATCGCAGTGGTCCTGGCGTTATCATTCGCATCAGGCGTGCCCTTCTTCTGGTGGTCGGACATGTGGAGGGACAGCCACCCGCCAACCTCGCTGGACGCCGTCCTCATATGGACCCATGTCATCATCATCTACTTCCTGCCCTGCAGCATCTTCTTGGTGCTGAACTCTCTGATAATCCACAAGCTGAGGGTGAGGCAGAGGCAGCAGTGTTGTCAGGAGGAGTGCGGACGGAAGTCAGCGTCCCCGCAGCGCCTCGGGAAGACCACGGCCATGCTGCTGGCCATCACCTCAGTGTTCTCCGTGCTGTGGGCTCCCAGGACTGTGGTGGTCATCTACCACCTGTACGTGTCCTCAGTTCACAGAGACTGGCGCGTCCACCTGGCCTACGACCTGTCCAACATGCTGGCCATGCTCAACACAGCCGTGAACTTCTTCCTCTACTGTTTCGTCAGTAAGCCCTTCCGCGGCGCCGTGCGGGACGTCGTGCTGCTCAGGGGGGGTCCGCTGTACCCCCACCGCGCTCTGCCGCAGCAGCACGCCCCCAACAACGCCTCCATCACCTCCCTGTACAGTATGAACAACAAGCGCTCCAAGCAGGACTCCACTCCCAGAAAGCCCTCATGACCCCGCGCCCCCTCCTCTCAATCCAAAACACCCATCGTCCCACGGTCCCTGAGCGCTTCTGACCCAAGGACGCAGCCTGCGTTCCAGCCACGACCGTGGACAGCTGCCAGTCAGCCCTGGAGCTCTCTCAAAGGGCCTCAAATGAACTCATAGGAAATGTATGTTGTTTCTATCATGATATGTCACCGGTGTTGTTTGTCCACGTAAATCAGATCAGATGACAGTGTATTTATTTTTCTTCAGAAGAATTTGACAAAATAAAAGTAGTATTTTCTCTTTTCCATACATGGTAGTAATCTGACGACATATTTTTCAAATTGTTACGAGAAAAGAAGAAAAGAATAACAGTTTGTTTCCTGACAAATTCAGTAGTTAGATGATTGGTTAGTACACAGAAGGGAGAGAAATCAAGGAAAGACATTTTAATCCTCTACAATTTGCTTCAATCTCTTTTAATGACCATGCCATGACATCCTGTCTAGGAAGAATCAAGAGCTTTAATCTGAAGTGACTGCTATTGGAAGAATGCTGAAAGTCCAAAAGACCACTCACCCCGCTGAGCACAGCCAATCGAGCAAAGAAATCAGTCTACGATGCGCTCCCAGGCACAGAAACCACAGCTGCTACAGCCACTGTTTATTTTTCATGAAATGCAACTCGATGGAGCCGTAAATGAAAGCTCGCTGTTTAAGCGGCAGGAGTGAAGACCCTGCTCTTCAAACAGCATCACCAACGTGGCCTCAGCTCTGGCTAAACAAACCACAGATTAGCCTGATGGTCCGCACAAACACACACGCTCACACACACTCTCATGCATGTACGAACACACGCAGATGTCATGATCAGATGTTGTACATTTCCATTTGCTGCAACGGGACTCATCATGGACCAGATCTACTGTTTCACCTGTTGTATCAGTGTTGTGAAGAATAAGAGATGTTTAAACTTGTCACAGCTAATTTGCATATCTGATTTTAAGTTTAGTAAGCTGTTTCTGACATGTGTTTAGTTGTAAATGAATACTCATTTACAAAAGTGAGCATTTCTGTCATTGTGATTTTTCAGTAATTTGTTCTGATAAACGGCTCCTCTCCTGGTTTCTGAGTGGATGTCGAACAGTGAGCTTTTTCCTGTAGTTGGATTAATATCTCAGCTCCCAGGAGCTGGTCATGGCTGTCCAACAAGTGTAACATCAATTAGAGATATAACAGTTGTTGTAAATAATTGGATATGTCAGTGTTTAATGTGTATCTGGCGTTATCTTAACATGCCTTTACACGACAGCTTTATAACCTTCCTGGATGAGTCACAGGTGAAACTTTGCTTTGATTCAGTATTATCTGATAAATATTTCACTCCCAGAATGTAAAATGTCCATCTCAGGCTCTGTAGCTGTTAAAATCAAACATTCAAGCTTTCTGTATGAAGTTTATCAGCTTCGCGACCATTAATAAAGCTAATATAGAGATCGCATCAAGCACACACACAAAAATTCTACTTAAAATTCCAGACATTGTTTTACGTTCGTATGTTCACAAGTGCAAATAAATAAATCAAAACTGAGCTTTCAACTAAATTTATCTTCATTACTTAGATTAAAGGAGACGTTAGACATATTAGGAAATGCACGTCTTCACTTTCTTGCCAAGCGTTAGCACAAAGATGTCACACTTACAGTACATAAATAGCTGGAGCCAGCGGGCGGCTAGCTTAGCTTAGCTTATCTGTCCAGCACCACGCAGCAGACGGACACAGTTAGACATTAGCTGACGAACATTTAGCAGCTGAAGAGCTGAAGATATTACTCTCTGGAGGTAGTGGAGACCAAATCAGAGCTAAAAGAAGAACATGACTCAAAATCAATGCTAATGTCATTCTGTGTCTGATACAAGCAATTGTTTGTTAGCATGTCAGCCATAAGTACTTTATAAGGCCATAAAATGTCACGGCTGTTTGTCCATTAGCTTGTTTCTAGTTCCTCTGTGTAAACAGAATGAGATTACTGCAGCTGGAGTGTGTGATGAAAGTCCTCACAAAGCTTTCTAACCTATTCACTCAGTGAAATCTGTCTGTATCATCACAGATGGGTTTTAATGCAGTCTCAAGTACAGCATGTATATACATCTCAAAGTTTAGATTGCTCTTCCATTTACTCCTCCGACCACCCGTTTAACTTAAAAGTTTCCGATGCACGCCACCCGCCTGCTCTCATCCCCGTACAGTCCTCATTGTGTTTACTGTAACAGTAAGAGACACAGCGTTCGTCCCCCTGTGTCACCGTGTCAATCGGCTCATGTCGCCCTGCGGTCGTCCCACGCCGAGTTCTGAGAGTCCGTCTGCAGATGTAGATCCAAACCGTGTCTTTGAAGATGTCTCCTGCTGCCTGACAATAACAGAGGGCGGTGTGAGAGAGCGTGTAGCGGCTGTTAAGACAGCGGGGGTCGAGGAGATGACTGAATGAACAGTTAAGTCCGTAATACGACGCTAAGGTGGCAGAGCAGGCTTTGATTAAAGTTTAACGGAGCTGTGCCGGAGCCTTCACACATCCACAGAGCTGTCAGGGAGGAGAGGGGTGAGGTGGGACCGAGGGGGGGTGAGGACATTAAAGAGCAGGTAAACCCCACAAGCCACACGTCCCATGTCTGCCCGCCACCTGTCCCTCACGCCTGTTCAAACACCTGGTTATGTCCCCTGACTCTGCTCCTATTCAGCCCTGCCTGCTGCTCAGCAGGTGCCAGAAGGCATCGAATGAAAGGACAAAGCTCCACAGCGACAGGACTGTCCTATCAGATGCAGTTGTTCAAACAAAGGAAACATACTTTATGGACAGTTCAACAAAGCACTTAAACACATCCTGGAAGTTGTCTTCCCAGAAAAGCGTCAGTCATCGGCTTTTATGTCCATATTTCAAGACATTTCATATGAATCTGCAGCAACATGACTGCATTGCTTGTTTGTTGATCATACAGTTTAAAATGACATTAGAGAGCAGGATGCAGTGTGAAATTCTTAAAACTGGGCAGAAACTGTATGTTACTGTTAATCCTTTCAGCTCCACTCACACTGTAAGAGATCGATGTTCAAACCCAGTCAGCGTTGATTTCTTTCAACCATGAAGTCAGCCTTTATGTTAAAATCGTGCTTTAGTTGCCATGATGCGGAAAACAGGTCATATTTGTTTACCCTGAACGTTTTGCAGATGAATCCAGCCTGAACATTTTGGGGACTTTGCAGAAACATTAAAATCTTTTGTCATCATGTTGATAAAAAACATAATCCAGGCACCGAGAAACAATGAAGTGAAAGTCAAAGAAGCGAAAAATTAAAGCTTTCACAGGAACTACATATATCTTCAATTAAAAGAAAAAAGAAAATATTTAAAGCTATTCACTGAAAATTTCTGCTGATTTTTCTGAGAAACCAGCTCATTCATTCAGGTGTGTGAGAAGGTGTTTTAAATCGGAATATGCTATGTGACATCAAGTATGCCTTACCATTCCAACAGCCCGCCCATGGGCCAAAGCAGCATTTATAGCCAATAACAGTCTAAGTTGAACAGAAGGGCCTCCTTCTCTTCTTCCAACTGACTTGTAGATGACTGATGTTTTAAATAAGAAATGCAATTCTGAACATGCCGACAAGACACTTCAGTGTGTTATTACATTTCCGATCACCTCTCTCTCTATATATATGTGTGTGTGTGTGTGTGTGTGTTTGTTTTTAACTTGTTTGACTTAAACATTGAACAACCTGACATGGATCCTTCACCATCGTGTACAGTCAGAAAGCATTTTGTTTCACTGCTTTAGTGAATTTAGTGAATTTGAATATGAGAAATGCTGAAACGGCTGTTCTCCTGCATGCTGGCTTGATGTTGTTAACGTGGCTTCATGTGCATCGTTAACATAATTTCTCAGTTCTGTTTTGGCTCCAGCAGCGTTGCAATGCAGAATGATCCTGTCTGTAAGCACTGACAACAGTTTTCTATGGAGAGGAAATAAATGTGTAACACCACATTGGTGCACGTCCTTTTATATGTGTGATCACTACAGAAATCAGTCAGTGCTCTTGATGTTTTTCAGATTTCTCATATTATCCCAAAGCTGGATCTGCCTGGTTCACAGTTATGACTTCATGTACATTTATCATATTGAATTGTACATATACCATAGAGTATGTAAGAGGAAGGCCAGACAGTAATGAGTTATCCCCAACTGGGATCAATAAAGTAAAATCTAAGTCTAAGACTGAAGGCTCAGCTCAGATTGTTCTTCTCTCTTGTCTCTCTGGGGTTTTGGTTCGTGGAGAATGTGAATCACTCAGCATGAAAACTGCCTTAAAGACCTCTGCAGATGACATATTATGGGATGAGCTCAGGAATGAGACATGGTGGTGTAGGCCAGACTCTGATGACAGACAGCTGATCTATATCTGGAAACAGATAATAGACACTCACAAGAGGCCAGATGGAGGAGAGAAACTCAGCCCCAGTAAAAACCTGTTGGAGGTCAGGTGCAGGTCTTAATTACTGAGCTAAAAGCTGGAGCTCCCATCAGCGAGGGTCATATGGAGGAGCTGAAAAGAGTCCAAACAAGAAGCCGTCTGCTCTGTAGGGATCCGGCAGTGATCTCGCTGAGGGAAGTGAAGCAGGAAAAATCAGCTCTTGAGCAACAAGTGTGAGTGTGAGCAAACTGGAAGAACATATGAGGAGCCGGAGGAGCGTCTCTGGGTCAGCTCTGGTCCTTTAATCATTGACCAAGGCCTCAAACGCAGATAAACCTTCACATGTGCTGTCCGAACTTACAGCTTACACCAGTTTCAAGAGAACAACATGGCAGATTCCCCCTGACCATCGATGACTATGGACGCTGTTTTATTTCAGGAACTGCAGATTGAACTGCCAAGGCTGCATATTCCTCCGCTCTAAGAAAAATAAAGAACAATGAAATCAAAGAATTGTTGAAAATTTTTGTTGGCTGCCATGATTTTTGGAAAATTCCATAATGCTGTCTTTAAACAGGGCTTTGCCATGACCTGCTGGTTCAGGGACAAACCCTCAATGTCTTAAAAAGTTTGGGACCCCTTCTTAAACCACATTGGAACAGAGAAGGGGCTCTCAAGGTTTTGATGACGGAGTGCCAATTTAGGGAGCCAGCATATAGTTTAGGACCACACATGAAAAACTATGAACTTCTTATGGATTATTATTATATAAAAAAAAATATTCAAACTCATATTTCATCAAAATATTCTGCATGTTTTACATCAGTTTTATACACATTTACCCAAAATCCAACCAGTGTCTTTAAGATATCTACTTGAACTTAAGATAAATCTCTGATCTTGCTTGAGGAGGTCAAATTGGTTTATAGCCAGGGCGCCACCTACAGGTCCTCGAACGTCTCTCAGACTTGACAGCTGTGGAGAAAATGGTGTCTTGAAACAAAGAGACCTGGAAAGAAGAGTTAGTGAAGGTAGAGTTCTGTGTTTGTGGCCACATGGTGGTGATGCTGGACCTGAATCAAACGTGACTTCTCCCTCAGCCGGACTAACCTTTCACCTTACTGTCATTAAAACCCATAAACATGAATAAAGCATCTGTAATGGTAGTGATGGTCTTAATTAAAGTACTGAGAATGTGTTCAGTCAATCTGAGGGGACATAAATCTAAAACGTTTCTATGTGCAGTGCTGGAAGAAGTATTCAGATCATTTACCAAAGTAAAACTACTCAGAAGTAAGGATAAAAGGTTGATTTTTCATGGGCTCAGGAAAAACAGCCTGTTTTCAGCTTTGAGTTTTTTTCTCAACCCGTGAAGGAATACTTCATCCTTCAGTTCAGTACTTGGGTAAATGTACTTTGGGTATCTGTTGCACTTCGCTGCCGCCCTGAAGCTCATTGAACTGCTGCTGCATTGAACACTTTTCACCACCAGATGTCACTGCACACCGCTTACACTCCACAGTCAGAGGGCGGATGGCTCAGCGCTGCTGTGAGTGTGTTTATCGTCATACAAATACATGCATGAAGTACAAAAACACAAATTAATCCAGTAAAAATCCTCACAGCAAAATGATCAGAGGGAGAGCAGCGAATTATTTAGAAAAACAGTTTTATGAGATGCTGTGAGAAAACTGTAGTGTGTGTGTGTGTGTGTGTGTGTGTGTGTGTGTGTGTGTGTGTGTGAGAGAGAGAGAGAGAGAGAGAGAGAGAGAGAGAGAGAGAGACCATCACAGCAGTCAGATCGTTGAAGTCGCTCTTTAAGGATTCCTGAACTTTTACTCATCCGTTTTATTTGCAGTGAACTGTTCTCAGATCAGTCTCCGCAGCTTCTCTCTCAGATCTGGACGTAGAAATCAAACTTTTTCGTGACTTCTGTCTTTGCTCTCGTGGATTAACCGTCAGCTCTGCTGTTACCGACGTTTGGAGCAGGTGAAGAGGCTCAGAGGTGACCGAGGTCTGCAGACAACGTCCAGGTACTTGAACGCATCAGACGCCTCTGAGTGATTCATACTGAAGATCAGGCTCTTAAGCTTTTATCATTGTCTATTCAGAGTTTTAAGATTTGCACATGTTTTCTGTGCATTAAGAGGAAAGTTCAGCTAAACACTCAGTTCAATAAGTTAGAGTGTGTCTGATTTATTCCTGCTTTAAACTGGTAAACTGTTATTTGTGGGTTTAAAGGAGCAGAAGAAGAGTTCATTCTTATTCGGGATATTTGGGCATTTAACATTTTGTATGTATAATGGTCTTTATGGCTCTCACCATATCTGGAAGTGTGTGAAACAGTTTTTAATGGTTCAGATGCTGAAAGGACTGAAATCAGCCTGTAGGCTGAAGTGTAGATCTATATTCTAGATTCGTGACATCATGATTGTTATTTATTGAAAAAATGTGGCTTTTTGCTTTCAAATGCATCATCATCATCATCATCATCCTCAGGGGCAGCCCACAGGTGTAGCTCCTGTACCTGTGTGTTTTCTACAGCAGCTACTGAACTTCTGTTAACTCAATGAAAATGAGAAAATTATAGATGAGTAAGATTCACTGATAGTGATGAGAAAGACCCAACTGTCATTGAGCTGCAGATGCATTTTCATCCACATTTCTTCAAAAGCTTTAACAACAAGTAGGCAAACTCCTCCTGATGAAGATCATCTGATAGGATTAAACGCTCCAGAACTCCTATTGCAAAATGAGGAGTGTTGCTATTTAACTGATTTGTTTGGATCCTCATGGAGTATTCTAGGAATCAAAAGCCATCAGTTTGTCTGAGAGTCTTCTGTCCGATCTCCATCTGTTTTTGGTCGATCAGACCTGAAATCTCAAAAAGGAGACTGCAGCACACTGAAGACTGTGTGTGTGATTAGAGGTCACACCCTAAAGTGACATTCGTTTGTTTACTAAGGGACTGACAGCAGTCACAAAGCCACCATCAGCAACCAAAAATGACCACAAAGCTGAAGGACCAAGCAAATCTGGGTGCATGCAGAGACATAAAAGGTTGATTTCTTTGTCCTGAAAGATTCTTGTCGTGATGTCACTTCTATTGATTCGGCTCAGAGACTGTCCTCAGGTCAGTGTAATTAGATCTGACAGGGACAAAAAATGCCATCCAGACACAGCAGAAAGACCGGACGGGGACTGTGGAGGTGTTTATTCACAAAGCAGGCGGATTTTAGGTTGCTCAAGAGAAAACTTTGATATGTGCATCAATTACACTGGAAATGTTAAAACTGCAGTTCTTCCCACGTTTAAAGGCGCTCTCACCTCACTGATTCAGGGGTAATTGCAGTGTACAGAAACTGTATTTATTGGCAGGTCCTAATGTTAATGATTAACGTCAGAGTTGGGAAAACTCTACAGCGTGACATTCCTCTGATATTTTGGTGGCCGCTGAGCTAAAGGATGAACCTCTCTGGTTCTTTCAGACTCTGAATAACAGTGACGTCACTTGTTAGGACATATTTCCATTAAAACATTATTACAAAGTTTTTTTTAGAATCCCATGTCTGCCTGTGTGTTTAGTGACTCATGTAAGTGTAATATTTGCTTGATAGGGTGTAGACTACAATTTCCAGCATTAGTGACGTATTGGAGTCTTTGTTAAGATCTGTCCACGTCTGACTGTTCTCAGACTCTCCCTGTTCTTCTGTCTGAACAGAACAGGATCCCAGAACAGCTCATCCAAGCTGAGCTCTCTCCCAGTCGCCATGGCTGCTAACTTCACCCCTCAGGGTTGCGGCCCAAACGTGGACTCGCTCTATTACAACCTGTGTGACAGGAGTGCCGTGTGGGGCATCGTGCTGGA
Organism: Chaetodon trifasciatus; assembly: GCA_037975065.1. Classification (NCBI taxonomy): domain Eukaryota; kingdom Metazoa; phylum Chordata; class Actinopteri; order Chaetodontiformes; family Chaetodontidae; genus Chaetodon; species Chaetodon trifasciatus. The sequence goes on along the minus strand of JBBMOE010000047.1, from coordinate 4,227,263 downwards.
GGCTTTCGCAGCGGCTGGCATCGTCTTCTCCTTTGTGCTTTTCATCTCGCTGCTGGCCAGCATTCCCTTCACCCAGGACAAGAACCGCAAGAGCTCGGTGGCTCTGCACGCCTGCTTCCTGGTCTGCACCGCCGGCCTCTTCTGCCTGACCTTCGCCTTCATTGTGGGAAAGGACTTCTCCACCTGTGCTTCGCGGAGGTTCCTCTTCGGGGTGCTGTTTGGGGGATGCTTCGCCTGTCTCCTGATGCAGTGTGTGAGGCTGAACATCCTCGCCAGGCGGAACACCGGGCCCCGGGCTTGGGTCTTATGTCTGGGGGCAGTGGGGCTGTGGCTGGTGGAGGTGGTCATCAACACAGAGTGGCTGATCATCACGGTGGTGCGCCACCCACAAGGGCCCCTCAATGCCACAGCCGGAATTAGCAGAGCCACCGCTACGCCTTGCAACATCGCCAACGAGGACTTTGTCATGGCGCTGATCTACGTGATGACCCTGATCCTGGCTGTGGTTGTGGCGAGTCTGGCCATCATGGGGGGGAAACACAAGCAATGGAAGAAGGAAGGCGTCTGTGTCCTTCTGCCCAGCCTGTTCTCTGTGGGTATTTGGGTGGCGTGGATCGTCATGTACGTCTACGGGAACGAGAGGACCGGGGGACCCACATGGGATGACCCCACCCTGGCCATTGCATTGGTGGCGAATGCATGGGTGTTCCTCATCCTCCACACCATTCCTGAGATCTGCTGTTTGACCAGCGATGATGAAATCCAGCAAGGCTTCGGGGAAGACCTGTACCCGAACCGAGGAGTCGGCTACGAGACGATACTGAAGGAACAGAGCTCCCAGAACATGTTCATGGAAAATAAGGCTTTCTCTATGGACGAACCCAACCAAGGTACGTACCCTGCTGACCTCTCAAAGCTTCTCTGAGAACAGTCCATCTGAAATGCTGTTTCTTTTTTCACCTTTATTTGAGAAATGTGGCTCTGAAAGGTTTGTTCCTAGCAGAGGATGACAGCCAGTTGCAGTACTGAGATGTCCACATCTTCATTTGGCAGGAAGCCGTTTCACTCCCACTGTTCCCTATAAGTCCAATATTTGCCTTCAGCCTTTTTGTGAGGTTATAACAAGAAGGGAGTTTGATCACTTTGCATGTGACGCATCAGTCACACTCTAACCTCCCTGACTGCACGTCACACAGTCAAACTGGAGGTTCATAAAAATGCCTTGCATCATATGCTTTGAATCTCAGTTAGTTGGACGAACATCTGAGAGGACTGAATTGTGCATTCTGTCCTTTGTCTCTGTCCTGGCTGTTTGTATTATAATACACTTATCACAGAAGATACAGGATGACCTTGTAGAGATGAGAGATGAGTAAAAGTTTCAAGCCCACAGAAACATCAGAACAGACCGATTACCCTGCGAAATGTCCTCAAAAGGTTGTTTTGCATCTGCGTGATGACGCCACAGAATTTGATATGCTGCTGTTTAAGTCCTGAGCTGAACAGGATGTGATGCTGCAGGGAAAAAACACCAAGATCAGAACGCTGAGTCCTGCAGTCGGTCGCCCCTCCGCTCCCCGCTGATCCTCAGGCCTGGTGGTTGATAATCGTAGATGGTGAGATAGACGGTGTGTCTGACGTCCTCAGAGGTTACAGAGTGTTTTCCACCGTCAGTCTGTCAGCTCGCGTCGCTGTGGTGAGGAGGGAAAGTAACTAGGTAGATGTTTTATTTGACTTATTCCCATTCTGGGATGTGTTTTCTTCACATTTCAAAGACAAAACGCCACATTGCAGATAAATAATGTTATATAATAAATAATAAGTAATGTTTTGCAGTAAAATCTTGTATCTTCACATACAGGAACTCTGTCTTTCTGGTCAGTACCAAATGACTTTCACACATTATCTAAAGAGTTTGAGTATAAAACATGAATTTCTTTGTTTGTCTCTCTTGTCCTGTACAGTCATTCTTTTCCTTCCCTCTTTCCCAGCTTCGCCTTCCTTCCTCATCCAGTCTGAAAGAAAAAACATAAAACTTGAGATTTGATTGTTTTTCCGACATTACTCAAACTAAAACTTCCTTCTCTCTTTTCTTTTCTTTATTTTCTTTTGGACAGTTCAGTCCATTTCACGACCATTGCTTGTTGTCTTTTACTTAATTGAAACTTTCCACGAATACTTGATTGCAGAAAGATTCGTCCTTCATCATCATCACTCCTCAGGTCACTCCCTCTGTAGATCGCTCACTTATTCTCTGGTATCGTGAGCTGTGAGTAAGAAGTCAATAATTGTCGTCAGAACAGGAACATTTTTATCAAACGTCTGAACACAGAGCTTTCACAGAGCTGCAGTCAGGTATTCAGAGGCAATGTGTGCTCTGAATCATTCCTGTTAATGAGTGTCTAGTATCTAACTTCATCCCTAACCACTGTGTCACACACAAACGCTCCCCCTCCGATTCCCACCGACACATCACGCCTTGTGTTTGCATTGTCTCCATGGGAGCTGAGGTGTGGCAACAGTCTCATCCAGGGGAGATTATTTGTTGTGTCACAGTAAGTGTGACAAAGTCTTCCCTCACGTCCGTCTCTGCTGGGTGTTTCTACAGGAAGCATCGCTGAAGGCACAAACGAGATAAAGGGCAGATAGAGCAGGGGTCCTGCTCTGCTGCGTATCTTCAGCGATTGTGATATAAAGACTTAAGAGGCCTGAAGATATCACACAGAGGGCTTTTTGGGTCACAGAATAATTACATTTGTCGTCTCTGTCTGTCCTCCACAGTGTCCAAGCCTGTGTCTCCGTACAGCGGCTACAGCGGCCAGCTGCGTAGTTCAGTCTACCAGCCCACCGAGCTGGCTCTCATCACCAAAGCAGTGGGAAACGTGAGTACAGGCCAACTTTCACTGCTTACAGAAACACAGATTTGAATGTGGAATAAATGGTGTGGAGGCAGATAAAAAGCTGGTACACTCACACACACACACACACATCCTGTGGAAGGCAAATTATCATTGAAATGAAGAAGCTTTTGAGTTTTTGAGGCACTAACACATGAGATGTGCCAGTGATTGAAAAGGAGATCTAAAATCTGCTGCTCAAAGCTGATATCAACACGTTGCTCCAGATGTGGATTGTGGGGTACAAAATCTGGACGGTAACTGGACAGCCAGATTAATATTCTGGCATCCATCACAGATCCAGTGGTAAAGTGTAGTTTAGGAGTGGTGCTTTGTCAAAATTTAACCTCCTGGGCCACAGATGCACAACCCATAAAATACCAATAAAACTTATAGTCACCATGTAGGTTTATTCCTGGGAGATAACACCAACAGTAAACCTGCAGGTGACCACGAGGACAAAGACATTAAACATTTAAGAACCTAAAAATAAAGTTTTACTGCCGTAAAGTAATCGCCAAGATTAAAGAGGTCATTTAAGATGGACGGCGCTGAGCATCTTTCTGAAGGCTCAGACGCATCCCGTCCTTCCTCTCTTGGATGTTTTCTTCATGGGCCATGTTATGACTTCGTGCAGCGCCCTCCGGACTCCTACGACATGGTCATTCCCAGAGCTTCCACCAACTCGGCAGCCAACAGCGGCAGCAGCACCCCGTCGACGCAGGCTGAGATCAGCAGCGCTGCGTACACGCAGACTAACGGAAACAGCGTAGGTCGTACCAAAACCTCGACTCCTCCTCTTCTTCACTCCGCAGCTTCTTCCTGTCAACTCGCTTACCTCCAGATGCTTTTCTATCCCCCGCCGCCGTGCATGTCGACCTCTCAGCTCCTGCTGTATCCATAGCAACTTCTTCCACAGGTTGACTATGAATCACCTCTTTGTCTGGATGTTTTCTCTCCTTGTGGGGCTCCGTCTCTGCAGGCCTTGTGTCTGTTCGATATGCTGGCCGGGCTGAGTGCACTCTGTACATGTTTCCTCTCACTAAAATGCAAGAAATGTGTTGGTGATTTATCTCTTTTTGGCCTTCTCCTGATTGGCCGCTCAGTCTCAGTCTTTATCCTCTAGTTCAGGCCACTGTCATCTCCAAACAACCACTGATTTTTCTCAGACTGCTGATGCAGCATAGTCCAGCATAAAGCAAACCTTTCATCCTTCAAGCCGTCTGACGGCAGATGATTCTGTTTCAGTTTCATTTAAAATCTCATGACGACTCTGCGTGTGTCTCTTCTTCTGCAGGGGAATGGTCTGCATAGGACGTCCCAGTGGTGAACGCCCTGGCTCCCAGCACCCAGTCACAACAACACCAGTTCATGTCTTTTCATTTGCACTTGCTGACTGTCTGTTTGTCACCCGCGGCTCCCTAAGCTGGTTCTAAGAGGAACCTTCAGCCCCGACACGTGGAGGTGAACGCTGGGTCATCACCGCCGATGGAAAACAGCTAAACCTTCTTTTGACTGATCTCCCATGTGCCACTGGGTATCAGACAGCATAGAGCTTCATTTGGAAGTCAAAGCGAGGGGCTGAAGCCACGGCTTTGCTGCAGAACAAAGACTTTTTGCAGCGGTCACCATTCACTGAGAGCGACCTGTGTCTGCTGGACCAGTCACGCAGATGAAGAGTGACGGTGCTGACGGCGCAAAAATGGCCGACGAGAATAGTTAAACTAAATGCTGGGAGTGTCTTTGGTCCAGAATGATATTATATATGTAAAAGTGCACCCCTTCCCCCCCACACGCACCATAAACAAGCCTCCTGACTGTCCCTGCAGCAGCAGCAGCAGCAGCCGTGCACCAGTGGAACATTCCTTACTCAGTCTGGCATGAAGGCAACACAGACTGGGAGACAGAAGCACCATCAGATCACACTCACTTATATTAAAACAAATATCATAATCAGCTTTATTGGCCACGCAGGTGTAAACATGCAAGGAATCTGACTCCGGTTTCTGCTCGCTCTCAATGTCAAACACATTTCTTTAAACAAAATGCAGGAAGATAGAAGCTGACGTACGAAGACAACGTGGCTGAACTGGATGTTTAATCAAAGCAGTCATTCTGTATTTTTGTGCCTGAATATTTTTAATAACCACAAAGTTCACATTGAAATTGAGCTACAGGTGTTGAATTAATGTAAATATGTCATTAATGTGTTAATGGTTCTGCACTGCATGGAAGCGTTGTATGAATATGTGTATTTAAGACTATTTATAGCGCGCCTGTGTGCTATTGGATCATTTCATCTACTGTCTACCAATCAAACGATCGTGAGGAGCGAAGGTGAAATCCTGCCTGTGATTAGCTTCTTTCACTATTGTTCGGTGTAATTCCTCAAAAAAGAAAAAAAAATATGTGTCTGCTGCTTGAGAACTTTGTGATTTTAACAAAGATGAAAGACTTTTGTTCGCCTTCGATAACAACGTGAATCTCAGCCACAGGAGCACCCTCAAAGCCTCATGGGAGGTGTAGCTGTTGAATGTTGACAAAATAAAGGCTGTCTGAAATCATTCATCAGTCATAGTGTCCGATCTGTGAACCCTACCTATGGCACTATTATCGATTATCCCACAATGCATTGTAAAAGCAAATGGCCCCTGAGGTTGACTACATTATGCATTGGCTCAGTGCTGCATGCTTCATCAATGATTGATCTGTAAATTTAATCTGTAAAGGATTAATTTAGTAAATCTCAGAGCTGTGGCTTCTCTGAACCAAAGACTGCTTGTTTTGTCAGGGCGACAGTCCAAACCGTCCACCCCTGAGGGTCTCAGGGGGGCTGGAGTCGAGTCAGAGACAACGGATTCAGGCTCACGCTCGTTCACACCTGTGGACAATTTAAAGTCCGTTAACCTAAATGTGGAATAAAACCCACTCTGAACCTGCGAGGAGACGGTGCTAACCACTGCACCACCCGGTCCAAAGCAAAGATGCACAGAAAACAGGATTTAACGTGTTGTGAATAATGAACGAGTGAATGATTTTACACGTGGCCGACGTTTCATGTTGGTGCTCAAACTCTGTCACAAATTCTGTTCAGTTATCAACAAAAGCACCATATTTGTTATAATTCAACTTTCAGGAAGATGCATGAAAGAATCCCTCAAAGAGAAAGTATATCGTCGAATTTTCTTTTACCACATTTATATGAATAGCGTTTGATTTATGAAGGAAAGTGCAGCCTGTGCACATCCTGTCAGCCCTCCATGTTGTTGCAGGACGCGCTGCTGCTGTTTGGTCACCGGTTGGACGTCTGTTGTTGTGTGAGAGGAGTAAGAGCGGCACAAATTCAATCACATTCATCCACTCGTGCAAACAGATTTATTGATCCAACCTCACTGACAGCAGACGGCTGAACTCATCAAGGTCATCAGAGGAGACGGAGTAATTGATTATGGTTTCTGTCGTTTGTGCTCTGCAATGCTGAATCATCCTCAGCCTCTGTGAGAGGAAAACGCTGCAGCACGCCGTCTTTCAAACGCCGAACATCCGCTCTGACTGAGGACGATTAATGTCCCGCAGCGTCTCCACTCAGGAGAAACTTTATGTTTCCATTTGATGAGGTTCTCGCCATCAGACCGTCTCACCGTGTGTCTCAGTTTACTCAGTGGAGTCCACCATCTCAGCTGTCAAACCGCCAAATGCCAGCTCCTCCAGTCCAGGCCCATAACTCACAGCCTGACTGGCTGCGTTTCACGTACGGGAGCCGTCGACCGCAGACAGAAAGCAGGTCGACTCCACTGTGTCAACAGCAGCTGTGGTTTTATGGATTGATGATGAAAGGTCAAACACTGTTGAATAAAGCCACACCTCAAAATAGAAGAGGATATTTCCAGAAGATTTCCATAAAATGTGATGAAACATTTCTGTGGAGCAGCAGACACAAAAATCATTGAAGCCGATGAGCTGAAACATCAAATATATCGACGCAGCGTCAAAACTTTTTGGAATCAGTGTTGGAGAGTCACATTGATGACATCAATCTTGACTCACATAAAGAATTTAAAGGAGAAGTTCAACATTTTTAATTAATTGTTATTTCTACAGTCTGAAATCACAGAGAGCAACAGAGGACTCTGTCTGTCATTCCACAGCTGAAAAACAAAACTTTAAAGCCAAGAAGATCAAACTAACACGGCTAGAATTCAAAACCAGTTACAATAATGGGAAAATAAGAAGTCAAGTGTAAAACAAAGGACATCAAGTACAATACTGAATAAATATGAATATAATATAAAGTGTTAAATGAGTTTCAGACCAAGTTTAAAATGTAGATCAGAGTGAATGACGAGCCTCAAACACAACACCTCCTCAGACACACACACACACACACACACACACACACACACACACACACACACACACACACACACACTGGAGACAGCTCCCTATAACTGTAACATCAGGCAGTTTGATTTATGGAGGATTTCATTTGACTCATTATGGGACATTTTTATAGCATAATTGTAGCAGTTAGATCTTACGTCATCTCTGACACACACACCCACACACACACACGCACACAGATCTCCGCTCCACCTCCTGATGCTCGTATCTCATGCGTCGTTACTGAAGCGGCTGCTTGCTGCTGTGGTAACGCTCTGGTAAAGAGGCTGAACTGTGATTTATAAACCATCCGACTGCTGTGGCCTGATAACCTCCACGTCTCCTGAGGAGGTGATTCAAGGCCACAGTCCAGCTCTATTTCAGGCTCAGCTGGACCTGCTATCACATGTGTTTTTATCAGCGAGTCTCACAATAACACGACGGGCGGAGCAGCATAAACTCTGCAGAACTACTGCAGCTGGCCAGATAAGACATGTGAGAGGATGAATGGAGCAACACAACAGGCTCTGTCTGTTCACCTTTCATGTCCAGTGGGAGGATATCAGCACCAGAGAGATGCATCAGGTACAAACAATGAGCTCTTGTTCAGAAGGAGAGCAGGCTGTTAAAGTATATCTTATTTTTATAATGTAGATTAAAAATAAAAATACAAACAAAAGGCTCAAATCATAATGAGCTGTAATCATCCCTTAAATTGTCCTTTTGCCTGGTTGCTTAAATGAGCCCACTGACTGATGTCTTAATGTTTTATGATAATTTTTTACAGTACAAAAAAACTCTTTCACATTCAACACACAAAACATTTGTGACAGTGTGGCAGCAGACTGTAAATAACTGCTTTACTTAGCAAGACTTTGTGTAGCACTTCAGAGATGGTAGAAGGACAGTTCACTGTAGAGAAACAAGTATGTGAAAACGTGTCTCAGTCATATGTTTCACACTGTCTTTCGTCACTGTGTGACGGTGCAGTAACAGAGTCTGAAGCCTGGGACGTCTCTACGTCCCGTCAGAGAGCCTCAGCGCGCTGTTTGATGTGTTTAAAGGAGGACGAGGTCGTGCGTCCAGGGGGACGTGAAGGTACGACGGCTTCCTGGAACAGCAGCGTCAGGAGTGTGAGGCGTCTCGCTGGGAGCTAATTGGTGCTAGAAGCCTGCGCCTGCATCCTGCTGATAGCGCTGGTATCTGAGACACCGAGCGGTTTGTCCAATTAGTTGGTAACACACACGCATGGACGATGCAGTGGAGCCTGGAAATAAACAGCAGAACAGAACAAAACGACAAGAGGAGACGCTGCATAATGTACAGTACGAGAGTCAGTTTACTCAGTGTGAAAGCCGGCGTCAGATCATTCGTTCAAACACGCTCCTCAGTGCTTATTTCAGTGCATTCAGAGCTGAATGTCCGTGCACACAGTCCTCAATGTCCCAGCTTATTTTCCATGACCACACTTTGGCTTTTGTTTACTCCACTGATAAACTCAGCGCAGCACTTTTGGCAGCTGAACCTGAGCCCAGAGCTCTGGCACTTAACAGGCCGAGTCAAAGCTCCTCTGTCTCTCCGAAATAACACCCGCCTCCACCCCTGCAGCCAGCTCCATCCAAAGCCTGCACGAACCTCTGCTGCAGGTCCACGAACTGCAGCCGTCGATGAGTTCACATCCTAAATGTGCACGTTTAAGGGCCTCAGCTCGTCTCATGCTTCACATTATGTCAAAGATACGTTCATGAATCCAGAGAGTAAACTGTTGTTCATTAACAGCTCTCATCCTGCTACTACACAGAGCTTCTGAACGGAAGTGAAGGTTTGAGCAGTGAAGGTGCTCATTGACTGAGGTGTTAACGTCCGGGGCCACCGATTGGTCAGTGCACCTTTACCTACAGGACAGAAACACGCTTTGCATTCAAGCCCCCTTCAGCTGCAGTTACTCAACCATCGCAGGCCTTCAGGCGACCTCGCCAGCAAACTGAAGAATTATTTACCAGCAGCTTGACCTGAACCGTACTCAGAGTAAACACAGAGTGGATCCACTGAACTGTCAGCAGAGCCTCAATCCTCAAATCCAAACTAAATGTGCTAATGTGCACCTCCTCAAAAGTGAACCTCCTCCACTGTGAAAATACATTTCAAGCATGCATTTCTCCTCTGAGGCCGCTTTATCTGATTATCAGACATTTCAGCCTGATCCCGCTGATTTCACAGAGGTGAAGTAAACCTGCACAGAGCCGTCACAAAGCATTTTTTCCTCACGTTGATTCCCGGTGGCTTCCATAAAGTGGTCACTGGTCTTCCCGGGGGCCACAAACAAACAAACAACAATAAAAAAAAAGTCAATTTAAAATCACAGCATGGATAAGATCAGAAAATAAAAGATAAACCGGATATGAAGATCAGAAAAGTGAACACATAAAACTACAAATAACTATTTTATTATGAAAACCAAAACAAAAAGGTTCCAAAACAGCAGAACAAAATAACACGTATGTTAAATTGATTGTCTTCTGCTCCACCTGCAGCCGGTCCAGAGGCAGGCGTCTGTTACACATTAACTGTGAGCACACTGTGCAGTTAGTGACCAGTAGCTTGACTTTTCACCGCGTCACCAAACCTCCAGAGTCAAATCGTATGCAAAGAATTTCCCCGAGCCGCTGCACTATGGGACCAGAGGCTCGTGACCTCTTAGAACGTCTGTTTGCAGGCGTCCACAGAACAGGATGAGAAGCGCTGCTCTGCTGGACGGACTCCTCATCAGCTGCTGTAGTTTCACATTAAACCGCTTCCAGCTCGTTGGTGCATAATTAGACTTCCTGTGATCAGAACTATTAGCTTCAAAAACACTCAGAATGGATTTTATGGACAATTCAATTCAATTCAATTTTATTTGTATAGTGCCAAATCACAACAAAAGTTGTCTCAGGACACTTTCCATATAGAGCTGGTACAGGCCGAGCTCTTTTATCTACAGAGACCCAACAATTCCCTCATGAGCGAGCACTTGGCAACAGCGGTGAGGAAAAACTTCCTTTTAACAGGCAGAAACCTCAGACAGAACCAGGCTCTGGGTGGGCGGCCATCTGCCTCGACCGGTTGGATGAGAGAGGGAGAGCGAGAGAGAGAGAGTGAGACAGACAGAGAGAGACAGACAGAGAGAGACAGACAGAGAGAGACAGACAGACACACACCTACATTTTTAACAGATATGGATCCTTATTTCATTGATACTGATCACAGTTTCTAAAGCTCTTTAACGGCAGTTTGAATCCTCACTTTTTGTCGTGAAACATAAAGTACACTAGCACAGACACTGGGAGTAGTTTTGGGATAAAGATGTGCAGAAACAGCGTCTTAGCCTCTCTAAATGTGAGCGCTGCCATCATTAGACAGACCTTTGCCTTCTGTGGTGACTCCTAAATTGACGTGTATATCCTACGAACGTTGAAATAAGGTGTTTTTCCCAACATTGTGTTCGTTATCAACCATCAGCTGCTTCAGCTGTCAGTCCAGCTTTCTGATGGCTGCTGGACGTTTTCTCATTTCTGACTCGAATTATCTGTCTCCGTGAGGACTTACACATCTGTAACTTCTCAGAAAATGCATCATGTTTCAGCTCCCATCTCTTTTATTGAAGTCTTGAACCTTGAGACACTGATTTTTTTTACATCTCTCTCGTGCTGGAAAACTCATCTGGATTTCAGCATGTGAGTACACGCACTAATCCAGGACTGGATTAGATATTACTGCCTTTCATTGTCTTTGTTAGTCACTTTTGTTTCACAATGCAAACACATTATGTCACATTTTCCTCAGTTTGGGATATTTAACCTTTTCAGAGTAACAGTTTGCATTAATGGTGGTGCAATAAGAGAAATAACTGATTTACGGTATCCATGAACTAAAGACACAGCAGTCTCTCTGTCATGGGGTCAATGTGCTGAATACAAACGATCACGTGACCCCAAACTCACAGCAGCAGGTGGTCTTAATCTCAGTGCTTCAGACTGGTAGAAAGCCTGCTGTGGGCTGAAGAAGGTGTGCAGCGCACAGACTAATGACTAACAACACGGAGGCCCCGGCTGGTTCACTGCATGTCAGCCTGCTGGAGGTGAAGTGATACGACAAGCTATATTTAGCACCCTCCCACCCAGATATTGCACCAATAGAACGACAGCGGTGCCAAACATTCACACCCACTGGAAGAGGCCTTTTCACAGCAGACGTTTGGCTTGATTGTCAAAGCACAGGTGACGTTAACGATGAGCCGACATGCACAATAAGACGACCCTGAGAGATAAATGGAATTCAGCCATCATTCGTTTTGAAGTCAAAAGAGAAGCTGCAGAAATTCCTTGTTTTTGATCACGAACAGCGTGGATGTACGTCAACAATAAGCAAAAATAAGTCAGCTTCATTTCGACTTTTTGTTTTCTTCCTGAACTTCAGCCGGCGTCCCGTTTCTGCCTCCTCACGCACACACAAACACGTTTCTGCCAATTCTGACAAGTTACCGTTTGAGGTGTGTCAATGAGTTGTCATTTTGAGGCGGCGGCACGGCTGCCGTCCTCGTGGGGAAATGAACAGTGTGGTCTTTGTACGCTCGGGACAAAGCTGGTGCTGTGAGTCAGCAGGAGGACCTTGAGGAAGGACACCTGAGCACCAAAACGCCTCCCTGCTGCCTTTTCAAACACAGGCTGTCAGTTTGGAGCTCATCCTGGCAGATCAGACACACATTGTTGGAGCGTTTCAGCAGCGTAAAGTGGGTGCAGTGAAACAGTTTTTCCTGTTTTGAAGGACTTGAGGAAAGTTGTTTGCCCAGACTGTTGACACAGCTGCAGCTAGAAAATACCTGTTCATGGGCACCACCACAGTATCAGAGGGACATTACATGAGCCCAGATAACTCAAACTCTGCACAAGCCTCTGCTAAACCTTCCAGGAGGGAGAAATCGTACCTTTTGTCGCTGCTCTGAGGTCATAAACTACAGATTTGACTACATACCGCTGCTGTTTTACATTGATGCATGTTTGAAATTCTTATTTTATCTTTGTTTGGTCTTGCATTCCTGGAAAATCTTTCCCATGTATAGTCGGCCAGCGCGGTGTCAGAATGTGCAACAAGTTGTGAGAAATACTCGCAGGCCTTTTGTGCACGCAGGGTTTTACCAGGATTATCAGTGGTGAAGCTAATCCCTCTCATGCAGGATGCCTGCAGAGCAATGCTGAGTGTTGTTTATTGTCGTGGTGACATGGTGAGATTTTTAATACCAAGAAACCTTCACAATATCTCTACATTACAATTCAGCTATGAGGGTTTTTCTATCGAGCCAATGACTCCCCCAAATTCCAACAACACCGCCATGCTAGCAGCTCTGTGAGGCGTGCACATTGGTGTTGAGAGCAATGTTAGCGTCAGCATGCTAACATGCTCACAGTGACGGTATTTACATGCTGATGGGAGACAGTGCTCACCATGTTTGCCAGCTGTGGCTGATGGGGATGCCGTTGGCTTTGCAGGTGTTTGGTCATAAACCAAAGTGTTCGAGAAAGTGAAATTTTCACCTGATGATGGCACAAGAGGGTAGTTTCATTCACCGTGTTCTAAACAGAGATATTTCAGTCTGGATCTGTGGAGCTGGCCGACCAGCAGCGCTGCGTTCCACAGAAAAAAGGACCCTCTTGTTGTTAATGTTGTGAACTTTAACTGTGAACTGAGCTGAATTTGAGAACAACAGCAGAAGTTCGTTTGGAGCAGTAAAAAGAAGAAAATGTACCTTTGAGGATTCATGCAGTGCTGCATGGCTGTAAACAGTAAAGCTATGAGCAAAATGATCATCGTTCACACACAATATGATGTTTGTGCTAATTTCCACTGAGTGAAATGAAGTTTTATCTTTACGAGGCCTCCGGGAATCCCCTTAGAACTCATGGGAGTCTTCGGCCTGTTCCTCAGGAACCACAGGGACATGTGAAATATTTAAAAAATAGCTTTATCAAAAATAGCCTTCTTCCCTTGAGCTTCTTTTCGGTAAGTATTTGCCATGTGCCTGACTTAATCTATCTTTGCCTCAAAGCAAAGGGCCCCTCAGGAAATGCTTGCCCGGGGCAGAGCAGGGCTCCAGGATTTCCAGGGGAAAAGGTGTTGAGAGAAACCTGATCCGGCCGCGGGGCTCTGAGGGGGCTGCTCGTGAGGAAGGTCTAGTGGCAGTCTTGGAGAAAACGGAGCCCTCAGCCTCCTCAGTGCTAACATACCTGACATACTGAAGAGATTCTGTGAGCTGACCCACAGAAGCTGATACCAAACACAGCTCGACCGTCTTAACCGTGACCTACATATCACATCGTAAACAAAAAAATGAACATTTTATATCCTGTTACTGTCTGTGATAGTGTGTCAGTCCATGTCGTGTACCTCAGTATCCCTGTACACAGACTACATGCAGTCAGTGGTTCAGGAAATACCCACATCCTTTACTTACAGTGAGGAGGTAATACCACAGTGTAAAAACTGCACTAATCAATATCTTTATTGTATTTCGTTTATTTTCGTCACAACAGTGGATCAAATGACGACATGTAATGTGAAACCCACTTCACAGGCAGCCGTTTGCTTAAATGTTAGCCATCTACGTTACACAGGAAAAGGTCAGTTAATTCAGGTTTAATTTAAAGTGTGTAAAATGTATTCCTCCTTAAAACTGCACCGATCCTTATTTTTATATCAGTGAAGCAAATGTCCACATGTAATGAGTTGCAGGTCCCCTCAGCTCCACAGTGATTTAGCATCTTTCAGCTCATTGTTTTGGTTTTACACAAATCTATCTGCACATTGGTCGTTCAGTTGATCTGACGATATCACTGTTACAACATTGGCCGGTTAAATGGAGCTTGAGATGTTTGATGTGCTCATAAAACTTTATTATATCCATATTATGTAAAGTCAAATCTATTGTGTCCTTGGATTAAGGGTGAAATATGAACCATCAAGCTCGCCTGATAACAAAAACCTCTGTGGAATGGAAGCCATCATGCTAACCATAAAATCAACATCAGAAGAGAAAAAACTCATGAATGTGTCCATTCTACTGTCTGTGTACACAGCTACCTTCAATGGTCCATGTCCTCTTTGAGAGTAATATCAGCAGCCTTTTAAGTGTGGCTGTCTTTATGTGTGTGAATAAAGGTCCGAGTTCGGACGAGGGAGAACTTCTCTTTGGAATAAAGTCACATTGTGCGATAACACGGCCCACCACGCACCTGGTATCTGAAGCCAGCCGAGCAGCTGCTGTGTTTCCACACCACGTTACCATGGATGTGGATGGCAAACACTGAGGTCTGTGGGGACCAGAGGCTCACCCTCCTCCTGCTCCACACACACACACACACACACACATACACACCTCCTCACGCATCAGCGAGTGGGTCAAATAGTTAAGAAATTGGCCACACAAAGACAGACTACATCAAAAGAGGGTTAACTCTCACTCATGAGCATAAAGGAGCCAGTTCACCGACCAAATCTGCTTTCCTGTGGTTGTAATGCTCTTTCACTGCAGGCAGTGTCAAACTCTGGGTCAGTGAAAGTGCCCTGAGAAGAAAATATGTTCAACCCTTAACGATGGTTCCTGCCTACGTTATGTAACCTGCTACAGATATGACTCCATCCTCAGTTCAGCTGTGTGTAAAACATGTTTTCTCCACCAAAGGTGGGAACAAGTCATTGTAGCAAGTCACAGGCAAGTCTCAAGTGTTGGCGAGTCAAGACCAACAAGTCCTGAGTCAAGACCAAGCTCTAAACTCCAGAACAAGTCGACATGCATCCTTCAGACGTAAAGCCATTTAAAATGTTCAAACAGAGGAAATGTGTGTATGAATTAAAACACATTCAAATAAACTTCACAACATCTAAAAGCAAACTAATCAGGTGTTTTTGGTACATTCTTCCTGCTCCACAGTTACTGTACAGTCATCTGTAATTTCAGCACTGAACGTTTTGCATGTTGTCGTCCACATGTGATCATCCGATCATCTGTCTGCTGCCCTGCGCTCCCAAACCAGTCTGTGCCTGTTGCTTGTGCAGTATGATTGGATGCAGGACAGAGTTCATTTACTGTAAAAGAATTTTATAGCATCCTTTTTAATTTATATGTCTTGGATAAGATTAAATAGGAGTTCAAGTTAAAGTCAAGTTGCAAGTGTTGGATTTTATCAGATCTTTAGATCTTGACCCCAGTCACGGCTTTACCAACAGATAAGACAAAAGTGTTCCAGCTGCGAACAGTATAGTTAAGTGCAACTGGCTGATAAGTGGTGAATGACAACATGAATCTAATCTATCGTGACTTCTGATGACTCCTAACAAAATCTTATGATCAAGAAATATTTATTAAATCATAGATTTCATGTGTATTACAATATTCTAAAAGATATGTTGTCGTTTTCCTTTCATTTGAAGGCGTTTCTCTCCACAATTTACAGCTTGATGCGATATTTGAATGAGCTTCACTGGAAGATTACTGCGCCTCTACTGCAGCTTCACATTGGACCATATATACAGATGAAACACTGACATCTGCTGGACAAAGATCGGAACTGCAGTTCATCTTTTGGGAGCCGCCCAGTAGCTGTTCTACGCTTTCCATTGGTTTAAATTTAGAGCAGCGCTATTTGATTGGTCACATTCTTTTCTGTGGGCCAATCAACGATTTTGTTTACAAGCACACACAAAGGTCGTAGTTCAGGAAAATGTGAAGTGACGTAATTAGCTTGCAAGACGGAGGGAGCAACTTATGAAATCTACAGTTGAGAGAAAATGAATTATTCTGACTCATAAACAAACTCCAGACTTCGTCCGACCATGCTGGGCGCGTGTGTAAACGGGCTGAGGTCGTCGGTGTCGCTACAGAAGGTCGGTGGCTAAGCTAACGGAGCTAACGGTAGAGAAGCTAACGTTACTAAACCTAGTGGGACTTTGACCCAACCTTTGTATTTAGTGAAAATACTCCCTGTTGTTTCGGCTATATTAACAGAGGAAAGTATGATTATGTTTAGTTTCTATGGCAGAGTAACGGTACACAGCCAAAGCTCTGAAGTTGTAGAGTTCCCGTTAACTGATGTAACCGGATGTTTACAGCTCGACTGATGACATTCAGGTCAGACTCTGTTATTTCTGGCCTCAGTATTCTTCGGGTTCAGAGACAGAGACTAAGCAGCGATCATCACGGTGAAATTTAAACATTTAGTTATGATGGAGGAGCAGACAATGACATGTCTGTTATCCCCGGTGAGCACTGACGGGTGGAGCTGTGTGCACTGACAGCAGACCTCTGTAACAACGCACACTTCTTCTCGTGGTTCCAACAATAATGGCTACGTTCCATTCAGGTGTTCCCTTGTGTTGCCTCTGGTTTATGACATTGGCACACCTAAAAGGAGCAGGGCCAGACTATTTACAGCTGTGCTTTTCCTGCTTTGATAAGTCAGACTCCCTTCCATAATCAGGATAATCTACTTTCCATAAAGCATGAGTCCACATTAGACCAGTGACGTCTCCTCAAACTGTCTCTGCACCAGTCGCTTTGCACAGTTCAACCCAGTGTCTTGCTACACATAGAAATTTGTTGCCTTTAACTTCAAGAGTCAAGCTTTATTGACAAAGAACAAGCTGCACTGGAAAAGTCATCAACAGAGAAAAGCCCTAAAGATTTTGGAAACAAAGGTTCGAACAGGAGAACATGAGAAGAAAGAAGAAGACGGTGTTTTCAGTGTTATTCTCATTGGTCATGTAACACGTCATTCGTCTGTTTTCAGGTGTGCGTCCTCTCCCTGCTACACCTGAGACATCGGCTCTATCGCTGTCCTCTGCAGGCGTGGACGAGAGGCCCACGCAGCGCGACCATTCGCTGCCTCTCAGCCGGACCGGATTCACCCGCTCCCTCCACGCTGACCGACTCCTCTGAGTGCCCCGAACCAGAACCCAGCTCCGCCTGGTCTCCCGACCAGGGTCCACCACCTGCTCCCACCCACTGCTGCATGAGCGGCTGCCATAACTGTGTGTGGATCGAACATGCAGAGCAGCTGCTGGAGTACTACCACGACGGAGCCGACAGGGCGCTGGCTGCTATTGAGGAGAACGTCCTCGACGAGAACCTTAAAACCTACTTAAAGATGGAGCTCAGGCTCTTAAAAAAGACGTGACTGCCCGAGGCCTCAGAACAATTGTTCTCATGTAAGAACCTTTCACTGACTGAGCGTAAGCACTTCCTTTCCTTTGCACTTCCTCCCCCTGTGGGTCCCACAGTTCATGTCTGAAACTGAAGCCAGTTTCCAGGTCAGCAGGTGGAGTCCGCCTGTCCTGCCTGACAAAACATTCAGCTGTAACTGATGATCAGTCAGCTAAAGGATGTTTCCAGTGAGGTGAAAGTGAAAGTGAGCACACCTGAGACGTTGGAAATAATCCGTCATTGTGCAGGAAAACCTGTACATGTACCTGTCTGACTACTTCCTGTTTCCTGATGTTAGACTTCTTTCTGGTGTTTCCAAAGCTCAGCAGTGAGTGCAGAGTGAGCATCACTGACAGGAATGATGCCAAACGTGAGAGAAATCAGACCGAGGTTACTTGAAACTGGATTTGTTCTTTAAGTTTTGCCAACAAACTCACCTGTTACACTTCAAAAGCCGCGGTGACATCAGTCTCTGCTTCAGTCTGTGAGGTGTCTGAAGTGGTGGGTTTGGTATATGATGCAGATGTTGCCGTTGTCACTATAAGAAACTCAGCATGTCAGTTAATGTCTTTGTTGCTCATTAGAAAATCCTTTTATTCATGTTTTTACCGTCTGATTCAGTAATCTGTATAATTCATTGATTTATTGTCATGTTCCTTTAGTCTTGAAGCACTTTTGCACATTTGCTTTATTTATCAGTTTGAAGTTTGAACCGAAGTATTTAAAGTATAGTATTCAACTGTTTATCTAAATTATGTATTTGAAGCTTATTTTTGAGGCGTGTTTGTTAAATAAAGGTTGAGTTGAACAAACTGTGGTGAGAGCTGTTTTCCTTCAGGACCAGGAAGGACCACCAGGGGGTGCCAGAGAGACGTGAGGCTGTACCTGCTCTGATGAGGGTGAAGTGTTTTGGCTGAGCCTCTTGTTCATTTCATCCCTGTGTGGATTTATCCTGCTTCTTTTCAGAAACAGTCTGAAGTGTTTTCACGCTGTGTTTATGACATAATGATACAGGATTGGCTTTCAGACAGAGCGGCTGAATAAAAATGAAGTCTGTCGGTATATTCAGGAAGATAAGCTAAGACTTTATTGATCCCACACGGGGAAATGAAGTCATCACAGCCAGCAAGTATGAGAGCCAGCTGCCTTTAAGAGACAGCAGTAATATATGAAAACTATCGACTCTCAGTGTAAATTCTCATGTGAATTCATAAAAATCTAATTATCAAACCATCAGAACGAGTCTTTAATGAACGGAGGAGGCGGCTGGGACGTAATGACCTGATGGATCTCATCAGAACAGAAGTAGAACATGTTCAGATGTCAGAGTGACGTCTGTCAGTCAGCTGCTCTGGAGCCTCTTCGTCTCATGGAGCCACTTCCTGAGGCGACGGTGACCCTGAGCTCCCCGACTGAGTCAGCAGGAGTGTGGTGACAGTGATGCACTTTAAGTCCTGATTACACAGGTGCCAGTGGGCAGCTCCGGCCTCAGTTATTCTTTGATCTGGGTTATGCAGAGGATTACAAACTGATCATATACAGAACAGCGTACAGTGACTCTGACGTGGTGGAAAGAACTGCAGACAGATTAGCGCCGATGGCGCCGCTGCTGTGTGGCTTTGTGTGGTGCCAGTGTGTGACATCCTACCCTGAGGCGAGTGTAGACACACGGTCAGCTCACTTCTTCTGATTAAAGTTCTGAGATGTTTGCATCACTGATGTATCTGTTTGTGACTGTCATCACTGCACGGCAGTCAGTTCATTCACTGAATCATGATTAGCCTTAACGATGCTCCATTGGCTGAGGAGCTAAACATCAGTTAACGGGTTTTTTCTCATGGATCAGGCACAGATTTCAAACCTTTGTCAGTCATATGAGAGTGACCGTTAATCGTGGACAGAGAGCCGGGCACGTGTGCCCTCCTGCTGAGGGCTTAAGGGTCATCAGGAGCGGCTGGACGGACATGCCCTGAGGCGGTGATGATGAACAATAAGCCCCTCCCCCTGCACATGTCCCAAAAAGGAGACACTGAAAGACCCATTTTATTTGACTGAATAGCTGTTAAGCAGCTGTTTCACTGAGTGAGGTGGAGTCAGTCACCTCCGCTGGCAGATGCTCTACAGGTCAGAGCGATTTCTTATCAGCGAAGGTGAAAATGATTTAAAGGCTCTGCTGTTCTGGAGCTTTCCAGCTTTCAGGTCACAGTTTTCATCAGCGGGTTGTGGTGAGACAGTTTTCTAAACTAATGAACACTGAACCTCAGCTTTGAAGCCAGCATGGATGAAAAGTCCTTCCAGATGTTTTTAAGACAAATAAAACTTCTCTGCTCTCAGAGATGCTTGAAGATGACGTCTGCTCCTTCCCTCACTGACAAATGCAGAATGTATGAAAATATTTTTCATTTCACAAGTTTAACTGCTGGACAATTTATGTCCTATCCTCAGTGTCTGTGCCCTGGAGGTTTCAGGTTTCCACTTGTGATCCAGGACCACGACTGGCGTCTGAACCTGCTGTGATGTCAAAAAGCTGTTGAAGTCATATTTAAGACGAGCTCAGAGAATCTGTCCTCCTTCAGCTGACGAATGTGAAAACGGCCTTCGAGTGTCAAACTCTGGATGGACGTCTCATGTCTGTCCATCCAGTGGCTCAGCCTCTGCTCTGTCATCTGTGGATATTTGGATGGCTCAAAGTAAACTCTGAATGTGGCCTTAAAGTGAAATCTACTTTTTTTTATTTCACTTTCCTCATCTGCACCGTGAAAGCATTTCTTTAATGTCTTCTGTCTGATGAAATAACCCTGATCACTAAATCTGGTTTACAGGGGGTCTAGTGAGAGATGCTGTCGCGTTGCATGATGGGAAATGTAGGATTCGTAGATTTTGGAGCTTTTCCTGAACTCTCAGTCTTTGCTGCAGTAATTCAGATGTTTTTCTTTAATGGAGGCACGACAGAATATTGGAGCCTCTCTTTCAGGCGTAAAGACACTGTGGGTACATCCACCTGAATGAACTGATGGAGCATTGATCAGCAGCTTAGTGGGCGTTGGATTATGGCTCTGAATGGAGGGCGCTCTCACTGCAGGGACTTACTCTGAAACATACAATAAGATGATCTGAGAGACTTCTGGAAGATGGAGCATTGAAGGTTTTGCCTGAAGCAGATGGTGAGACCATTGCATAACATGGCAGCAGGGGGCTACCAGGCCTTTCAGGAAGCTTCCTCCTCAATCCATAATCTGCATCAACATAACCCAGGCTGTATTATCTGGTTTATCCTGTTGTCTCAAATCAGTGATTTCATTAGCCATGCTCAGTGTTTTCTTGAGTTTTCTGGAGACAGACGCTCCTGTAGGCTGAGATCAGGATCAGAATGACCCGCTTACATCCTGTTTTTCTGTCTTTTTGTTTGTTATGCATCATGTGAAGCACTTTGAACACACTTACTGTATGAAATGTGCTTTAGCTTCATCACAAATACTGAGAACTGGATCAGTGTGGAAATGAATGGTTTTCAAATCAGAGCCAGAATCTTAAACTTCACAGTGACGCAGAGCGCATCATCACATCTTCATCAGTCTGGACCTGTGGACGTGTGAACATCATTCATACGTGTGAACTGTTGACATGAGAGCAGGGAGGCGGTGCGTTCCTAATCTTCTGCGGGGCTCAGCATATAAGGGGGCCCTAAGCCCCGACTGGCCCTCACAGCAAGCCTAGCATAGAAGTCCACTCATCTGCTAGACAGACCAGGGCTCGCACCCACTCGTCTGGCTGTCCTTCACCCAAGCAGCCGGTGAGTAGACCATCGCCTCATCACCTCCACCTCTGCAAACGACGCTTTTACTGAGGGCTCATGTAGTGGTAGCAAAGTGAGTAAAGACTGAGGTTTCTGTGGAAGTCAGCGGATATTATGGATAAAACGTTTTTAACTCGACTGGACCTTTAAATACTTTAAAACCATGATAACAATGTAAGGTGCTGCCATTTTGGTTCCTCTCTGAACGGTCTGGTTAAATAAAGGCCAAACAAATACAGATTTGTTTTCTAGTTTCTTTTTAAATTTTAAAATTTTATCATAACGTGAGTGAACGTGTGAAATAAGCTTTATATGAAGTCTTAGATTTGTATAAAAAATCAAACAATCTGAAAACGACTTGTAGGAAATAAGACATCAGTTCTTTAAGAACAGGAGACGACAGCGTCTGGTGCTGCCAGAGATGAAACGAGTTTTTCTATAAAACACTTTTTGAATTTAATAATTAAATTTTGTCCGAACACGAGCAGCCCTACAAAAATGTTGCCTGAACAGAACCACCTGGTTCCAACAGTCAGTGACAAGCTTCAGTGATTTCAGTTAGTTTTTCTTTTATGCTGGGGTCGGCTGCAGTGAGTCAGAGGTATTAATCTTTATCTGCATGTACTTACAAAACACAAACACAAAATGTGAAACTGAAGGCTCAAACATTTGTAGATTTGTGTTGTAAAGTGACAATAAATGAATTTTGATACCTTATTGCTTAAAAAGTAAAACTGAACTGAGTTTATGTTCTTTTATATTTTACTTCTACTTCACTTAAAGGACATCATTTGTATTTATTTTCCGTTAACGTCGGTTGGTTTCACTTCTTTCTTTGGTTTCAGTTTCAGTTTATGATAATAACTCAGTGCTCAGCGTTCACACACATTAAGATTCTTTTCTTAGGCCTCTAAAAGATTTGCTAATAACTTTCATGCTGATGTTTTGATATGATACGACTGTAAACTCTGAATATCGTTTCTCCTGCATGAATGAAGTTTGTTGGCTGAGGCCTCACACAGTTAGTGAAGCGCTGTACGCACATTAAAATAAGACTTGTTGAGGACCGTCTTTGTCATTGGGACGCAGTGAGCGGATTGATCACTGAGACGCTCAGTGCGTGCTCAGCGCTTCTGCTGTGCTGTCCTTGCTCTAACAAGATTACGTTTGGATGGCCGGCTTGAAACAGAGAGGGGGTGTAGTTATTAACTTGAGCCAGGGATTATGTAAAATTGGGTCATCCTCACAGAACAGGCTGCAAGGTAGTCCATCCCAGACACTCAATCAGTGGGAAATATGAGTGTAAATCCCGCCTGGTGCTTGTCAGATCAATAAGAGGATTAAGGCCTGTAATGTCAGACAGAGGTGACAGAGGCTGCACCGCTCCATGAAAACACGGGTTAAACAGAGCATCAGCTGGAACGGCTGAAAGCGGCTCATCCCTCCATCCTTTCAGGCCGTACCTCGGTTTGGATGTGCAACCTGAGTTTTTCTTTCTCCTTTCAGACATCATCACGACGACTACGCTCCAGAGAGCCCGCGCACACGTACCATAACTGCTCAGAATGAATCTCGAGCCCAAAGCTGAGATCAAGTCGGCCACCCGTGTCAGCGGAGGCCCCGCCACCCCACGCAAGGGACCGCCCAAGTTCAAGCAGAGGCAGACCCGTCAGTTCAAGAGCAAGCCTCCAAAGAAGGGAATCCAGGGGTATGCCTGCAGCGGCGCACGTTCTTCTTCAGACGTTTACACACAATGGCAAGATATGGTTTGTAATGTATTTTTCTTTGCAGCTTTGGTGATGATATCCCTGGAATGGAGGGCTTAGGCACAGGTGAGTTCATTGTAGGTTTTAAAATGGACTCCATGTCACTTCACACAGTCTGCACCCTAACGTCTGCGTCTGTTTGTTGCAGACATCACCGTCATTTGCCCCTGGGAGGCCTTCAATCACCTGGAGCTGCATGAGCTGGCCCAGTACGGCATCATCTGAGCCTTCGTGCATCTCCCTGCAGTCCTCTGAGGACTACAGGCCACGTCCATGCACTTCAAACCATCTGCCTCAGGCTCCGTCTCCTCGCTTTAAATGGAACTCTTCCAAACAAACTACCAGAATGACCTGTAACAAACACAAAAAATGGAAAAAGAGAAAAAAAAATCTTCAAAAAAAAAAAAACTTTCTGTCCTCTTTCACTGGATTCTTCTTCTGATTCTGCAGTTTACACACAGCGCCTGCTCACGTTTAGAGTCTTTTGATTTGAGTTTCACCTCTTTAGATCTGCACCGTTTCTCTGAGCGTCGTTTTCTCTTCTCTTCCTGTCCTACTTTTTTCTCTCCTTTCTTCTTCTTCTCATTTCTTCTCAAGGACAAAACTGAAACGTACACAAGCAAGGCAGCCTCAAATTGAGTTTAAGTGATAAACCCGTGAGGTGGGTGGGTTGCCACTTCATGCGCTTCGGCGCCTCTTTCTCCATCTCGGAGGCTTATCCATCGATGCCGAACATATAAAATGTAAAACCTGAATTCTGTAGAGACTGGACACCAGCTTGTCATTGCTGAGCGTAACCTTTGAGTGGGATAACGTTAATCAGTCGTCATCAGATATCCCTCTTTTCCCTGTTTGACCAACCTTTAACTGCACCCAAATTTTCTACAGTCATACAGTGTGGAAGTCTGACGCATGTGAGGAGTGTTGAGTGGAAGAAAATCTCTGAAAGCAGCAGAGAGAAAAGGTCCAGGACAGCAGGATTCCTTCCTTGCAGCATACAGTGTGTGATGTGTCAGGGCAGTAGTGCGAATCATTCATCATTTGGCCACACAGCTGAGAGGTACAGCATCTCCGTTAGCTTCCTGTCCCTCCTTACTTGTACATGTCCCTTGTATAATATTAATGTATATGAAAATGTGTATTTGATGTTTGCACGTTTATTTCTCATACTTTCACACAACCTGTGTGTTTATATTTGTGTTTCTAAGCTCAATATTTTAGCTCTCCATTGTTGTTATCTTGTAGATTAGAACGTTTTTCCTCATCGTCCTTCATCTTTCATCCGTCATTCAGAGTTACATTTACCTGTTCCTGATTTCATCATCGTCTCTTCTCCGTTGTCTTCTTCATCATCTTTGTTCTGTCACTCTGTTCGTGTTTAGACTCCGAAGTTTGCTCTCATCAACTTGAACCGACCTGTTGTACTCATACGATCAGTGCACGCACGCCTTTAGCTGCGTTAGCTTGTATTTCTGTAATCCTGACTTCATCTTTCAACACATCAGTCTAATCAACAAGATAATAACAAAGAAGTTGATCACTTTTCCCTGATGACATAAAGGTGGTGATGGAGGAGTTGGTGGATTTTTCTTCAGATGATGTTTACAATGACTGCACTGTGGGGGGAGGGGTGGCAGAAGGGTGGGGGGGCGGATGTTTCAGTACTCTAACCCAGATCTGAAGAGATGTATAACAGAGCTTTGACTTCTCTACAGGATGAGGAAAAAATAAAAAGAGGAAAATACAAATGGATTCATTCATTCTCAGCAAAAGTGCTCCTTCGATCAGGAGTCTGTAGTTTGATACTGACCAGTTCCATCTGTTCAATCTGCATTCTGGTCTTGAGGCAGAATAAAGCACATTGAATATACATGTGCGTATAAATTATACACCATGCATATATATAAACAACATTATGGGTTTGGTAAAAGGTGCATTCATACAGTATTTTCATCACACATTTGTATTATTATTATTATTATTATTATTATTATTATTATTATAATTGTTATTATTATTATATTCAACAGTCTTTCAAACAAAAAAATAAATAAAGAACTGAAATGCAGCCTTAAAGACCATCAAAGTAATGATATTAACAACACCAATCTCATTACAACTTTTAAAGATTTTAACTCACTTAATACATAGAAAATACATTAATAGGAAAAGGGAAATTTATACTTTGAGATGATAAACAGAACACCTTGTACTGGTGTGCAGTCATTGACCAGTTCGGTGGTGACAAAGATGACACACAGCACTGTGCACTGTGTGTGTACCCTGTCCGTCCATTGAAAACAATGCAGTGATGCGGTGATGCAGCTCCATCACACCCAGAAACCACCCAGCAGATTAGTTGCCATTTCATTCAACAGTTTTATTGACAAATGTGCACCATGTACGCACAGTATAAGATAAAGCGATGGAGTCTTGCATTTTGAAACGGGGTTCGTCGAAATAAATGTGGAATTAACGAACTTATTTGTACGTAATTGAAATGCAGTGAACCTGGGACTTCAAGGCCCCTGACGGCGCTGTGACCCGGGGCAGTTTCCCACTTTGCCCAGTTGATAATTCAGCCTTAGTTCTGCCTTGCATGTATTTATATTCTACAAAATCATTTCATGTTTGTGGCTTGGTGTCTTCGACATTGGAGTTGTGGTATAATCTGTACTTACTGCTGTAAGAGAATTGGAACTAAGCTAAAAAAGCTTGTTTCGGCCGTGTACGCTTCAGGGTGGGACCGGTGGGAAACGGTCGGTCACTAATGTCTGCAACACCCGGTGTTTGAGTTGTGGGATGGAGTTTCGTTGACAGACAGTACGCTACGTGAATTTTGTATTTAGTGTGTCTGTCTACTAACGCAGTGATATCTATCGGGAGTACTCGCCCGAGCAACATGGCAGATAATATTGTAAGTATAACGGAAGGTTGTGTTAACGGCAGTGAGGGGTCGACTCGGTTAACGTTAGCTAGCTTGTTAGCCGAAGTCCGGAGTGATGAGGCAGCAGAATTAGCTTGGCAGCTAACGTTCGCTTGCTATTATTAGCAAAGAGTGACTGGGGCCTGTTTAGCTAGCCGGCTAATGTTAGTCCTTTGGCTAGCAGACGGCATCCGAATAAAAAGAGTCATCGTTGGCTAACGCGGAACCCACATAACCGGCATAAAATCAGAAATGAAAATGTCTGGAATGTCGCTTAGCATGCTCAGCTCATTAGCCAAACATTAGCTAGAATATGCTCGGTAGATTTAATGGAAGCCAAGATGTTGTTGATTCACTTAAAGTGACATTTTGTTGACTGTGAATAAGCCCCGAACATCGTGTCAGCTTTAGTTAACGATGTCTGGTTCAAAGCCAACATCTTAATGTCACAATACAAAAGCTCTTTGTTAAGTAGAGGCTCCTAAGCTAACGACAACATTACTTTTCTGCACTGTCATCGTTGTCACAGTATCCTGACACTGACACCACTGTAAAGAGGGGGAGAAAAGGGGGAGTTATGACTGGCAGGTGTTTGGTAGTCATATTGACGCCGCATTAAGTCCACGTTATTTCTGTTTGTAAGCAGCTAACAATGGAGCTGTCCTTCCCAGCTGTGTGACCTGATACCTGAATCAGACCCCTGAATAACGTGTCTGTTCTCGTCTTTCTTTGCAGATCATTAGGGTACAATCCCCAGATGGGATGAAGAAAATTCCTTCTACCAAGAGGGAGACAGCTGCTGCTTTTTTAAAGAAGGTACTGTGTGGAAAACATAACAGTTTTCATGTGAGGATGTCTCAGATTTTTAGAAACCAGAGACAGTCACATCGTTATAAGTCATTCTCTCAAAGGTAGAACATGGACATCACGTCCTTTAACTGCACTGACTCTACAGCAGTGTTCAGGACTGGGACACGCAGTACACTCGTACCCGCTCATTGTTCATTTATGTTTAAGCTGTGCAGAGAGTACCAGAGCAGGTCAGCACTGCTCCCGTGTGCTCCTCTTCCTCCCACTGCTGCCATGTTGCTTGCTCAGAAAGTGTAATGGATGTGTTGCTTTGCTCTTCTGTGCAGCTTGTGGTTTAGCACAAATACATTTACATTTTGTCCTAAATGTGGATAGATTGAAGGAACAATCCTATTTTAATTTTGTTCCACCAAATATTCACAGATGCCTTTGAAGCAGTGGGTTTGAAAAACCTGAGTTTGAGCTGTGTTCCAGCAGACCAGTTGCAGCAGAGCGTTGCAGCAGCACCTCATTAAAAATGTATGCATCCGTGTGAAGGCAGGATGGTGTAGCCTGCAGATCAATCAGAGGAGTAGTTTTCACTCCCTGCCGATGTGCAGCCAGTCACAGGTGGAATGGAAAACCAGGAGCGTGAGGCACACAGGGCAGAGGCTGTCTGAGCCCTGCAGGTTGTATTTCTGAAGCTGAGACTGAATAAAAAGAGCTCAAAGCTCTCATACAGTCTGACAGCGTACAGCTCCGCCGAGCATCCAGAAATAATATCCATCCTCCTCTGGGTGGCTTTAGAAAAATAACAGTTTTATCCTCGAAAAACCTTGAAGCACTGGGCTGTTCTCTGCTTCTCATTACCGACGCTGACCTTAAAGATAAAACACTCAGCGCCGACTGTGATGCCGCCGGGAGCCGGTTTATGGTGG
Source organism: Chaetodon trifasciatus (assembly GCA_037975065.1). NCBI lineage: Eukaryota > Metazoa > Chordata > Actinopteri > Chaetodontiformes > Chaetodontidae > Chaetodon > Chaetodon trifasciatus. The sequence goes on along the minus strand of JBBMOE010000047.1, from coordinate 4,199,537 downwards.
ACTGTTGGTTTAGATGTCACGGGATCAATGCAGCTCGTTTTATTCCAAGATAATCGTTCTGATCTTATGTTGAAAGTTCACTAATGGTTGTTGAATTAAGTGCACATGAAGTGATGAATGCAGGCAAATTATCAGGATCAGACTGATTGTCTGCCGGTGTGTGATGTGATGAACAAAGTGCTATGGGACACTCTGTCGACCGACCAGCTCAGAGCGCTCTTAATGCCTTAGTTTGGCTCACTCTGCGATGACCTTAAGACGTGTTCCTACAAGCTGAGTTTCTGTCGTGCCAAGAGGCTCTGAGCTAATCTGCTTTCACCTTTGAACATGCACCTTTTTCATTGGCACATGCTGATTTGAATTGTTTCCAAGGGTGGATACTGAGGAAGCAAATATTCTGACACATCATGCAAATGATTAGCTCGGACTGATTTAAGACATCGTGTCCTTTCAACATCACATGCGCTTCATGGTGTTGAAAGTTAGGAGTATTTTGACGTTAGGTCATGAGTCCCGAGGCCGTCGTCCCTTCTTGGTGGCACGGTGGCACAAGTGGTAACACTGTCGCCTCACAGCTAGAAGGTCCCCGGTTCGAATCCCGCTGTGGGCGCTGGTGGCGTGTCCTCCACCATGCCTTCAGTGCCTGCTGCTCGAGGAAAAAGGGGCCTTTCTGTGTGGAGTTTGCATGTTCTCCCCGTGCTCACCTGGGGTATCCTCCATAAAATACCCCCACTAAAAACATGCAAGAAGATCACCACCTGACCAATGGTGACAACAATGGAACCGGTCCCCGGGCGCTGGTCGAATAGCAGCCCACCGCTCCTGGTCTGCCGTGGAGGAAGGTTTGACCATGGATGGGTCAAAAGCGGAGAAAGAATTTCACAAAATGCATGGCGTGTGCAGTTTCCCTCCTCAACTCTGCATGTTGTGTGTTAAAAAATTGTGATGAATAAAAGGAATCTTAATCTTAATCAGCACACTTTCTTTATTGTTTGTCTTCAGGTAGCCAAAGAGTTTGGGTTCAATTCCAACGGGTTTTCTGTTTACCTGAACCGCAACAAGACCGGAGAGATCCTGTCCCAGAACAAAACTCTGAGCCTGCTTAAGATCAAGTAAGTAAAAGCAAACAGTGTGTGGATTTTACATCTCATTGAAGCTGAGCTCCGCGAGTCCTCGAGAAGAGACGCCTCTAGTGAGGTGCATCTGCTTCAGGGAATGAAAACCCAGCTTACGTCAGGTGGAGTTATCGGTCGTAGCTCATCTGATGCTCAGATGTGCCGTTCAGACAAGAAGTAACACTCGAGCATAGACGCAAACGCTCATCAGCACGAGATCTTTGACGCAGGGAGTGTTTCCATAAGGTCAAATGTGACAGCTGCAGTGTTTGTCAGGAGGTTTGATGTCTTTACAGTTCAGATAATCCAGTGAAACCTGCTCACGTTCAGTGTAGCTTTAAGGTGTGACTGCTTCTGTCTCCTCTCCTTCGTAGGCATGGCGACATGCTGTTTCTGTTCCCTTCAGGATCCTCCTCCTCCTCCTCCGGGGAGGTGATGGACACAGCCACCCCGCACTCCTCTTCATCGCTGCCATCCATCTCATCTTCCTCATCCTCTTCTTCATCCTCCATGATCCCGCGGTCCCACTCGGCACCCCAGGTGCAGGAGGATGAGATTGATCAGTATCTGGCCAAGCAAGATGGGAAGATCTACAGGAGCAGAGATCCACAGCTGTAAGACAGACCCACAGCAGACATCCACATTAAATCTGAGCGTCACATGCGTGATGGTTCCTCTCTTTCCACAGATGTCGCCATGGTGCCCTTGGAAAATGCGTGTACTGTGTACCGTTAGAGGTGAGAGAAGTCACTCATTCACGGCTTTTGTTTCTTGACCCGCTGTGATGCCGGCACCACTGCCGTCTCACCAGTTTGTTCTAGTTTACTCGTTGAAACTGGCCTCTCTTGTTTCTGCCAGCCTTTTGACGAAGACTACCTGAATCACCTCGACCCACCAGTGAAGCACATGTCATTCCACGCGTACCTTCGCAAGCTGACCGGCGGAGCCGACAAGTGAGAAGTTGGTTTTAGTGTCTTTGGTGGAAATACACAAATTCTAGTCAGACTGTGACACTGTTTCGATCTCCTGCAGAGGGAAGTTTGCAGCTTTGGAGAACATCAGCTGTAAGATCAAGTCAGGCTGTGAGGGCCACCCTCCCTGGCCGGAGGGGATCTGCACCAAGTGCCAGCCCAGCGCCATCACGCTGAACAGACAGGTATGATGATGATGATGATGATGATGATTACAAACAGCCGACAGCAAGGAGCGTTCAGAGTCAGGCTTGGTGTGCACTGGCACTGTTTGAACATTTCTGTGTTGGCCAGCTGTTGTGTTGAGTCTCAGAGTGAGTGTTTTGGTTGCGTCCTGGATCCTGAAGAGGAGTTTTTGTTGAGATCAGGACTCATTCTTCAGTAGATGAGCTGTGGGTTTGGCATTGAGCACTGACTGCCTCCTCGGTGGAGGTCTGAGAGCTTTTTCCAGTGAAGTGTCCAGCTGTCATTTCAGAGTCTGTTCACACTGATAAAGGCTAATAAAAATAATGTTGTGAAAGTGAAAATATTAAACAATAAAAGGCCTAAATAAGATATTTATTTTATTACGTGAGCGTCCGGCATGCTCAGCCTTTGCTTGGAAGAAGTCTGGCCCTCGGACAAATGCACCTGACGTGTGACCGGTTTCCTCTGCTTTCAACATATCGCTCAGCGGCTGTCAGAGAGATGAGGAACAGTATTTGTGTAAATGTGTACAACTAATCATCACGCACACACAGACACACACACACTGATGGCAGCGAGCTGCCATGCAAGCTTCTGGCCTGACCATTGGAGCAGTTTGGGCTTCAGTTTTTGGCCCAAAGACATTGGACATGTGGACCGGAGGAGCTGCCAAACCTCAGCCCGCGCTGGGTCCATGTCTGCAAATGCAGTGAAACCTAAACACTGTGGCGTGGATGTAGCTGTCTCTGTCTCCTCTTGCTCTACCTGTTCATGCCTTAAAGAAGAAGATTTTTGCCCAGATTTTAGTTTTCACTCAGTCTTCTTCTCCCAGAAATACAGACACGTGGACAACATCATGTTTGAGAACCACACCATCGCAGACCGCTTCCTGGACTTCTGGAGGAAGACGGGCAGTCAGAGGATGGGATACTTGTATGGCAGGTTCACTGAGCACAAAGACATCCCTCTAGGCATCAGAGCTGAGGTGGCCGCCATCTATGAACCGCCACAGGTGAGGGTTCCTCCGGCTGTCACCGTCTGCTTCAGCTGCTCGCTCTGTTTGCCTTCCTGATGTCCTCGCAGTGTGTTTAACTGTCCTTCCATCAGAGAGTCAAAGGGCTCACTGACCCTGTCGTAACTCTTTGTTTCACTGTAGTGGTGACACTTGTCCCTGCTGTGTTTCAGAACGCCACTCAGAACAGCCTGGAGCTGGTGGACGATCCCAAAGCTGCAGCTGTGGACGAAATCGCTGCCAAGCTGGGCCTCTGCAAGGTGGGCCTTCGTTTCCTCTTCGCTCTGTCTGATGCCGAGCCTCCCAGCTCACTTCAGACACCGAATACTGACAGTTTGCAGCCTTGTGACAAGCTTTGAAAGTTGAATTTAAGGCTCGGGGCAGAGTTATGCTTCTCCGTCAAGGTGTTTATGCCGTCTCACCACTGAAGCCTTCAGCACATTCATTTATTTATAATTCATCAAAGAGTTTAGCCCTTTTTCAGCAAAGCACGCTGCTTCTCATCAGTCTGTTAAACATGAATTTGTCTGTGTGGCTGATGGGACCTGCTTCTGCCTTCATACAGCCTGCTTTCTCTGGCTGTGCTGCTCTTTGCATCTGTGTCTACGTCACATATGACGTCAGTGTTTCTGGATCTGATTTTTATGGCTGCACAAACACTTACTTTCATGATAGATGAATCTGCTGATTATGGTCACCGTTAATGATTTGTTCTATAAAATGTTAGAAAAAAGAAAAGTTCAAGAAGACACATTCAGATGTTTTATTTGATCAACAGTCTAACACTCAGAGTGTCATAGATGACCAAGAGAAGCTGAAAACTGACATTTTACCTTCAAAATGACTCTGATGATGATCGCAGCTGCTGCAGATGAATGAGTGAATCGTTTCAGCTGCACTGAGTTCATCTCTTTGGGTCTCAGGTGGGCTGGATCTTCACTGACCTGCTCTCTGAGGACACGAGGATAGGCACCGTCCGCTACTCGAGAAACAAGGTGAGGACGCAGCTCGCTCAGACGGCCCGTCCGTCAGACTCAGGCGCCGCTTTCCGCCATGTCTTACCGCTGTCTGCGCTTCTCTTCTGTTAGGACTCGTACTACCTGAGCGCAGAGGAGTGCATCACGGCCGGATACTTCCAGAATCATCACTCAAACCCTTGCAGACTCTCTCGAGACGGCCATTTCGGCTCAAAGTTTGTGACCGTGGTGGCCACGGGTACGTCTCTGCTCGCTCTGAGGCTGACCTGAGTCTCTGTAACTGTTTGTATTGACAGCGTGATCTTGCCTTGATGTGGTATGAGTGAATATTTCTACTCTTTTCTTTCACATTAGAGCATTTTGAAACGTTTCTCAGAAGACGCTGAGCAGTGCGTCGAGGCTCGGGCTCGTGAGGAGCCTGTTTTAGTACTTTTTTAGTCCCCAGTGTCTCCACAGTGTGTGCAGTAATGTTGCTGTGCAGCACAGGCCTCTCTTGAGACGCTCTGTTTGCTCTCTGGGACGGAGGCCAAGTGTTTACACCCCCCTCCATTAAAACCTTGTTGGCCCTCCTCATATAATTGTTCCAGAAAAGCACAATACCAAGCGGTGACCTCATCCCTTCATTTACATTAAAGCGGCGCCGGCGGCCAAAGCTGACATCATGGCTGCGCGCCTGATGCCAGCCAGAGCAGAGTCCATCTGTCTCACTCTCCCTCGTGAGAAGACGTCGTCTGTTTGTAAATGAGTTTCAGGTGTAACACTGAGCCCGGCGCGCTGACAGCAGCGTTAAGTGATGAGACGACGTCACAGCACTGTGAACGACGTCCAACCGACACGTCCGTCCGTCTGTCTGTCTCTGCAGGTGGTCCAGATAACCAGGTGCACTTTGAAGGATATCAGGTGTCCAATCAGTGCATGGCTTTGGTGAGAGACGAGTGCCTCCTGCCCTGCAAAGACGCTCCTGAGCTGGGCTTCGTCAAGGAGTCGAGCCCTGAGCAGTACGTACCCGACGTCTTCTACAAGGTGAGACTCCACCATGGACGACTGTCCATGACGTCTCGTGTTCAGGCTTCAGTGACCGAACTTTACACAACATCCAGATGTTTGATCCTCGTGTCGAGTGTTAGCGACTTCAGACTTTAGACTGCTTCTTTATCGATCCCAGTTTGGGAAATGATTTTGTTGCAGCAGCAGTTAAACATACAGATGACTGTAGAGTGTGTGCAAGAATTTCTTTACAAAGTGACAAAAAAATTAACAAAAAATATAGACAGTAGTAACAGCAGTGAATTTAACTGAATATATAGTTATATAATATGTATTATGATATATAATGCATATCATAATAATATAAAATACAAAATAACTCAGGATATAAACAAGTATTTACAGTGAAAATTAGTGCAGTTTCAGATGATAAATAAACTTTGAACAGACCTTAAACAGATGAATAAATGTAAGCAGTAGACGGTATGTGCAGTACTGCAGTAGTGCAGATAATCTGTAAAGTATTGAGCTTTGTCAGGTCGGTGGATGAACTGTTTCAGCTGCTGTTCAGTGTGACGCTCGCGGCAGGAATCATTCCCTGAAGCGTCCTCGTGACAGCAGAGCTGCAGCAGTCTGTTGGAGAAGGAGCTCCGCTGTCTGTCCACGAGGCGGTGAAGAGGACGTTCAGGGTTATCCATGATGGACAACAGTCTGTCCGGTGTCCTCCTCTCCACCACCTCCTCAGAGTCACACAGTGACACAACAAACAGACAAGCTTTCCCGACTCGTTGTCACGTGACTGCAGGTTTCAGTGTTCAGTCTGTGCCAGGTGTGCAGAGTTTCGTGTGTTTACAGGATCAGTTAGAGCAGGCGGTTTGTTGGTGGTGAAATTTGAAATGAGACGTAGAGTGAAGTGACGTTGATGAAATGTCCCCATTGAAAGGTCAGAGTTGATCTTTGTTTCTACAGTTTCTGGCGCTTTTTTATTTGAAGAAACGAGCTTTTCAGGTTTAAAAGTTCACAGTTTTTCCCTCCTTCCATCCCGAAGGACAAAGACAAGTTTGGGAACGATGTCACGTTTCTAGCCCGGCCCCTCCCTGTGGAGTACCTCATCATAGACGTGAGTGAAACGTGTCCGTTAGTCTGGTCTTCAGGTGTTTGTCTGCTTTGTTTCACACACAATCTGTTCTTATTGATAGACAGTGCTGCCGTTTGCTCTTCCTCAGATAACCACCACTTTTCCAAAGGACCCTCAGTACACCTTCTGCTCCACGCAACGCTTCCCCATCGAGAACCGGGACATTCTGGGAGAAACACAAGTGAGTCAGCGTCTGTCTGTCTTCTTGAAAACACGAATTCATACGTTTTCATGTCAAATATGAGAAAATTCTCTCTAACAAATCCAAGTTGTTGTGTTGAGATCCGAGCAGCTCCTCAGACCTTTGCTGCGTCTGTCGTATCTTGAGCTGGAGTAAACCTGCTGGATGGTGGCGGGGCGGCTCGCTCTGCGGGTGCAGCTTTGCTCGCTCGTCTCACGGTTTGGCTCTCTAAACGAACGCTCACTGTTACAACGATCAGCTGTTTTGGGTGATCGTCGGCTGAAATGTGGACTTACTGAGCGTGAATGTCACAGCAGCTGCTTTCACTTTTCTCCTCAGACTTCAGCCTTCGTCTCTGGCTGTATGTCAGCGTGTTATGAGCAGCTGCGGCTCAGTGCCTGACAGCGTGAGGGCGACCTTTGACCTCCAGAGCTCAGGCGGAGTTCTACATCTTGTTCTTGTTACTTTGCAGAATTTCCACAGTTTAGCGACGTACCTGTCCCAGTGCACCTCCACGGCATTCCTGGACATCGTCTCAGACTTCCATCTGCTCCTCTTCCTCGTCACCAATGAAGTCATGCCTCTGAGAGTAAGTCAGCACTCCTTCCTCTGCAGCTTTCCATGGGTGTTGCAGAAAGGGGTTCGAGTCCGGTCACATTCCTCTCCAATCTGGACGTGGTTACTGCTGTGAGGATGTTTTCACTCAGACCTTTGATTCATGCTCGTAGAATTTCAAAGTGGCCCGACGTGACGATCAAAAGCTCAAAAACGTTTTTCTGCCTTTGGGTAATAATGAGCCGCTCGATCACATTCATCTTTTATGAAATCCAGACTTTCAGAACGGCGAGCTGGTGTGTTTTTTTTTGTGTTTCCTGAGTCAGAGCTTTGTTTGTTTCTGCAGGACAGCATCGGGCTGCTACTAGACGCAGTGAGGACTTCTAACGAGGATCTGGCCCAGACCTGGAAGAAGTCTGAGCAGTGGGCCACCATCGAGCAGCTGTGCAGTAAGTCGCAGTCACACGCCGGCTCACCTTCACCGGCCTGGCCTCACCTGGGTTTGAAACGGATCCTGTAATCTCTCTCCTGTCCTTCAGGCACAGTCGGCGGGCAGCCCTCCAGCTCTCTGGGTTACGGGGCCATGGGCGGCCCCTCGGTCCCCGCCTCCTCCTCGGCCATGTGGTCCTGCCTCCACTGCACCTTCATGAACCAGCCCGGCACAGAGCACTGTGAAATGTGCAGCCTGCCCCGCAGTTAAGCCCCCCCGCCCGCGCCCCCGCCCTGACCTCATCCCGCCCAGCCCTCCTCTTCAGTCGCCAATGACATCACCGCACCAGGACCAGGACCAGCTGCGAGATTCGGACGCCCTTCGTGTTTTCTTTGCCTCACTTCGAAGCCTCTGTCCTTCCCGTCTCGCCGGCCGCTGTGAGGCGTCAGAGGGATGCGCTCGTTTACACCCAATTCAAAGAGTAAATCCAATAAAAGCAGACTGATTTTTTTTTTGCGTCCCTCCTCACGGCGGCTCTTGTGAGCGGCGAGGTTCGTTAAGGTGAAGCACTTTGGGCTGAGGCCCCCTCCCCTCCACCCGCAGCCCCCTGAATAATCACCTCCTCAGATGAATCCTGCTGAGACTCAGGACGACAGCAGAGACCGGAGTGTGTGGATGTCCTCACATCAGTGCCCTCTCACTCCACGACGTCTTCTGGAAAATCTTGCTGTGTATAAATACATTTGAGGAAAGACACTGTTATTTAATTAAGCTTCTTTTTTTTTTACCTGATTGTAGCGATACCTTAAAATTTTGAATCTTCAGCGTGGATTCTACTTCTAGTCAGGTGTTTGTAGGTCTTGGTCTCTTTGACAAGCCCCTTAAAGTACAATCATCAGTCAGAGCTCAGACCTGAAAACTCTTTGGAGCTCCAGAGTGATTCCAGTTCAGTAGAGAGTTTATATTTTCAGTATTAAATTACTTTAAAAATAAGTCCCGGATTGGAAAAGGCATACGTAAAAAGCTCTTCACCCTAAACATCCTCCACTGATTGCAGAAGTACCACGTGCTGTTGGTGACGGCTAACGTCCCGCCGACGTAAACTGGTTCCTAAACATCTTGTGGCTGGTTTGCTGGAAAAGTAGCTTTTGGATTTGGTGGGTTGAACTCGAGCAGGCACAATATGTAGCTCCTTCTATCAGCTGTATGTTCACGCCCCAGGACGCCACCCGTCGTCCTCATCCTCGTCACTGACTCGCACTCAGTTAGCTGTGAGGTGCTTCTAGAAACCACTGGTGCTCGCCGCTCTCCTCTCCGCCACTCACTTCCTGCCTGCGGTTGCTTTCAGGCTGGAGTCAGACCGTAACCGATGTTCCTCCTCCGACGGGCCCCTCCGGGTCTCTCCATCACTCGGCCTTCAAAGACTTTGCTGCTCAGAGGGGTCGCAGGTCAGCACGGGGGGAAGATGCCCGCCGTCTTGCTGGTCTCATCTGTCTCATCTGTCTCATCTGGATGTCCATCAGAGGGAAGCGAGCCTGTCCGTGTGCTTCTACTCTGCACTTTGAGCTGCTTCCAGCTACAGGCGTGGACCATGTTCACCGTGTTGTCTCTGCACAGCGAGCTGAGCCTGGAAACGGCGTGAAAAGCACTAAAACGCCCCTCGATCGCGCTGAAAAAGCAGCTTTTTCTCACGTACCTCTAGTTGTGCTGTTTTGCAGAGAGTTGATGCGTCAGATCCGTCAGTGCTGCGGAGGCGAAGGAGCGTCGTTTGGTGCTAATTGAAATATGACATTTAAAAAATCAACACTTTTCACAGGCTGACACTTCTTGGAAGCTGAACACATAAAAAACCCTCCACATAAAGACTTTTCAGTTTTTATTTTGACCGGTTTGAGTGAACTGGCCGTCAAACACGTGACAGTCAGCCGTGAGCGAATCAGGACAGTCGATCAAAACAGATTCCTTCAGGAGAGAAATACTGGGACCAAAACGAAGTCATCGCGGTTCAGTTCTGGTTCATTAACGTTAACATCTGGCGGCAGAATGTCAGTTTGATCCGCTCCACCCGAACGCTGCTAACACGCCCCCACCCAGCAGGAAGACCGATGCTGTCCACGCGCAGCTGTGCGCCGTCGCCTGTCGTCCAGATGGAGAAGACGTCCACATGTGAGAGCTTATCAGCATCTGAGGTAACGTGAAGAGCTGCAGCTCTGAGGCCGGCGGGCGGATCGCCTTTGATTCACGTCACGTGACCTGAGTGACAGATGACAGAAGCCAACGAGAGCGATGCTGAACGACCGAGCTGCACGTTTTCACCTCTGACAGCAGAATCTCTTCATCACCTCTCCGGTCTGTTGCTGCTGACTGACTCGAACCTTTCACCCCCACTTTGCCTTCACTTTCTATTTGCCGTCATAACTTCGTGCACTGTCACGTGAACTCGTTTTCTGCTGAAGGATGTTCCAGCTGGCAGGAAAACGGAGCGAGTGGCTGAATCCTGCGAGTTTCTTTGGGGCAGTTGAAGGGGAAACGGGCCTGTTGGGTCCGGAGGGCGAGCGGCGGCCTGCAGATTTGCTATTTATGAGACGTGTGCTTCTTCGTAAGAGCTTGACAGTAATTCCATTGATGAAGTGAGAATATATTTTTAGTTGTAGATGAAAAATGCTTGAAAAAAAGAGTTTGTTTTTCTTCCTTTCCTCCGGTGATATCATTCTTGCCCCCCGTGTGAGTTCTCGAGAGCGATTTATCTGATGTCATGCTAACGGACAGCAGTGACCTTTTCCTTTTGTACTGATCCAGGGGCCGTTTGCTGAGCAAGCATGCTCTTGGAGCTGCAGCCGGTCCTCACTTTCCACTGAACTGAGGAGCCTGAAAGTTGTATGCTGTTGACCTGGATTTGAAACAAAATAAAAAAACACAAAACAACAGAATCCCTCTGCAGGCGGTGATGTGTGTGGTTTGTCCAAACAGCAGCAGAGCGGCTCACTTTGGCCCCTCGTTTGTTGTAATTTAGAATTCAGCGGAGGATAACAAACACACGAGCAGTCAAAGATTAGAGCTTAAACCATCTCCAGACTGACACCCCAGCGCTGTTTGACAGCTGCTTTTCATCCTCTTCGTACCAGTGAGGGAGAACCTTTACTCATGTAAATACAGAGATCATCTCAGGCGACAGTGAACAGAAACACAAACAACCTTAATATGAACATGTTGAGTTTATTTTTGTAAGAATCGTGACAGATGCACACGACAGGAAGTGGAACATGATAGATAGATAGATAGATAGATAGATAGATAGATAGATAGATAGAT
>JBBMOE010000047.1:4133738-4183673 GCA_037975065.1 Chaetodon trifasciatus | reverse complement strand
GAGATGTCCTTTGACCTGAAAATCAGCAAACCTGATGGCTGCAGTTACAGCTGCCACGACTTGTTTCCTTTCTGAGTTTTTCTAATGCCACAGTGGCAGAGGAAACTTTTACTCTGAATACTTTGATTACTCGAGTACATCTCACTCTTTACTTGACCTTGACCATGGAGAAGTCTTACCTGCTGAGTTTGCTCACCTGCAGCAGAGAGAGTGAACACCAGAGGATGCGCCAACCTCACGCTGGTTTTGGACAACTGGAAATACGCCATCATGACGCAGGTCAAAGATCTGCTGCTCCATGACCACAGCACGGTGCTGCCTGACTACGGCAGGTGAGGACTCCTCCGTGTCAGTCCTTCTGGGATGTGTGTCCCTCTCACTGAGTCACAGTAACGTTTCCTCTCGCTGCTCTCAGGATCCAGCCGCTCTCGGACGCGCTGGGAGATCTCTACAAAGAGTTCAACGCCCTGAAAGAGCGCCTGGCCGAGCTCACAGCCAAGTTTGACGGAGTGGAGGCCTTCGTGGACGACGTGCGGTCCGCGAGGAAGCCCGCACCGCCCCGAGGTCGAGCCCGACCCCCGGGGCCACCGCCGGGAGAGCCCGAGGCTGCGGCCGCAGGAGACGGAGGGCGACCTCAGGGAAGGAGGAGCAGGGTCGTGATCCGGAGGATCAAGAAACCTGCAGGTTCACAGGTGTGAAGCGGCACCTGGAGCTGATGATTGGTGTTTAGGCATGTCGTGTTTTCTGCAGGAAATGACTTCATAGATTTGTTTTAAAGACAGTTTTTGTTCATCAACACCTCCTCCATGATTCTCCTTCTGTATCACGAGCAGCATGTATGAAAGGCTGCAGGTGAGGCCACGTCTCATCTCACCTTGTGACAGTCTTGTCAGTCTTGTTTTCAGAGGTGCACGTAGAGCCTCTGTCTCAGCTTCATTTCTACATGACGTCCAGTCAGACTGCAGGACAGCCCTGCTGAGAGCAGGTGGAGCAGTAGATTTATCTGCCACAGCTGACTCACGTATTCACACAATCTTTGACACCACTATTTAATTTATTTATTCATTCACATTTTCTCACTGGACGGTTTCTGATAACCCACCTGCACGTAAACACAGGTGTCATCCATGTTTGACTTCTTGTAATAATTATCTGACGTCATTAAAAGCACTCAGCAGTATTTACATACAGCTATACTCTGCTCTACCACCAGGTGGCTCCCCAGCATCAGGACGAAGGGAGTGTGTGATCTGCCTTTGGTTCAGAGATTTCTACGAAAACATGATTATGTTGAAATTGGTGTAAACTTTCAGCTGCAGCTGCACTGAAACTGAACTCAAAGCAACATTTGACCTGTGCTAATAAATTCATGTGTCAGTAATCAGACTTTCAGCAGCAGCGTCACATAACAACCCTGATTTATCATGATTTGTATTATTTTTTATTAGATTTCAATATCCATCTTAGTAGTAGCCTAGTAGTAAATCAGTGTGTTTTGCACGTCTTTCTGAGATGTTTTTGTCTTTGCTTTCAGAATAAAATCTTTTTGAAACACATTTCAGTCTTTTTCCTGTCTTCTGTGCTTCCTGACAGCGGCAGCGTTTCTCAGCAGCACTGACTTTTCTCTAAACTGTGATTAAATCTGGTTTATTTCACATCATCACCAAAGTTAAACAGTGGACCAGTGACTGGTGTGGTCCTTATGGTTCAGAATCATGATCATTTCTGGAAGTATTCAGATCCTTTGCTTGAGTAAAAATAGCAATGTGCACTAAACAAACACTTTTGTTTTGGCTCCCATTTTTCATGAGCTGAAGTCAAAGATCTAAAACATTTTCTAGATACACATCAAGACCATTTCTCTCAAATATTGTTCACAAATCTGTCTGAGCTCACGACAGTGCCAAAAAAAATGACTGGGGATATACATATGCCTGAAGTCCTTAAAGATGGTGATTGTTTGCAGGAATGAAGAGTGGAGAGAGGGCTGGCAGGATTAGAGAAACTGGACGATTTTAAGTGGTAAGTGTGAGTCGTACTGACAGTGGAGGACAATGGGTTAAGGGGTTGATTTGGGGAGTGCCAGTCGGAGTCTCCATGGAGGAAATTAAAGCTAATTTGAAAGGAGGAATTGTGAGAGGTGCTCGGCGGCTCCAGGTAACCCGAGAAGAGGTGAGGGAAGAAAGTGAGGGCATTGTGCTGCATTCTGAGGAAGAATTCCTCCCAAGGAAGGTGACTCTAGGCTTCCTGAGCTACGATGTAAGGGAGTACATACCAAAGCCAATGAGATGCTACAACTGCACTTTCATAGCTGGAGTAATAAATGCAGCAATGGAGGTTAAATCCAAAACTGAGAGAATTCAAATAATTGTCAGGGCAGCAACTCATCACTTGGATCTGAGTGAGCTGACGTGGGAGGAGGTGAGGAATGACCTCAACGTTCAAGCAAGCCAGGATCAGCATGGGTTGGTTCCCAGCTCTGATCGTGGTCCTCCCAGTGCAATGCAATGCAAGAAGCCTGCTGGCTAACGGGCAGGAATTTAAAAAGTATGCAGATCATTTATCCAGTGAACCTGATGTGATTTGTGTGCAGGAAACATGGTTAAAGCCAAGGCTCGGGTTTAGGATGGTTGGGTATAATTACATTAGATGTGATAGGAGGGATGGACGAGGAGAGGTCGTGTATCATTTATGAGAGAGGGAATTTCATTTAGAGAGGTATGCATGTATACGTGTATTTAACATTTTACAAGGTTTCATTTTAATAACTGTTGAAGGCCAAAAGATATATATATACATACGCTGTCCCTGTCAGGAAGCACACAAGAAAGGAATGTGTTTAAGTACTGATACCACACTGAAATGCATTGAAAAGCCAACTTCAGTAAATGTTCGTATTATCAGCAAAATTACCCTCAGAGTACTTTATGTAAAAGTACTCCTGTAGCTGTAAAGTGTCCTTGACAGTGTTTTCAAAATCCAGCTTCAGTAAATTTAAGTATCATCAGCGAAACTTCCTTTAAACAGCTTGAAGTAGAAGTACTCCTGTAGCAGTAAAGTGTTCCTGTCTGCTGTCTGTGGATTCATGCTCCTGCTGCATTCACGTGTTCGCTGCATTTTACTGCAGTAGATGTTTCAGCTTGAGCTCATGAACTACTTTATATCCCGTTGGCTGCATTTCCGTGTGCAAGTACCTGTAATTTGTACTTTTGTACAGTACTTGAGTAAATGTATTTAGTTCCACACGTTTAGGTTCAGATTTTATTATACAGAAAAGAAGCTCACGTTGCTCATGTGTGTAAGTTTCTATTCTGTCTCCATCGAAAGTTAAACTTCCGCCGAGGCCTTGAACGCAGCATTGGTTTCTTGTTTGATGACAAGAGAAACGAAAACGAAACGACTGCTTCCGCTTTAGGGACCGTCGAGAAGTGAATGACTCAACCAAGACGGAGAAACATTTTACTCGGGTTACAAACTGACCTGAACCGTGTTAAGGACGGACAGTCTGACCAGTCTTATTTTTTAACATACGCAGAAAGTTTAAAACGGATAACCTGGAGTTTACGGCGACAGTTTACCGCCACCTTCAGGGCGGGAGATGAATTTTCTGACGTTCCCTTGAAGGTCCGTGAAGGAGGAGGTCAGCGCAGGTCTGATGGACGTTTCAGTCGTTTCTTCATGAAGCTTTGAGGAGTGAGGTTGTCAACTGAAAAGGTACGTAAACACAACATCATGTGACCTGTTTTGGTGTGTTTTTGGTCAGTGTTACTGCATTTAGCACAGATTACTCCAACTGACAGCTGATTCACGGAAACACAACAAGGATTTCATGTTAACTCCCACTCAGTAAAAAAAAACAAAAACAAAAACAAAACACACCTGCAATCAGCTCAGATAGAACGAATCAGTGCTATTTATTTATTTTTATCAGTGTTGGAAGAAGTACTACTCATTGTACTTCAGTGAAGGGCTTTGTGTCAAAGACTCTGTTACAAGTACAAGTACAAAGGTATAAGTGTTAAAGTAAAAGTACTTCTTTTGCAGAATGGCACCTTTCAGAGAGTCATATGATATCTTACATGTCATATTAGTGGAATATTATTAGTGATGCTGAGCAGCAGGTTAATGTTCCAGCTCGGAGAGTTTCATCTGCTGTCAAATCTTAATCTGTGAAGTAACCTGTTACTGCAGCTGTCACACAAATGCGGTGGAGTAAAAAGTGCTGTTTCCCTCTGAGATGGGCTGGAGTCGAAGCAGAAAACTGAAATACTCAAGTACAGTGAAAATACGTCATTATTGCTTGATCATCACAAAATAAACTGACATCTGACTCATCATTTCAGCCATTTACCAACAAAAAGTCCAAACATTTGCTTGTTCCAGTTTTAAAGACATTTATTGATGATAAAAACAACTGGTAGTTGCAGCCCTAGTGGTGATTCTGGTGATGTTGTATTAGAGGCCATGTGACATCATTTAATCATAATCATAATGTCATTTATGACTGTGTGAAGTCCCTCAGGAGGATGAAACCAGCTGGGCATTAGCTCTCCTTTTGCCACTCCCTTACTGTCTGTAGTCCAGCTGACTTAACTTGAACAGCTTGTCTCAGACATGGAGGATGTAACTGCATGTGATTTTTATAATCAGAGACAGGTGACGGGGGGGCAGAGACTTCCCTGTGAAAAGAGTCCACACAGATGCAGGAGGGAGCGGCAAACATCCACAGCACAGCTGCATCGCAGGTGGAGACCCAGAGAGGGGAGGATGCTGCAGCCAAAAGACCGTGCAAAAGAAATAAGGTAGAACACATTTCAGACATTTTTACAGCGTGAAAGGAATTAAAACCAGATACGTGATCCTCAGCTGAAGATTATGTTGATGTGTGTTCCAGGGACAAGGACCAGCCAGTCCCAGCAGGAAAAGTCAACACAGGAAAAAGAGGAAACAGAGATGGAAAAAGAGCATCTCAAACACGAAAGGAGACACAGATGTCAAAGGTGGAAGCACAGAAACAGCCGAGATGGAGGCTGTAGAGACAGCAAGCACCCAAACTGGGGAGAGTGAGTCTGTAGAAACTCAACATGTGGAAGATAACAGCGGCGAACAGTCGCATAAATGCGTCAAGATGGTGCAAGCTCAGACTCAAACACCGAAGCTTAAAGGCAGACACAAATTCACACAAACTCCAGCTGTTTTTCAGAGCAACCAGGAAACACAGACGGACGACAGTGAAAAGACTCATCCTGAGAGACACAACGCTGATGAGTCCCCGCTAAAAGAGGACAAACAGACACCTGGACCCAAGCTGCGAGACGGCAGCGCTGTTCAGGGTCGGTTAAAGCAAACCGAGAAGCTGCACGATGTCGGGGCATCGTCAGACTCGGCCAAGGAGCAAAACCTCAAGAAAGAGTCAACGTGTAAGGAGGAGAATCTGTCTGCAGGCGCCTCGGCTGATCCCACAGACTCCCGAGCTCAAGGAGGCGTCACACCGAAGTCTTACGCCAAAGCTGTGTCTGGAGGCGGCGGCGATGAGAAGCCGTCCAATGTGGAAGCCTCCAAAGCAGCAGATAGAACCACCGAGCCGTCCCAAAGCTCACGGTCAGAGTAACATAAGAGAACAGCTGCATCAGACGCTGTGGTTGAACGTGTGATCGGAAACATGTCGTCTTCTCTCCACAGTGATCGCAGCCCAGTCAGGCCTCCACCTGCTGCTCCCATGTTCACCTTCCACATCTACGCTGTGCTGGACAAGAAGTTTAGGTTCAACCAAACGCATGACACGCTCGTGCTGTGCTATGATGGAGGGTATTCACCCTTAAGAATTACACATTTTGTGTGAGTATTGGTGGTATTTGTACAATCTGCAGAGCATTTGCTTTTCACTGTTTTGGCTCAGAAGTCCAGAACTGTAGACAGTCAACAAACCTCCACTGTTTGGCACTACCACCGCCCTGGTTGCCTTGATTAAGGATCATTGTCATGACTGTGAATGGGACTTCTTACGTTGCACTGTTCAGCCAATATCAGCGTGCCTCCGTTTAACAGTCGAGCTGCTGGAGTGCAGATCCGACAAACTGAAAATCACATCAATGTGCTGGTGCTGTCAGACTTCACTGCAGTTTTTTATTTTCAGTGAGGCTTTCATCATAACACGTTTATTATCTTACGTTTAGTGGACTAACGGAGGGAGGGTATCTGGTCGAAGCGAGTCTTTCCATTGAAGAAAGCAGCCTGCAGAGAGGCATCTGGTTGACCTACTGGTACGGTGTGAAGCAGCGACAGAAAGCCTTGATAGGAAATGACAGAAGACGCGCTCAAATTCCACTGGATCCCAACATTAAAGGTAAGGCGAGCAAACATTTACCTTCAGCATGTCAACACGCCGCTGTCGGTCTAACTGACCCGTACCTGCCCGTGTTTCATCCAGAGCTGCACCTTTATGAAGGCTTCATTAGTCGTCAGGAGGCGCAGAGTTTGTGGCAGACTGGCCTTCACATGGTGGGATGGAAGAGATCAAACGGTGTTGAGTTATCAGACGCCTGGCAGGCCTCAGCGAGAGCTCTGCTGAGCAGAATCTTCCAGAAATGGTCCCCATCTGACAAACAGAGCACTGAGAGCCTGTGCGACAACTTGCTGCATTTTATGAGTAGTCTTGGTTCTGTGCACATGAACGTGATATTCCAAGACAGTTCACGACCTCCTATGATCATGGTTGGTGAAACTAAACTCTAGAATTCAGAGCATTTGTTAAACATCACCTCCAATACGCCACCTGACACCAAATCTTCTTCTTCTTCACAGACATCCGAGCTGATTTCAGAGACTTTGAGTCAGATCTTGAAAAGAGAGCTGAAGGAGAAAGCGAGGACCAGTCCTCTTGTTCTGGGCCTGTCTGTGTTCAAGGTTACCAGGAAGTGCAGCATCAACCTCGGAGTGAAAGGCTGGGCTGAGCTCTGTCTCCTGGTGTCCTCAGAGACCGCGATGGACACCAAGAACCTGGACCAGTTGCTCAGTTTTTTCCCAAATCCACAATAGTAAGTTCAGCAAAAGCTTCAGGCTGGACAAGAAAAAGGTCCGCTTTCAGCGCTCAGCTGTATGTCGCGGTCGTCCTCAGGGGACTGCGTTGGCTCAGTTGCGATAGAAGGTGACGACTGAGCTAACTTTGTGACAGTGGAGCTAACTCAGTGAGATGCCTTTGAAAGCTAATTCTAGGGTTCCTGAAAAGCTGGTTTTTGGATGTTGTGTCCATATCCTCAGATAAATGTTTAAATGATGAACGCGGTTTGTTATTTTAGCCAGTTAGCATTTAGCTGTTAGCATTCAGCAACAGCATCTCCCTGTAGAGTACATTGGAGCGCTGTGGAGCTAATCGCACAACTAGCCGTTGAACACTAACAAAATGATTGTTGTTTTATTAGTTTAAGTAATAACTTTTTTGAGTTCAGGAGTAGAAAGCATTTAAAATTAAAATATGGCCCAAAACTCCATTATCATGTCTCAGCTTTTTATAAAGACCAAAGAAAGAAACCTTGTGGAAACAGAAGCCAGTTTGAATTTTTTTTTAGATTTTTTAATTAACCTTTATTTCACCAGACAAGTCCCATTTGGGTCAGATGTTTGTTTTGCAAGAAAGAGCTAGTAGGCGGTATTAAGAGAGAATAAAATAAAAGGCCAAGAAGAGAAGCTGAAAACACACAGGAAGTCGATAATTTTGTCCCTCAGGTTTGACTGAAAACAGTCATCATCACATTCAGCTCCCTAAAGCCACATACAGAGACGGCGTCCTCGGCGTCCTCGGTGGCCTGAGTGGTGATGTTAGCAGGCGTGTTTGGAGTGACGGAGTGTTTATCTGAGGTAGTGACGTGCCACCTCGCTCTGTGTCCTCTCTCAGCGTTGTGTTGGGTCTGATGAACCACTGTGCGCAGCAGACGGTGTCGGAGCTCGTCCTGCTCGTTCCTCTGCTCTTCAGGCTCAGACAGCCCGGAGCTGATGCAGGAAAAGTGGGTCCGGCTGTGGAGGAGGAGAACTGGTCAGGGCTCGAAAATGTCCGTTTCAGCAGGTTCAGGGAGAATATACAGTCCCACCCTGACAAAAGAAAGTGAGTCTGTCTCAGAGCAACTCTAACTTTCTTTTCCCGAAGTGGTGATCAGATTTGAGATGACATCGTTTGTTCCTCACAGGAGAGTGCTGTCTTTGATCCAGACACACTTATCCATGGCAGAAGAGAGGCCTCTGCTTCAGATCGGCTGGTTATGTCTGGCTGCGTTTGAGGATCTTCCTGAATTTTCAGACCTGATGGGAATACCTGCAGAACACCTGATCCAGAGTCTGCTGTACAGACTGCGGAAATGTGATGAGCTGAGGGATAACAACAGAGCGCAGGAGGCTGTAACGGTAGAAAAACATCAAACACTTGAAATAATATTTAGATTTATCTTTCCCTTTGTGATGATCTTTGTTCTTCCTACACGCAGCATGCTCAGGAAACATTGTCCCATATCCTGCTGAAGGTAGACAAAGAGAGGGACAGGTAAGGACACCTGAAATGTTCTCCCCGTCCGACTGATGAACTGTGGCTCACTGGAGCTTTTGCTGTGTGTCTGTAGGATGATTGAATCTGGAAATGTCGAGCCGGCCTTCATGAGCTGCATCAGTCTGCTGACGAGCACATGCAGACATGTGCGACTCGTCCCCTCGTACCGGCCTGCAGTCCTGTCCTTCCAGCTGCTGTTGAAAGTGGCAGAGATTTTGGACGCTAAACTGAGGACAGAGGTAGAGATCTCCGTGTGAGCTCTGACTGCCTCATTATGGGGCTGTACCTTTAATTCTCTCTGCTCTTATTTTGCCTTTTAGTCTTCAGAAGATGAGTTGAAGAGCTCAAAACAGAAGCTCTTGGATGGTCTTCATGCGGCGCAGCAGAGGGTCAGTGAGTGGAGAGATGAACTGCTGCAAAAACCTCTTGTGACGCCGTCAAAATCACTCACCTATCCAAAGGAAATTCAGGTACGCAGTTCAACAGAATATTTACCAAACGTTTATGTCGCCTCACTGTTGCTGTTCAGCTGACTTTGGCTTCATGCCTTCTCGTTTACCACTCAGCTCATACGGTAGGTTGTCATCTGTGTTTAAGGTACACTGATTTCATTTCACACGAACTGGCACAGACTGAGGGAAAACACAGACTGAGATACACCAACGAGGGACAAATTAAACAAATCAACAGTCACAAAAGAAGCAAAGCAAAGATGACAGATGGATAATAGATCCAAACACCCGAAGGCTGTGTTATGTTGCGTCCCCTGCTGGTGATGCACCAGAGTCCTTCTGATAGTTGAAAGTAAAAAAACAGAGTTTGTCCTGCAAATGCTTTTACTGTTGAAACTGAATGGATAAATGGCCTTTTTTTATTTCTGAAAAACAAAAAAGGAACGTGATAAGCCTCAAATCGTGTGGATAAACCAGGTTTTACATAGTATAAAGCCTCTTGTTAAAATAACTCTGTGGAACTATCAGATGTGGGATGCGCTGATGACGGTGGAATGCGCTGTTGAAGAGGTTTCGTCCTGTTGGAGGCTGAGCCTGAAAAAAGACCTGAAGAAGAGGATTTCCAAGGTCAGTGAGCATTTATTTAGCAGTGTAAAGCAGATGTTCTTCGTCTCGTGTCCGAGACATCTGAGGTCACGTTGGATTTCTTCCACCAGTTAAATGTGTTCCATTTACTGTTTTCTCCTGTTTTCTTTGCAGGCGACTGAGGAGGACAAAGTGCTGGTCTGCTGCCTCGAGTCGTCCATGGCGGCTATAAGGGAAAGCCATGATGTGGTGCAGACCTGTTTCGACGAGCTGTGTCAGTCTGCTATCAAGACAATCTGCCAGGTGTGGTACATATTAAAGATCCGTACAGAGTGCACGTCACAAGACGCTGCTGCGTGAGATGGACATCTACACACTTTAAGTGCTGTGATCATACGTTCATGCTTTCAGAGAGGGCAGGAGGGAGATCTGATGCGGAGTCTCAACTCTAAAGTGAAGGATCTCCCTGTTTTTGTCACGTCTGCTGTTGTGGTTGAGTCAGCAGCACGATTCAGAGACTCTGTAGTCCAGCTGCTGGATCCGCAGTCCGCCATGAACCACCTGCTGTCTTATGGTACTGAGCTTCAGCATTTATTCCTTCATTTATGTCTGCAGTCTTTTCTTATTTCCACGTTAAGTTTGTAGTGGTCACAATGTCATTGTTTCGGCCCAGGTGATTGGAAGTCGATCCAGGTGGATGACACGGCAGGGCAGGTTGTCCACAGCTGTCAGGTTGCACTGCAGCATCTCGTGGAGTCTCTGCTTCAAGGACACGTGTCCCATGGACACCTACAGACCTGCCTGAAATATAGAGAGCAGTTTAAGAGGCTTTACCAGCAGTGTATGAACCTTAACATGATAACCAGCCTTCCATCATTACTGCATTAAATTTCTCCTGAATAGAAGACAAACTGTAGTAATTCATAATAGCTGCAATGTGTCTTCTGCAGACAAGAAAAACACCAAATCTGAGACGGTTCCTGTGGACGCAGAGACTGTTTTGGCTCAGAGAGAGAAGGACTTGAATTGTTTCATCCAGCGGAAACAGCAGATGGATACACTGATCAAGATGATAGCAAAGGTTACAGAAAGCATCACGGGTAAGTAAAACCAGAAACATAAGTAAGTACCTCATAACTGACCTGAATGAAGGTGTTTTCTTCAGTAACACGGCTCTTATTTAACCAGTTCCTGAGATGTCCTCTCTCGAGGAGCAGCACAGTGCAGATCTGCAGACTACGAGCCTCAACAAACTGGTGCTTGTTCAGACCTTAGATGCGGAGAGGACGCTGGGGAGGACGGGTCCTTCCCGGGTCCTGTGGTACAGTGCCGCTATGAATGTCTTGAAAATGGCCAGTGAGATGCACAAACTGCATCACAGCAACCTGATTCTGTCCTTCTGGGTCGAGGGGGCTGCATTTTTGGCATCAACGAGGCAACCCTGCCCAGCGCCCGTCTCAGTCACCCTAACACAGATCTGTGATGCCATCTGGACGCCGCTATTGGCAGAGTTCACGCAGCTTGGTGTCAGCATAGCAAATGCAAACATCACTTTCAAGCAGCTCGATCAGGTTTTGGTGGAGTCTGGTGACCAGGGAGACGGGAAAGTAATGAAGACAGAGCTGAGTCTGATGTTCGAGATACTGAATGAGACAGGAAGCTTCAAACCTGAGGAGAACTGGGTGGACCTGAGACTCGGTCAGATCCAGGAGTATCGACGGCTCCATGAGGCCGCGGCTGCAGCCAGTGCAGTGTTGAAAATAGCTGAAAAAATGAAACTTTCTGGGAACTTCACACAAATTGACACTCTCACCCAAATGGTAATAGTCTTGTGATGCTACATTAGATTTTGATTACAAAGCATGCTCTAGTTATTCCTGTTTTATGTGCAAATCTTACTACATTTTAACATAAAGTAAGAAATAATAAGAAATTAGTAAGAGGAGGTGAAAAGTGACATTTCTTACAGCTGCTCACAGAAACACCTTTGTTGTCTTGTTTCTCTTTTTAAGAATATGTATAATTCTTGAATTCTATGCACGACTGTTCAACAGGAAGAAGACACATTTAAGCAGAGGGCCCTGGGGTCCCTCACTGATGACCTGTTTCGTGCTAAGCAGCAACTCTCCACAGTCACCAAGCAGCACACTGCCTGTCTGGAAGAGTTTCTAGCAAGTCAAACTCTGGTCAGCTGGGTCAAAGAGAACCTTAAAAGTAAGACGCTTGCATAAAACCAAAATTTGTGAAAAAGCAAAAATTATTTTTAGTTTTGCAAATGATGCATGTCTGTTCACTTTTCTGTCCCCTCGACAGATATGAGCGATGTGAAGGTCTACGTCGACCTGGCTTCCATATCTGCTGGAGAGAATGACGCAGAGATCGACCAGGTGGCCTGTTTCCATGATGCAGTAATGGGCTACGCTCCTCTGCTCTACTCCCTCTCCCCTCAAGCTGGCTTTGAGGAGTTCATGAAGTGCGCTCGGCAGGTGTTGGACACCCAAAGCAGAGATGAGAAGCTACCAGACAAATTGGTATTTACTTCTCCCTTGTTTGTGGGCAGAACATGAAGCCCTGTTACTGTGGCAAACTGACGTGATGCCGCTGGGTTTGTTTTCCAGAGAGAGTCTACTCGACTGCTGAACTGGCTGAAAGCACTGAAGGAGACCCACGGCTCTGTGGAGCAGTCCTCTCTCTCCCTGGCTTCTTCCATTAATGCTCATGGAGTTTATCACATAAGATGGTCTGATGAAAACACAGAGAAGGTCAGTGGAAAAACTTCCATTTAAGATACAGAAAACCGAAGATACCAAGCTGTGCGGCCTTGTTAACATGTTGATGATTTCCACTTGTCCGCAGAGATGTCTACAAAACATGGTACAAGTCACAGTGAAAAAGGCCGGAGAGGTGAGGAGCTACACGCTGGAAGACCTTCTGGAGCTACAGAACAAACTCATGCTCATGTCATCCAAAGGGGAGCATGGCAGAGAACAAGTCAACAGGTTCACAGAGGTCAGTGGCATTGATACAAACAGCTGTGAAGGTAAATTTTAAGTAACTTTTTGCACAATGCGTGGAGGTGAGAGGTACAACAAATGGCAGAGCATTTACTATACTTAGAGGTCTTACTCTGTTGCATTGAAAGTTAAGTCAAAGTTACTAAGTCTTCTTGCAGCTCTGGTTTGTACAAAAAACATCTGGCTCTTTAGCTGCTAGCTTTCCTTGTCTTCAGCAGCTAGGGTCTAACTTTGTTTGTTGTTTGGCGCCGGCCAGGTAGTGTGCAGTGTATCCTATGAGACCAAAACTGTGCTAAGGAGAGATTAGAGGGCAATGAAAAAGTTGTGAAATTTGATTTGTCCTCCATATAAACATTTGATCCAATGTTAGTATAGAAAATGTGTTCAGCTTTAACCAAAGAAAGTTAATAACTTCAGCTTTAAATCCAAAGTGTGTGGTCAAAGAGATTACCTGAATAAACCCCTACACTCTTGTCCACATGTTCTGTAGGTTTTTGAAGGAGTGCAGAGAATGGGCACCATCCTTCTTCAGATGCAAACATCTGGTAACATGCTCTTCAGGCAGTGGCATGCTGAGGTCCTGTGCTGCCCACAACAGCAACCGTGCATCAGAGTTACATTCGTATCCCTGATGGGTAAAGAGATGTTGTACCACGGTGAGGTGACTGAGCAGCTACAGAAGCTGGCTCATTCCATGGATTGCTGCCAAAGTGAATGGCGTTCCTTCATCAGTGAGATGCGCTCCACCTTCAGCTTGCTGAACCACTACACCTCGGAGCAGATAGTGTACCTTTGCCACTGGATCCACAAAGTGTGTCAACAACAGTCACCAGTTCCTCCACAGTTATGGCATTTGCTTTTTCCCATAAAGCCTCAGTGCACTCTAACTGATGTCAGAGTCGCTTACATGGATGCAGAAAGTATGACCTCAAAGCATGAAGAAGTGGAAGATGTGGAGTTCGACAATGAAGATCAATCTTACGTACCTTCTGTGGACTTTACACCAGCTTCACTTGAACCCAACGAGGATGTGGAAGAGGTCCATGATTTGATGGAGTTTTCTTCAGAGGATGAAGATGATGGTGGTATGAAATGTGATGCTGGTGGCACAAGGAAGCTCGATGAGGACAGTCTTGAGAAACTCTGGTGTAAATTCAGAGACGACATGCCACAGTACCTCAGCGAGTACTTGGATATCTCATCTTTGGGCCACTTCCTCTCATCCCTCTCTGAAATGAACCAGCAACACATTATCAGGAACCTTCCACCAGTTCTCCAAGAGGGACAGCCCAATCTTGTGCTTTGTCCTATTGCAGAGGTCTTTACCACGGTCCTGTCTTTTTACATGGAGAGTCCAGAGCAGCCTCTGCCATCGACCGATGAGGTTCTAGTCTGCAGAGAGGAAACCACAGAGGAGGAGGTAGAGATCTTTCTCCGCCGAGCTCTTGGCCAAGGCTCTGGACGAAACTGGCAGAAGATATACTCTCTTGTCAATCCGGGGCTCCTGGGATATGATGTCAGTGTGGCCTTGGGGGAGCTCTTTGAGGGCCTCCAGAGAAGTGGCAACCCGCATTATCGTTTGGTAATAGTCAGTCCAGTTGTGCACCAGCACAGATATGTGCCCTCTTTCTTCAGCAACTTCAAAGTTCAGGCGGGTGTGAGTCTAACAGCGGAGACAGCCAGAAAATATCTACAGCACCACTTCAGACAGAACACGCTCCCACAAAACCCTGTCGCACAGGTTTCTCCAGATCACCTCTCAGTGTGGGTGGTGTCATCTGTACGCCCTGCAGTTGGTAAGGGCAACCCTTAGTGGCACGCCATTATGAAACTGCTTGTACAATAGTGGCAAGAATAGAATTTGTTGTGTAAAAACTGTGTTATACTATTTTGTTAAATGCTATCATGTAAAATTACATACAACTTTTACACAGAGGCTTTCAGACATGATATTCAAATTAATTTACACAATACTTTTCTTCACATCTTTTTCTATCAACAGGAAAGTCCCTCTACGTGAATCGTTTGTTTGAGAAGTTCCAGCAGAAATCTCCCAGAGCAGAACATATTAGGATCCGACTGATTGAGCCATGCGTTGACAAAGACTCCTTGATTAAGAGTCTATCAGAGAAACTGGCACCCTTGAGGGAGCAGGACCCTGTTCTCCTGCACATCGACACTGCTGGAGTAAGTAGGCAAGCGGTTGTCTCTGCAGACAGAGAGACTGGTTCTGTTGTTGGTTGTACTTTACAGTTTGTCTTCTTTTTCACTTTTATTACCGGTCAGGTCCGTTCAGGTTTGGAGGAGCTCCTCTTCTGTCTGTTGGTACTGGGCTGTTTGGGCGACAGCCATGGCACGCTGTGGAGAAGGAATGTAGATCATCTGATCACTGTTGAGGTCCTGAGAACATGCCCGTCACCTCAAACCCAGCCAAAACAGGTAGCAGTGTCTTTTTCAGATCATAACTTCTTTTCATAATGGGTGCTAACTGTCAGAAAGTATTGTTTTAAATGTCATGTTGTATGTATTTTCACACGTTAAACAACATTGGTATCGTATAACTGTTTATAACTGGTACAGGTTTCCCATGTTGACTCCAGCATACTCCAGAAGGAAAACATAAACAGATTGAGCCTGCTAGAAACTTTTGCCCCTGACAGGACACTTTGGTTCTTCTGATTGGATTGTCAATGGGCAATGCTGATTGGCTAGTCGATGGGCAATGTGCTAATTGGCTTGTCAGCTCAGGCGTAAAAACAGGGTCAGAATTCGTGCTTGTAAGTCATAGCTTGTAGCTTCTGTACTTAAGCGTCGCATACACAGATAGGACTTTGTGAGTTCGTCTTCGGACTTTATGAAACCTTACTCTTCAAAATATTCCTACACAAATTTTAATTCCACATCCTCAAAATATTTCTTCAGCTACAAAAAGATTTTGTTCTTTGGCAACTTATACCTATGTCCACAAAACATTTTCACACATGCACAAAATGTTTCCACAACTACAAGACTTTTTTTTACACATGTGCAGGTTATATCTGTGAGCACAAAACAACAAACGAGAGCTCTGAAGTCTTCAGATTTAGGGGTTCTGCCCCTTCTTGAATGTAAAGAAAAATTACAAAAATGACCTCAGGCTCTGATTGATTTCATAAATCTGTGTGTTTACTTTGCTCACTCAGATGAGGCTTGGACTTCTTGACATTCTACCTACCATCCATTGCAGACCTCCGAAAGAGGTGAAGCAGTTGTTGGCCAGTAGAGGGGTGTTGACAAAGCAGGAGTTTGATCCACTCATGGACGAACAGGAGTTTTGCAGTGAGGGGATTCAAAGGCCATATCAATACTTAAAACTCTATAGCAAGAATCAGAGTCTGGATCATTTTAACTACCAGGAAGGCTCCAGAGTGGGGAATCCCATTGATTGTGTCCATCATTTTCTGTCATACTGTGGAATGCAAGATCCATCTTGGGCAGAGCTGAAGAACTTCTCCTGGTTCCTCAATGTGCAACTGAAAGACTGTGAGAACTCAATTTTCTGTGATCCAGATTTTCTGGCTGACCAGCTGCCTGGTTTCAAGGGCTTCATTGTGAAGTTCATGATTTTAATGGCAAGAGATTTTGCTTCGCCATCTCTGAATACATCTGATGAAAGTCCCATTCTGCACATTGATAACAGTCTGGAGGATGACCTTCTTGCCCGCCTGACGTTGCGTAAGCACTGGGAAAATGAGTCTCATCCATACATTTTCTTCAATGCAGACCGATCTTCAATGTCTTTCCTTGGCTTTAATGTGCAGCTCTGTCGGAGGCGAAACACACTCAATGCAGTTGATCCTCAGAGCCTCAAGGTCCTGATAGAAGATGTGATGTCAGAAAAACTTTTTCAAGGTTTGCAACGACAAAGGATCTCTCTCACTGAAGACTTTGATCAGTTGCCCCGGCCGGACAAAATCAAAAGGATTTCATGTGTTGTTGGTGCGAAGAAAGGAATGATGGTCAGAGATTTTGATCCAGACCCAACATATGAGCTCACTGCTGACAATGTGATGAAGATGTTGGCCATACACATGAGATTCCGGTGTGGAATTCCAGTTGTCATCATGGGAGAGACCGGCTGTGGAAAAACCCGATTAGTCCGTTTCCTTTGTGCCCTGCAGAGGGAAGAAAGACCAGTAGAGAACATGGTACTTGTCAAGGTACATGGTGGAACTACAGCAGAGATGATTTACAGAAAGGTGAAGGAGGCAGAAAAACTTGCTGAGAAGAACCGTGGAGCACATAACATCGACACCATTTTGTTCTTTGATGAAGCCAACACCACAGAGGCCATTTTTGCCATCAAGGAAATTCTGTGTGACCAATCACTGAAAGGGAAACCTCTGAAGGCAGGCAGTGGCTTGAAAATAATAGCTGCTTGCAATCCTTACAGGAAGCACTCACCTGAAATGGTGGAACGTTTGGAACGTGCAGGTTTAGGATACAGGGTGAAGGCAGATGAAACAGAAGACCGCCTTGGTAAAGTCCCACTGAGGCAGCTGGTGTACAGAGTTCATCCTCTCCCTCCAAGCATGGCGTCCTTGGTATGGGATTTTGGACAGTTGAGTGATTCAACTGAACTTTCCTACATCAAACAGATTGTTCAGAAGAAAGTTCATGACCATCGTTTGCCAGTGGCCTGCAAGGACATCATTTCAAATGTGCTGGGAGCCTCCCAGAAATACATGCGAAGCCGAAAAAATGAGTGCAGTTTTGTGAGTCTCAGAGATGTGGAGAGGTCTATGAAAGTGCTAGTTTGGTTTTACCAGCACAGTGAGGTCCTTTTCAGTGACTGCTCTCATCTCAGTGAGGCTGATAAAACACTGAAGTGCTTGATTCTTTCAGTTGGAGTGTGCTACTACCCGTCTCTGGTGGCCAAAGAGAAGTACCTCTCTGTAATTTGCAGGTACTTTCCAGACCCTCTCTCCTCTTCAGCAGCATTGCAGGAAGAGATTTCATCCTGTCAAGACATCTTCCTTCAGAACGTACAGACAAGGGAGACCATAGCCAAAAACACTGCACTCAAAGAAAATGTGTTTCTCATGGTCGTTTGCATTGAGCTCAGGATCCCACTCTTTCTGGTTGGCAAGCCAGGCAGCTCTAAGTCTCTTGCTAAAACAGTGGTTGCTGACGCCATGCAGGGCCAGAACTCCCACTGTGAACTATTCAAGAAACTCAAGCAAGTTCATATGGTCTCCTTCCAATGCAGTCCTCACTCAAGTCCTGAGGGCATCATAGGGACATTCAGGAACTGTGCCCGCTTCCAGAAGGACAAAAACATGGATGAGTATGTGTCAGTGGTGGTGCTTGATGAGATAGGGCTGGCAGAAGATTCTCCTCAGATGCCCCTGAAGACCCTTCATCCTCTCTTGGAAGATGGTTGCATTGACAATGACAAGCCAGATCCACACATGAAGGTTGGCTTTGTGGGCATTTCTAACTGGGCTCTTGACCCAGCAAAGATGAACAGAGGAATATTTGTATCCAGATGGGATCCAAGTGAGGATGAACTTGTGGAAACTGCCAAGGGAATTTGTTCATCCTCCAACCAAATTCTCCTGAAAATCAAACACCTCTTCCCATCTTTGGCAAAGGCCTTCTTGAGCATCTGTAAAGAGACCTCAAAAAATCAGTTCTTTGGTCTAAGGGATTATTACAGCCTAGTCAAAATGCTCTTTGCCGCAGTCAGATCCACACAACAAGAACCAGACGGTGGGCAGTTGGTAGAGGCCATCTTGCGTAACTTCAGTGGACAACCTGAGGGTTTTGACTCTGTCATATTTTTCCAAGAGGTTCTCCAAAACTTATTGGAAATTCCCAGACCAAGCACCTTGCAAATGGTGAAGAAGAATCTTGATCATGACACCAGCCAGGAGAGCCGTTACCTTCTTTTGCTGACAACCAATAATGCAGCTCTCCATATCCTTCAGCAACACATCTTTGCCAAAGGAGACTGTCCACCGCCTGAAATTGTCTTTGGCTCAGGATTCCCAAAGGACCAGGAATATGCCCAAATCTGCCGTAATGTTAACCGTGTGAAAACGTGCATGGAGACTGGACGGACCGTCATCCTCCTCAACATGCAAAATCTTTATGAAAGCCTGTACGATGCCTTGAATCAGTACTACGTTTACCTCAGTAAGCAGCAGTATGTTGATCTTGGTCTCGGCTCCCACAGAGTCAAATGCCGTGTCCATCCAAACTTCAGACTGGTGGTAGTGGAGGACCAAAAGAAGGTCTATGAGCACTTTCCCATGCCCCTCATCAACAGGCTTGAAAAACACAGGGTGGATAGGAGTACTGATCTGGAACTATGGCAACACAGGGTTCTCCACAAACTGAAAGAGTGGGTGAAGGAGTTCTCAGGTGAAGCCTCAGAGGATTTCAGGCTGTCTGACATTTTTGTTGGCTACCATGGTGATGCCTGTGCGAGTGCCCTCTTGCAAGCACTAGAAAGCAGAGAACAAAAAGCTGAAGGCAGCGCACTAAGTCAACATCAACAGACTGAACAAGATGTCTCAGTGGAAGAAGATGAACCAAATGAAACAGCTGAAACAAATTCAAATGGACAGAAAGAGCAAGAACTTCTGACAGTGGAAAATGATGATGATGAATCCAATGAGGTATGTGATGACGAGAAGAAAGTGATGTCTGAGAGTGAAGAAATGATGGAGACAGGAAATGATGGGTCTGCTGGGGAAAACGAGGAAGAATTGGTCTTCGATTTAGCTAAATGTCTCCTGTTGAACTGTGTGACCCCTGACGCAGTGGTGAGACTCAAGTATTCAGATTTAGCCAACCAGGAGAAGGAGAAACTCCAGAGAATGTACTTCCAGCAACAGCATCACCACTCTCTTCGGGATTTCCTGCAGGATTGCCTCAACAAGCATCAGGGGTCCACCAAGTTTCTCGAGGTAGGCCACAAACCACTGCTGTAATTTTGTTTTCATCATTTCTTTACAATCTTTAGAAATGGTTGACATCATTGTCCCTGTTGTGCTTTTGCATAGATAACTACATTCTCCAGCTTGTTGACCAGATCAGATGTCAGGGTTGTAGGCCATGCCCTGGGACTGCACACAGACAGGATCCTCCTGCTCTCGCTTCACCAGTTTGACACTGAGGTCTCCTTCTGCAACAAGATACGGTAATAACTATTCAGATAACTGCAGCGTGGCTTATTTATTTTGTTTTTGTCTTTTAATCTGTCTCTTACTCGCCTGTCTGTCTCAGGGGCTTCCTTCTAGATGCTGGCCACTCTCTTCACCTCCTTCTAATCCAGATGGACCTTGAGGAATCCCACTGCAGTGATGAGCTCATAGCATCAGCAAAGTAGGGCTCAGTGTCAACATCCTGAACAGGCTGCAATGTGATTTTACACATGCTCTCTGGAAAAAATACCATGATAGGTGTTTCAGATGTGTCTATGATCCATCTGCTTCCAGATATTGCGCCATGAATTACTTGATGTCGCTGGAGGATCGCACCTGTTGGGTGATTTTCATTGTGAAGACCTCTAGGATCCCGAGTCAGTCTCAGTACATTGGTTTTCAAGGAGGTGAGTACTAAGTAGGAAATCAGCATTATTGAAACTATTTTCAGATTGCGTCGTACATGACCTGTGACAGGATTAAAGCCATGTTTTGTTTGTGGCTTCAAAGGAGTCTGGCATTCAGTGCATATTGATGATCTGAGGGATTCAGAGGACATGAGCGTGAACCTGTTGGGTTTCTGTGGAACCCTCATTAGCAACCTACTCAAGCCTGCACTGTCAGGTAGAAACTGTACACCTTCTGGGCTTTAAAAAGTGTTTTCTATTACAAATGGGAAAGTGGTGTCATTGTTCTCTAGGCTAATTTTTTACTGTAGATTAAATTCTCTTCTGGAATGTTAACAGAGCACCATGAAGATGGAGAAACCTTGAGGAAAAGAAAAGACGTGCAGGTAGATACAAATGCAACTTCAGGAATAAATCAACCTTATGTTCCTGTATGTGTGTTAGCGTACAACAAATATGAGTTTTGAGTGTTGCTGAATTTAATTTCCTTGTGT
The DNA here is from genome assembly GCA_037975065.1 of Chaetodon trifasciatus. Lineage (NCBI taxonomy): Eukaryota > Metazoa > Chordata > Actinopteri > Chaetodontiformes > Chaetodontidae > Chaetodon > Chaetodon trifasciatus. Next base: position 4,162,995 of record JBBMOE010000047.1, on the reverse strand, counting down.
TTGCACAGACAGATACAGCCTACCTCCACAGCCTTTCCTTAGTGAGGTCATGCATCCAGAAAGCTGTGGGTTTGCTGAGGGACACCAACGGCGTGACTTCACGAAGCATGCAGCGGATACACATCCTCCTCACTCTTCTGGGAGCTGGTCAAGGACATGTAGGAGGTAAATACAGCCACCTGAGAATGATTTTAGTTTGTAATAATACTATAAAATTGGCCAGAATGTACTTGCAGGGGTCCCACGGGGTGTATTGATCAATATCAATCACTTTCTTTGTGAATTATGATGTTATTCATTCTGCCTCTGTGAAGACGTCATGAGCAAATACATTCTGTCTGTCTTGTTCCTTCTCGGACTGCTTTCTGATGGACAACTGCACTTTATTAAAGCTCACTTTCAGGAGGTGTTGGTGATCAGACTGGCAGAGGCTTTGGCACAGAGAGAAGAAAAGATGGACTCCCCGAAGGAGTGGGTGAGCAGAGAAGCCAAGAAGTGCCACGCTCTGCAGGAAGGGGGAACTCTGAGGTGAAGTTATCAGTTGGATAACTGAAAGATCAGTGATTTGTTTTTGTATTAATTCTGCTCCAGCTGTGGATCTTAGAATTTCACAATGTGCATTTTCATTGAGATCCAGAACCAGATCTGAATATTTGGCACTTCATATGTACTTTTAAGTGCTAAGTCTATGATTGGATCCAGTTCAACGTTCCTTTGTGTCTTTAACTGGCAGACATACGCTGTGGCGCTGTCTTCAATCCACTGTGACTCCAACCTTGGCCAGCATGTTAGAAGTTATGGACAGGTATGCAAATCTGGACCTGCTCTCAGATGGCAGGCTCAGCCAAGGCCAGATAAGGCTGTGGCTGGACATCCTGGCAGATTCACAGGTTTTAGACCTAACACCTCTCCAGAACCCAAGGTAATGTGCGTTATGTCCTCTTCATAATTCCCACAGTGAATTTAATCAACAAAAGGCATAACTTTTCCTTATTGTAACTTCTAGTGAGTCAGACCAGGAGGTGCTTGTGCAGCACTACTTCATGTTGAACGGTGAGGAACAACCCTGTGCTGCTGCGTTTAGCTGGCTCATCAGAATGCACCTTGAAAGTCTGTGGGAAGAATCTGAATTCATGCCAGGTTTGTTTTAAACTCGTGGAGAAATCATGAAGCAGATATAGTATCACATGGAGTGGTTTCAGATAGTTTTCTCTGCCTCATATAACTGATCCTCAGTGACAAGAGGGGATGGCACAGAGAGGATTCTCCAGTTTGTGAGCACCTTCAACAACAGCAGGCTGGGCTGTCACCTACAGAAACTCTCAGATGAGGAGAGATCGGACTATGGCCAACGCTACCTGCAAGACTTTCTGCTGCTGTCTTTCAAGATCAAGTCCAAGGACGAGCTTAGGGTATAACATTATAATGTCACACATTGGCAAAACATGTTTTTGGGAACAGCCAAACAACCTTTTCCATGTGTCACGCACAGGTTTTCACCAGGGCCGTGCTGGGCTGTGTGTCTGAGCTTCAGATGTCCGTGGGTGCCGTTGCCGTCCTCTCTCCAGCTTGGATAACAGCTGCTGCCAAACATTTTGGACCCAGGCTGGACGCTCTCTGCCACATGTTTCTGCTGCAGCCCCAGTTAGCCACCGATGTCTTTCAGCAGGGGTCAAAGAGGGAGCCCCGAGAAATGGTGACAATAACATTTTGGCTTCATTTTAACCATCATCATCATCATTTGAAATCCCTAAAAGTCTCTGAGACCACAGTGCTTTGGAAGCATAGACACAAAAGGCACAGAGGCCGGTGTTCGGTGTTAAGATGTTATGTCTCTACTGAGCATGGTGTCTTTATTTTTGGCAGGTGGAGGACATTTTAGCTCTTGGTATCTGTGTGGAGGAGACCAAACTACTGACTGTGACGTCCCTGCAAGAGTGCAAGTGGTTTGTGAGGAGGGTGGAGTTTCTGCAGCCTTGTCTGGACAGAGTGTTTGGTCAGAAATACAGCACGCTCTGTAGCTCTAGCTGTCTGCAACATCTGGACTCCATCAGGTGAGTCTGGTCAGGAGTGCAGTGAGAGCAAAGGTTTTCAGTGTTTCAGGGTTTATTTGAACCCGATTTGCCCTTTCAGGTCGCTGTGGTATGGGATGCTGGTTGTGGCATCTTTCATCCAGCACGTCGTTTTTAAAGTTCAACAGAACGACTCCAGACTGAAAGAACTGGCTCTCAAACACTGCAACCTTCACCTGAATGTAAGTTAAGTGTTTTTAGGGTCTGTGATGCAGCTGAGGCGATAAGCCTCCTGGATCCTCACACGTCCTGTAGAGTAGAGTCAGTTTTAATGTCTCCGAAGTGAAATTTGTCTTGGACACACTAACACAGTTTGTTGCTTCACATAAAACAGAAAGAACATCACAAACATGATAAACAGGATCAGCTGTTTTTATTCAATAGAGATGATAAAGAGATTTCTTACTACGAGCAGGAGACATGGCTGTAGACTCCAGTTTAATATTAGCAAAAAATGAAAAGTAAAGTCTTTTGGCAGCTGTAAGCGGTCAGACAGGAGGGACATGAGCGGGACAAACGCAGGACATGTTTTCAGATATCTTCACTGTCATTTTCGAACAGCTGATGCAGGAGTCATCTGATGTGACCAGTGTGGAAACACTGCAGCAGCTGATCCGGATCCTCAATGCTTTTCATGACGAGTGCATCAGCAGGGACCTGAGGTCAGATCCCGCCTTTAATGAACCCATTAAAACAGCTGGACTGATAATTTTGAATAATACATGAGGAACAAGTAGAAACATGTCACCGTAACATGTTTAAGCACTAATTGAATCATGAATCTTCTCACAGTGCAGTCGTGATGTTGTGTTCTGTACAGGTTTGGCATTTCTTGCCCAGTTTGTCTCGTGGAGCTCACAGAGCCGTCCGTCCTGCCCTGCCAGCATGTCTTCTGTCTGCCGTGTCTCCAACTCTGCATTCAGCAACAAAGACGCTCTTGTCCTAAATGCAGGACAGACCTGCCACCCGACTTCAAGCCGACTGTTTCTCACACCGTCAAGTATGTTCAGAAAAACCCCTCGTTGGTCAGGACTCGAGAGAGCTGCTCACTGAAACTGGAACATTCATTTTATTTCATGTTTCTGTTTAGCAAGGTTCTAAGTAATCAGTCTCCTACAGTGACTGCTCAGGTAGTAACAGAGAAATTATTCTGTGTTAAGCCAAATGAAATTAATTTGAGCGGCTGTTGTTAATTATAATGGCTGCTGAGTCCAGAGAAAGGATGCAGACCTCACCTGAGCCCTGTTAGGCTGGACTTGCTCACTTACCTGCAGACAAATGTTTTCTGGAGCAACAGTCTGTGAACAGTAGAAGGAACTGAAGAGATTATCTGATACTGTCTTCTCATAAATCTTTCGGCTGTTCAGTAACTTCTTTCTTCTCATGTTCAGGGCAGCGCTGCAGCAGCAGGCAGCCATCAGGGGCTGCTGTAACTCCTTCTTCCTGGAGGTGGTGTCCAGGTTCTGTCTGTCAGAGGGGCAGAGGCCCAGAGAGGGAGTGGTGGAGCTGCTCTTCTCCTTACTCGTCTCTGCTAACGGTCAGTGAGGGAATAAGTCCGCGATGGTAAATGATGTGATGACGAGGCATTCATGGCTTTTCTTCTTTTGTGTGATGCAGGAGATGTGTACAGGACCAGAGAGCTCACTCCCTTCCTGGAGTGTGTGGACAACAGTCCAGTGGTGCGATCTGTGCTGCCGAAGCTGCTGCTGCAGCACAGGTGAGGGCGTGAATCCAGGGAGCACGGCCAGAGGCGGCACTCAAACCATCACACACAGCACACACACACAGCACACACAGTGGTGATGCTTTCGTATGACAATCCCAGAACTGGATATGAAACGTGTAAATTTAACCCTGCTGGGGAAAATTTTCTCATTTCCAATTTTGTGGGTCTTCATCCTCTCAGATCAGTTGAAGGACCGCATGCTTCTCTATTGGTTTGGTACGCCTTAAAAATCAGATCATATCAATGAGCTATTGGGTCATTAAGCTGTAACGAGGCATCAGTGTTTTATGATCTAGTGCCTTTGGACAGTATTTTCTCCTGGAAACTGCGTGTTTGTAAATGGTCGCATTGTGTATCTGTCAGTTTTGACCAGGTGAAGACTCACATTCAGACCTACCTGAAGAATCTGGAGGAGAATCTTCTGAGCAGAGAAGATCGTACTGAGCTCTACCTGCTGTTTGTCAACTGCTTCCAGGTAAAAGACTCTGACTTCACTCCATTTGTGCTTCCTGCATGAACACTGAGGACAAAGTGATGATCGTTATGTTTGTTTCTTTCATTCTCGCCTCATGTTTGGTGCTGCTTGTCCTGTTGTTGATATCCCTTTTCCAGAGACCACATGTGTCAGCGGTGACATGTGGATGCACACGGTCCAATCGAATGCATGAACTGATCAGTATTAATGTGTTTTGGATCCTTCTCAGGACTCTCTGCTGTGCTCTGAAGCCAGAGAAGTGGAACAGAGTAGAGAGGAGCAGAAGCAAGCAGAAATCCGATTCCTGAGCCGAATGGCCAGGAAACAGACTGCAGACAGACGAGAGGACCCAGCAGAGTTCCTGCTCAGCGTGGCCAGGCTGAGAATATGCCTGAGCACTGCCGCCCGGCTGCTGGAGAAAGCCGCGGTTGAAGGTGCGTTTTGCTTTGTTCACCTTCATTGTTTCAATGGTTCACTTTGTGTCATCGCACGCTGTGTAAATGATCATTGATTTATCGATGCAGAGATCTAGGTCAAGGTCAAGGTTTGACGTTTCCTCATGAAATGCAGGCAGACATGGGGTGGCGGCGCAGTACCTGCAGCAGGTGAAGGCGGTGTGTGAGTACTGCGGTAACGACTGGCACAGGGTTTACCTGCTGCGAGCTCTGCACAGACTCTCCGGCATGGACCGCGTGCTGTCCCTGATGAGCAGTCCGGCCTGGAGATGGGTCTTTCCTGCAGATCTCCTTCGACTTCAGGTAGAAACTCAGAGCTGCTGAAGTGAGAGAAATCATTCTGGATGCGTCTATTTGCTGGATTAAGTGTTTGGTCTATAAAATGTGTGAAAATAGTGAAAAATGTCAGTTTTAAGATCAAAGATAATCAGTTTAATATCGCAGAAGAAATATTCAAAAATGAGATTTTTGGCATTTTTGCATCTAAAAAAGTCATAAATTATTTATGGATTATCAGTTAATTAAAACTAATAGAATAATTGACATCCTTAACATTAACCTTCATCGCTCTATTAGCCACCATCAACTCGTCATTTGTCATTCAGAAGGAAACAAACACAAAGACTAAAACGCTCCTTTTTTCTCAAAGCGGATGATTCCAGCTAATGTGGACCAGTTCTTGTGCTGTGGGACGTCTTACCGGGCTGTGAGAGACGCCGTGGCCCAGGTTCTGCTGGAGAACAGAAGTGACACCTTGACGGCAGAAATCCAGGTCAGAGAGACTCCAGAGCCAATAGGAAGGCAGATGATAATGTTCAGTTAAAGCAGTTTATGAGCAGTGGACAGCAGAGGATCTGCTGCAGCGTCATGTCCCCTAATGGCCACTAGAGGTCAGAGCGGTTACATGTCTGAACAAATGAATTTATCAATCAGCCGATCAATGACGCCTTGAATAACTTGATATTTGAGCGTGCCTTGTTCAACATTTCAAGGCACCATATGAACACGTGAAAACTGTGTTTTGCTCTTTTGCATCTCTGTTGTTTTATCTCCTCTGCAGAAGCTGAGGGGCTCTCAGATCAGCCTCCTCGCTCTGGCCCTGTTCAGACAGGTCACCTGCCGCTACAAGTCACCTGACATCAACCTGCGGCCCTCCTCGCAGGTCACTATGCGTCATGTCTCATGTGAATTGTGTGGTTTGTAGATTTACTTTCTCTTTTTTAACGCGTTGTTCTACATGAACTCACAGGAGACGGCAAGACTGGGAGAGCTCCTGAAAAATGTCAAGTCAAAGGAGTTCAGGGATTTCTGCAGCGCACTCCTGTCAAATGAGATCGGTGGACCGGGATCAAGCCTCCACATCGACGCGGACCCTTTGGCTCAGAGACAGCCCCTCCTGGAGCTGCTGGTCCATCTGGACTCGGTGCTCCTCAGCGGAAATCCTCTGCTGGATCCTCTCCACCGGATAGCCTTCCAGCCTCAGAATGCTGCAGTAAGACACTTCTTATCAAGGGCTCTTTGATATTTCACTCTTGCTTCATGCTAGCTTCTACTTTAAAGGCTCATTCCTCTGAGTTTGCATGTAAATGTCATTTTGCTCTTCATGGGAAGGACTGCTCACCCTGTGAAAACAGTTCAATAATGTCTTCTGTGGCTCAGGAGAAGACAATGAGCCTGACGACGTGTTCAGCTTCTTCCAATTTCCACTATAAATAGGAAGAAGGACCAGATTGCTTCAAGTTGTCAGATGTGATTTATCAATGTATCCAAAGAACAAACTTTACATGCATTAACTGACGTTTTCCTCCAAGAACTCCTTTCTGCCAACCATGCCTGATGATCACACGAGTGAAGCCCGACAGTGGTTGACGAGAGACAGCAGAGCACAGCTGTACTGTAAGTATTTAACATTATTATAAAGGGTTTTCTCTGCCAGTGTCACCTCAGTATGAACAGCCTGTCAGAATATACGTATGTAACGTGTGCATCATTCGCAGATTGTGCCAACGGACATCCGTGCTTTGTGGGAGAGGTAGGAGCTGTTCTGTGTCCCTCTAACAGTCTTTAAGCATAGAAAAACTGATAAATAATACATTATATTCTTCTGTGTTGTCCCATAGTGTGGCAAACCGATGGTTATATCAAGATGTCCAGACTGTGGACTTCCAATTGGTGGCTTTAATCACTCCCCAGTGGACGGATTTACCAAACACACGCAGCAAAGGTGAGAATCTCTTCAGTCAACCAGCTTTGCAACTCTGTTTTCAGTCACATGTTTGTGCTTAATGGGTGTCCCTCCTCCTGTGTGTGAAGCGTCAGAGATCAAACTCGGACAGGACACGTTTTAGGAGAGGCTCGGCAGAGGTCTGAAGCCCCCGAAAGACAGATGACGTCTGCTCAGTCCTGCGTCCTGCGGCTCTTCACTCATCTGGCCATGCTTCAGGGAGCCAGAGGAAGTCAAAGAGTGAGACTTGAGCTGACTTTGCAGCAGCTTTGACACATCGCAGCTACTGAAAGGACGGCACTGTGTAATAATGCTGAGGTGTTTCCTTTGCTGCAGGGAGTCGGGGACATGATTCACCCCAGACCTCGTGATGTTTTCACCTTCCTGTGGAGCCACCTTGAAAAGGACATGAGTGTGCTGGGACAGACGCTGGATCAGAACATGGACAACACAGCGGTTACAGTTCATTTGATTCTCAATACCTGCACAGAGTTCGCTTCAGGTGATATGACTGTCCAGCCATTTTCAGCCTGCTGCTTTTCTTGTTCATGTGAAACACAGGAGAAATAACTCTGCTGAATGTTAACACAGCTTCCCGCAGAGAAAGACACGATCTGTCCTCCAGACACGGACGGCAACAGTGGGAGAAGCTCGTCTGTGATTCTGTGATCAACCCAGTGCTTCAAGTAAGGAACACAGTGTTTTTACAGCAGCGCTTTGATGGCGTTCAGTCTCCGACAGGTCGGTGACGCCTCTTTGTTTTCAGGATTTGCAGAAGAATCTGGCTGAAGCTCAGAACAGGATCACAGCGGATCATGGCCTCGCTGGAAGTCCCCTGATGAATGTCCTCTCCGGGGACCCTGGGAACATGCTGTCCCTCCCCTCTGACTGCCCGACACATCGCTCCTCTTTCTGGACTCTCCCCGAGACGATGACGGTGGAGCGTTTCTCTCAGCTGGTGGGAGAACCGCAGGGACGCAGCTCCTTACCCCTGCTCATCATGTTCCTCAAGAAGGTACCAGTCCTCCTCGGGGACGTGTGGCGTTCAGGCTGCTGCACACCAGATGTGACCTGTTTGAAACCCTGATGTGAGGCGCAGTGAGCGCTGATGGTCCAAACAGAGATCACATTAAATATCAGACATGGAGAAGGTGGTGAGGAGATGTTTCCTCAGCACCACCTTCAATGAATCCAAACATTTGAAGCTCTTGTTGTTTGGGTCTCTCAGGCTCAGCACTTTCCTCAGACTCTTGTATTTATTGTGTATGTTCATTCATATGTTAGTTGCGGTCCTGACGTTAGTGACACGTAGCTTTCTTAGCCACTCTCGTGTGTTTGTTCCAGATCCACTGTGTGAGGCAGCTGCACCACCTGCCTGAGCTGGCTGCTCTACAGTCAGACCTGCTGAGGGTGTTTCCTCTGGCGTCAGACTCTGCACGGCAGAGCATTGCACAGATGTTACAGCGGATCCCAGCAGGTAGATCCACATGTGGTTTTTAAGGGAGCGTACAACAAGAGTGCACACATCACAGTGACTTTCCTCATTCTCCTCACCAGGATACCAGAAGAAGATGCTGCTTGAGAGAGTGCAGAGGTTCATGAAGGTGTGGAACCGCCTCAGGGCAGAGGTGGCTAACAACTGTAAGCATGCTCATTAACAGTTAGCACGAATGGATAAATGTTTGGTTCACTGAACTGTACTGGTTCTGATTCTAACGTCTGTCATAATCAACATGACGCGATTAAGATCTGCTACCACTGCCAATACCACTGCTACCACAGCTACTGCTGCTACGACCAGTTTCAGTAATACCAACCTTACAGCTAATACTTCTACTACTATGATACTAAAAATAAAGTTACTGTGTGATGTACAACATGAAATTAAAAAGTTGAAGATTTAATTGAATTCTGGGTAAGTTTTACAGTAAAAGTAAAAGTGACTTTAACGTGAGTTCGCTCACTGAAACACTATCATTTATGATAAATGGTTGAAACAACACGAGCTCTTCAGTGGAGCTGAAATGTGACAACGTGTGGAGAAACGCTGCTGACAGTGATGAACGTAAACACTCGGTGTTTGCTGTGATAATATTCAGTGAAGTAATGGAAACATTACATTGTGTCTCTTATTTAAGACATAATTCTGTTTTTTACCCATAAGAGGATGAAGATATTTTCATGTTGCTGCACGTTTATTTACTGACGACACAGTTTTGACATTTCACCGCTGCTGAGAGACATGTGGTCAACACTGTGCAGGACGACGACAGGAGACGTTTTTATGTTGAGATTTGTCATTTCTTATTTTGAATCCGGGATCTTTGTTCAGGGTTTAAATGTCAGCAGCAGCAGTGTTTCATGTGAACACTGTTTAATGAATATACAGTTTGATTGATTTGAATTAAACCAAACTGTAATCGATCAGACTGAACTCTTGCATTGCGCTGCATTGGTTTGGGTCAGCGTTAGAGCAGAGCTTCTCACCTCTGTGTGGAGCAGTGATTCGCTCTGTCTGCCCTCCTGCTGCCTTCCCTGCATGGCTTCATGAGCTTTCTCCCATGCCTGTGTGTATATATAGCCGCAGACTTGGGCGTGGATGTGAACTTGTGTGAGAAGGAGGTGACGACCGAGAGCTCCGGGGAGTTTCTGACACCGTGTCAACGTGGACCGGGTTCGTGTCTCCGAACTCTGCTTGACCTCCTGTTGGAGACTCACAACAGCCTGGTGAGAGAGGCCAGGAGAGTCCAGCACCAAGAGGACAGGTCAGTAACCAGGTCCAGGTCCAGAGCCAACGCCGAGGGGTTTGAGGGGTTTCAGCTGATTTTAAGGCCGTGTTCAGAAGGACATGGAAATACGATTACAGGGTCATCAAGCAAAACTGTCCTCTTCTTCTTCAGTATGACTGTTTGCGTCCATGTGGAACAACATCTCCACCAGCTGGGACTCTGCAGTGTTCTGCAGGCTTCCTCATATGTCTTGTAAAAATGTCAGAAGATTATTTATTAATCTACGTTTTTAACTGGCAAACAATCTGAACCGAGATAAACTTTGCATCCAGGAAAGTACAAATACGTCCCAGCTCACACTCAGTCCACCTTGTCAGTATCAGTTCAAGGCCCTCTTACTCGCTTGCTCTGGAGCTTTCGACCATCTCACACAGTCCTCAGTAGCAGATTGAGTTTGCCTCTGGAACTTCTCATCCGTGTTGTCTCTGAAGTTGAGCTTCAACATTCATGCTTGACTTTGGCTCATGAAGACCATTTGATATGGCTGAGAGCTCCAGAGCAGGTGAGTCAGTGGACCCTGAGTTGAGATCGTTTTGTCAAATGTTGACAGTCATGAAAAGGTGAGCCTGAGCCTTTGACAAAATAACTGATTGCTAAAGGAAACACATTACTCTTAAGCAGTGTTCAGCCTCCTGTGTGTTTAAACATATGATCGATACGGTTTATCATAGTTACTCCTGTTTTTTCCTCAGTGAATACAGTGTTCCTTTAGAGAGGATCTCAGAAACCCAGCTGACCCTGTGCCACCCAGAGAGAGAGCTGCTCCCCCTGGTTTTAGCCCACTGCCACTACACCTTGAAGAAAGGTGGCGAGACAGACAGCAGCTACGACCTGCGAGGCATCCAAACCCAGCTGGCCCGTCGCTTCCTGGCTGGAAAACCACTTATCCAAGCGGTAAATCAGCGCCAATCATACAGCTGCATGCAGATGTCAGGTAATGCCACACATTCTGCTAACCAGCACTGTTCTCGTTATCAACATCAGGACACGTCGAGGTACCTGAACAGACACCTGCAGGATTTCTCCGTGGTTCTAAGTGAGGTCAGAGGCAAGATTCATCAGGTAAGAGCAGTTCAGTGACTCAAGAGCTGCGGCGTTTAACGGTGCCAAAGTCTTCATCTGGAACTGACTAATGCCAGCCCAGCAGTCTTCACAGTAGTTTCCCCTGTAGGAATATGAGAGGCCACTTTGTTAGAGGTCACATTCCTTCCTGCACACTCGTCGCTGACAGTTTCTGTGTCTGCTGCAGGAAGCGCTGAAGGGCTCGCTGAGCAGCGCCGTGAGAACAGTGCTGCGTTCATACACAGATGTGTGTGACGCCGTGTTTGTGGTGGAGATCGGCCTTCGCTTTCTCGGCAAGACGGGTGGAGATCCTCAGGGTCAGCTTTTGTCCTACCTCACTGATTCACTGCAGATGGACCCACAGATTTCCAGCTCTGTAGCCAAGGTAGAAACCCCCAAACCCACAGCTATTTCCACTGCAGCAGTGCTATGCAATGAATGTGATAATGTTCATCTCATTTGATTAGCAGTGCAGTTCAAATCACTCCTTTCTATCAACGCCCCTAAAAATGTCCGTCCTGCTGTACTTTCACCATATTTTTTCTTTTTGGGAATTAGCCACTCGAGACATTGATTGGATTCCATTCATTTCTGTAGAATATGAAAATCTGTCAGTGGACTGTTGAAACCTGCGTGCTGCAGTGCAGATGTTTAAATTCAATACCTGCTTAATGTGCATTATCATGCAACGATAATGTGGCACTGACGATGCAGACTTTCATTTTCACTGTGACGGATTACACAAGTCAAACAAGCTTTGCAGGTTTTCCGTACAGAAATGAATGGAAAACAATGGCTGCAGTAGAAAAAACACATGGAAAACATTTTCACAATGTGAAAACAGACAAAAAAACGCTGATTTGGTCTGTTTCAGAGTCTTGGAGAGAGCAAACTGGAGCACAGCATATTCACCTGGCAGCTCCTGACTTGTTGGAAATCTGAGCTTATGCTCAACAGGAAGCAAGTGAGTATAAATAAAGTCAGAGACTTCCTCTTTCATTAAATAACTGTCATGATGTGGATATTATTGGTATTGTTGTCCTAATATTTTCTCATGTGTAGTGTTCACGCTCTGTTTTCTATTTTCTATAAACCTGACTGAACAGACAGATACAATTATAACATAGAATAACTCTATTTTTCACTTATATCAGGTAAAACCGTGCATGCACCAAACTCTCTTTAAGACTTAAAAAAGGCAAAATCTATGAAAGAGACCCACAGAATTTGTTTTTGACTCATTATTGTCCAGTGCTGGCTGTCAGCGACCGACCCTAAACGCCACAGAGAGGTCAGTTTTCTGGCCTGTAACCTGCTGACAGTGTGCCGCCTGAATCGGCAGGCGGCCGCGGTTTGACCCCAATAAAACCTGAATTTGAGGAATTGCGCTGCAGTTTCTGCCTCAAAGCACTTTGCTGTTGTGATCACATCAAACTTTGCTTGCACCTGATGGTGCTTGCGTTTCAGGACCCGTTTCAGAGGCTGCCCTCGCAGTTCCAGCAGAAGCTGTCTGAGGAGGAGAGGAAAGGCCTGAAGGGTTTCCTGGCGCTCACAGATGTCGACACTTTCTCTTTGGAGCTGCATGAAATTCTGCTGCTGAAGACGAGCAACGCCGTGCCTGACGAGGGTTACCAGCCACACTGGGAGTAAGCACAAGCCATTTGTGTCCCCCCTCCCCTCTGTAGTGAAAACACAACTCATTTACCATTTGTGAGTTCAGTTTTTGTAAGAGGCAATGCACCAAATGGTAAAACAATCCCTAAACAGTGGGATTACCGGCATGTTTTTCCTTGTTTACCCAAGAGGTGTTTTTAGGAGTAAGAATTTATTATGAGCTCCTGAATCTTAAGAAGTGTGCCTATTGTCAGTTCAAAGATGACCACCCTGGTCTAAAGGAATCCACTGATCCTAGACAGCTTTAACAGAGTGAAGTGTGGAGGTCTCACCCGGGGCTCTCCCTTGGGATTTGTAGCCCGTTCATCCAGGAGCAGAGCGTGACCCCTCCAGGCAGCCATCTGTCAGGGGAAAGGAGCTTAAGTTGTATCCCCTCAGCCACAGGTCATTTCTACTGAAGCAGCAGCTGGGCAGGGAAGTGAATGGGAACGCTTGTGGTGAAAACAATGGACGCAGCGCTAACAGTTGTTTTCTTCATGCCCTCCTTCCCTGCTGTCTCCAGCCTCAGGTCCACCTTAGAGGGCCATTTGGAGCAGAAAGACCTTCCACCTCTGCTGGGGCTCGAGTCTTTACCAGAGGCCATCACCCTGGGACAGGGGGCTGACGTGTGGAGGGCAGCTGTGGAGTATAAAAGAAGATGAATAACCCGGACGAACAGCTGAATTATTCCTCATCTTTCTGTGATTTTTGTTGATATTTTGCTAATGGGATATCTGGGTTACGATTGGCTGTCCATGATTCATTCATTCCATATGATAGGGCATGTTCTGATTAAATATGCATTTCTGTGATGTAAATAATTCCAATGTTTAAATCTTGATGTGTCTTTATATGCTCTCAAAAGAGAGCTGAAGTGAAATAAATTCATTTGAAGCAGGGCTATTTTCATTCATTTTGTTAAGTTTAATCTGTTAATTATGTGTCAGGGAACATAATAAATTAACTGAATAAACTGGAACTTTGTTTTCTGTCTGTTTCCCAACGACGCTGATAACTTTAAATAATGTCACTCTGCCATCACGCCTCCCCATGCAAACTCAACCAAACCCTTTTTTGAGATACGCCTCTTGGGATTTACATAGTATACTGACAGCTCTGCTGAGCCTATCAGATACACGAATGAAGAGCTATTATTCTTTTTTCACCAATCACAGACGTCGAGAGGCAGACTTGATCCGCGTCGTTACCACAGCGATGATCTTCAGCGTTATTTGGCTCTCCGTATTTGTCCCGAGTCAACGGACTACTTTCGCTGGGTGTCAAGGGACTGTGCTGGGGATTAAAACACCACCGTGAAGGCGTACTAGAGGTTATCAGCTATGGTGCCATCCAGCTCCTGAAGTGAGTAGTTAACGCTGCTCTGCCTGTTCAACAACCAGCATTTTAGGGTTCATTGGAGAGACGTTGAAGACGTTAACTGTTAGCTTGATGTGCTCGCTTTGACAAGACTTCATCTGAAAACCGACCGTTTTTATCCGTCTTAAAAAACAGCGTAACTTATTAATAACTGGGAAATAACCGTTAACCGTAGCTGAGTGTAACGACCGAGACGAGGCGGTGATTTAACAAATCAATGTAAATGAGCGTTCTCGTGTTTTACTGACGTTACTTTGCAAAACATCCAGATTTGGATCAGTTGGGAATAATCTGTCCCAGTCAACGGTATTATTACTGTGTTAGCTTACTGAACGGTTACTAGTATCAAGATAACTAGCGAGTGTTATTATGGTAGCTTCATTTGCGTTAGCTGACGACCGCTTTGTAGCCGTTTGCTCCCGTTCAACGTTATTAACTATTAATATTCATCCTGCCTATCACCCTCCACACTCTTATTTTGTGATGGGAAGATGCTAACGTTAGCTAAGAGAGCTAACATACACCTGCCACAGCGTAGCAGCGAAGCCTCGGTCTGAGGAGAGCTGGACTGAGAGGTGCTCGCGCTCTGCATTTCAGTTTGTTTATTTAGGTTTTACCTGTGAGCTAGTTTAGCTAACATGAAACTTCATCTGTCAAAGCTCAGAGCAGCAGCTAAGACATGCAGAACAGTCAGTGACTCGCCTGTTTAGGCTTCAGCTTGCTGTCTCTGTCAGGTTTCTCCAGCTGGAGTAAGAATAGTCAGAGGTTTTGTTGTTGGTTACGCTTGGAGACAAAACAGTCATTGGAAAGTGGCTGTTACTTCCTCTGTTGTTGTGGTTGTGCCCAATGAAACCCTGGTCAAACAGCACGAGGGGCCTATTGTGTCTCACATCCAGGTCTGCTTTGCTCTATTCCAGGTTTTCTGAGGATGCATACAACACGCAGCCCCTCATCCATCCCGACAAGCGTCTCAGGAGATGCCTTGGACCTCAGCTTGTCAGGTGCTCAGCTTTCCATCTCCAAAAGACCCAGCAGCGCGTCACCTGGGAAGTACTTCTCTCGGTCCGTGTCGGTTTCTGTGGCCAGTGACAGCAGAGGGAAACGCAACACCCTGGTGAGTAACTGCGCGCTGCCACATGTGTACTTTTGCACTGGCAGCAGAATAGAGCTGCAGATTATTTATGAGTTATAACATAATCTGTTCAAGATGCAGGAATGAGAAAACCAGGGCTGTCTCCTGCTTGCTTGCTTGTCTCAGAATTCTCCATGAAGTGTGTAAAGCTTGCAAGCAGATTTTCTAATTCAGTAACGGGCCTTTAAATCCACAGAGCGATGCCAGCTTCGGTAGCTCCCGCTCCATCAAGAACCTGAGGAGGTCCAACAGCACCACTCAGGTTAATCAGCAGGCCAACATCGGTTTAAGGTAGAAACGCACACCAACATGCACACCTGCAGACCCTCTCATGTCTCTGAGTCTATTTTCCTCATTCCTTATCACTGACATTGACACACTGAACTGCATGTAGCACAGTATGTGCTGTTACACGCACTCTGCAAAGCCTCGGGGCAGGCTTGCTCTGAAGATTCAGTTAGATCATCAAATGACCTTCATAGTGACATGCATGCTTCTGAAATATGAAGGCCGTGTTTGGAAATGACAGAAAAGAATGCCTGCCTTTAGATAATGTGTGTCAGGCGCTCTTGTATAACCAGGAACAATCTCTGCAGCTGAGCCGGCTCGCATGGAGCCTTTGCTGTTAAAACCAGGGTGCTTCTCTTCAGTGAGCAACAGCTGGCAGCCCTGAAGCTTCAGCACTCTGGACAATGGGAACTGTGACGCGCCAGCTCCTGCATGATAAAGGCTGGAGGGAGGCTGGGCGGCTGTTGCCAGGGTCGCGGGGTGCAGCGACTTGCTTTGTCCCAGGTTAGAGGGGGAGGGCCAGGACCTCGAGGTCAGGTTACCCCCTCCACCAGGAGCCAGTGAAAGGAGAAGTGTGTGTGCACGCTCTGGTTCTATTGTCCGGCAGCTGCCAACCCCCCACCCCCCCCTCGTTGTCTCTGAGGATGCAGAGCAGAGGGGCTTTAAATTTTAAGACTTTCTAAATACCCCCCCCTCCAAGTCTCTGAGTCTTTCATGGCAGTCAGTGGGTCACTCACCACCCCTCTCCGCTGCTTCCGCCCCTTCATGCATCACCCTCTTTTAAAGCAAAAAGTAGAGGAATGTGCTGCCTGAATAGTGTTGTCAGATTGCTTTTCATTGGGCCAGCTGGCTTCACCCCCCCCTGAAGATACACATTCATATACTGAACCAGACAGAAACTCCCTGCACAGCACGGGCAGGCTGCAGCACAGATACCAGTGGAGGCCAGACCAGACAGGAGGTCACCCAGTGATGGGGGTGCTGGTGTGTCAGGCTATTTGAAGGATGAATGACGGGCTGGGATCAACGTATGCACGCACGCATTTACATGGAATCCATAACGGAATTCCCCCTAGCAGACGGTCAGCTGCTGCATACTGAATTCCAGTAGTGGGGGGGGCGGAGAAGGGGATGAGTTCGCATTTCTGCAGCTGTTATTACAACATTTAGTCACAAAGCTGCCACTAAAAGCATGACTCACGGTCCCTGCTTTGTGTCAGGTGGTTTAATTGTATGTTGTGCACCGCTAAGCTCTTTTTCTGTGAAAATTGAGCAAAAAACGCCCCCCCCCACACACACACACACATTCACTAGGACAGATTTGAAGTAATTTCCGTGGCTCACAGCTGCTGCGTCCATCTTTTAAAGAGTCCGTTCACTCAAGCAATGAAACATACATGCTTTTCCACCCTGCTCCAGGGGTGTCTATCAGTGCCAGTGGTTTGGTTCGATGTTCCCAGACTTTCAGATAACAGTCTTTGGCCTCTGTTGACACCATTTGGCTCATGGCGAAAAGTGCAGTGCTGTATTGTTCTACAGAAGCCAACAGATCTAACCTGTGGTTGGTTTGTGTGCATTTCCCAGTCAGGACCAGAGTGAGGACTACCTGTCCCTGTTTGACAGCAGCTCAGATGGACGCAAGAAGCTGGCCAGCCTCTGCAAGGCCTCACCAGACAGAACCACATGGAACATCCTGGTACTTCTCACTTGTCATCACACTTAATTTAATATATATGCTGATCATTACCTTACTTATGCTAAGTGGCAAAAAGGCATTGCCAGTATCAGAGACAGTATTGCAAAAGTGTTTCCTGCTCTCCAAACATTAAAAACATGTGAGTTTTAAGTGTGTCAGATTCAGGCTGTAACACGTGTGTTCTCCCATCTTTAAGGACGACCAGCCCAGAGCCTTCCCCCTGCACTCCAGCTCCCGCAGCACTGGCAGTGTGGACTCTCCCACCAGCCTGAAGAAAAGAGAGCCCGGCATCGCTCTGGCTGCCACTTTCACCGCCAACAACAGGTGGGCAGCGTCTCTGACGTGGCCGCTCGCACAGCGCGGAGCAGGGACGAGCCTCGATCAGCCCGCTGACGACTTGCACTGCAGCATTCTGTGCTTCCACCTGCTTCTCGTGTTTCATACCTGTTGATCACGGCAGCTGATACTGCCTTCAGGAATTCCACCCACACACTGAGACTTTTTCTGAAAAGAAAATTGTCAAAAAAAAAAAAAAAAAACGTGTGGGCAGAGTTTGTGAGCAGTGTCAGTTACTGTAAAGCCTTGAAGGGGTGAAGGGAAAAAGGTGGCAGTGCATCCTAAACACACCTGCCATCACATGCTAGTTTGTTAGCGAGAAATGTTTCCTGGAGAGACTCATTGTGCTTTTTCCTTTTTCCCAGGAGCAACAAGGGAGCTGTGGGGAACTCCGTCACCACCATCTTACACAACAACTATTCCGAGAAACCTCTCACGCCGAAGAGCTCCAACCAGAAGCCGTCGTTTAAGTATGTCCTGAAATCAGCAGAATTACTTGGCCGGCATCGGTTTGGTTGATTCAGCCTTTAAAGCTGACGTCGACCGTAAAGAAAAAAATGCTTGATTTCAGCCAGTTAGAGTTGGCTGCCTCCAAAATAATCAGTATCATGTGTTTGAAGGTCATATTTAGTGTTTACCTGATCAGTTCCAGAGGCACAAAATAGACAAACTTGTGCTGAAGATGAGTGTAAGAAATCAGCCGTCACATCTTCACGTAGACATTTGTCAGTTGCACTCGTCTCAGTTGAAGTCTGGCGTTTAAGGATGTCATCAACCATATTTGTCTCTCAGCAACATCCTGAAGGCCACAGCAAACGACGAGGTGTCGCTTGAGAATGGCTCCCTGACGAAGTCCCAGAAGAATTTCTCCTCCGCCTCCTCCGGCTCAAACAACAGATCTCCGGTGTCGGCCCAGCGCGGCAGCCCCGTCCTGCCCCGGAGGAGGGAGGTCACCGAGGAGGAGGCCGAGAGGTCAGACCCACTGAACGGCCTCAGAGGGCTGCTCCCACAGGGCCTCTACTGTGTGCTTACTGTGCCGTGTCAGTTGTTCTGTGACTCAGAGCAGTTCTTTTGTGTGTTGGAAGGTTTATTCAGCAGGTGAACCAGGCAGCACTCACCATCCAACGCTGGTACAGACGCCATGCCAAGAGAAAACAGGCTGACCAGGCGGCGCTCAGACGCATCCTTTCCAGTAAAAGAAAGGTATCCGTCTGTCCCCATGCTGCCTTACTCCCTAACCCTTTATTCCTCGTGGTCTTAGCTGGTTTCATTGCTCTCTTTCAATGGCTGCTGCAGTAACACTATCTCCGTCTCTCCCTTTCAGGAGTGGGAGGAGAGGACAGAGGAGGACAGTCGCCTGGAGCAGCAGCAGAAAAAGGACGAAGACAGAAAACGGATCCGTGAAGAGAAAGCTCGTCTGGCTCGCCTCGCTGCCATCCAGGTGCCCACCTCTGATTTATTCCAGCCGTTCCAGTATTTCCCCTCAATGAAGAGACATATTTTAAAAAGAATGAGACGTTTCATCATTAACATGTGTCAGGTACCAAAAACACTGGATCCTACGCTTCCCATAATGCAACTCAGAAGCATCTTTTTTTAGACACATCTGTCTTGGTGCATGTTTGAAATCCTGTCCTCAACATGTTGGCTTTCTTTAAAAAAAAGTAACATTTTGGACAAGCGTTAGCATCTGTACCAAAACTAGAAACTGACCCTCACCACTGGTCCTTTGAATCAGGCCTCTTTGTGGGGAATAGTTCCCTACATTATGAGCGCTTACATTACATGAACATTGTCCTCTGTCTCCCCCTGGTGTTGGATTGCAGGAGCTGCAGCAGAAGAGAGCGCAGCACGGTGCAGAGGTGCAGCATGCAGCTGAGGTGGAGCAGGACAGCCTGAGGCAGACCGGCGCAGCTGGACGCAAGAAGCCGCCCAAGATCTCTCCCACCAACAGAAGTCCGGCCTCGCCGTGCAACAACAGCCCGATGTCACCCACCGACGTCAAAGCCAAGAACACAGGTCTGTGTGTCTCTGCTCCTGCGTCTCTCCAGTCTTTTGTCTCTGGACATGGAAGAGTCTGAGAGTCAAAAAAACGACTGTAGAGAAATGACTTCCAGTACACATGAACACACACACTGCCGCAGAAAGCCTGCTGTCCTCTGGTGTTCTTGTTGTGGTACCTTTGGTTGTTTTGTGCTGTGGTGTTTCATACGTGGATAACGGATAATAGGATTGTATTGTTTTAAATGTATTGATTAGTTATTGGTTTCCCCAGATTCCAATCTGAATGTTGTGGCTGACTTCGCTGAGCTGAGCTTCCGAGCCATTTCCCCGGCGTTGTCCAATAACAGATGCTCTCAGTGTTCCCAGGTAAGTAACTCTGTAGCTTCACGGCTTAGCTCTCCCACTCCTTCATTCTCTCTCTGACTCTTTCTCCGGATGTTTAACAAATCCTGTCTGTTTTCCACCCATAGGATCAGGAGGACAGAGCGGAGGTAGACATTTGCCTGGAGCAGCAGCATCAGGAGAACGACAGGAAATTAATTCGCAAAGAGAAAGCTCGCCTGGCCCGGCTCGCCGCCGCCCAGGTGAACACCTCTGATGTACGTACGCTGTTGTAAACCCTAATTCAGGGTAAAACTGAATGTTTTTTAAGTGGTCATCCTCTCACAGCGCTTGTTGGGTCCTCTTGGTTGTGTAATGTCTCCACCTGGTGGTGTGTCACAGGAGCTACAGCAGAAAAGATCCCAGCGGGGTTCAGAGGCGCAGCATGTCGCCGGGCTGGACCAGGACAACACGAGGCCGACTGCTGGGGTAGGACGCAAGAAACCGCCCAAGATTTCTCCAGTCAACAAGAGCACAGCCTCACCGAGCAACAACAGCCCCATGTCACCCACAAACGTGAAAGCTAAAAACACAGGTATGGATGTCATGAAGCTTGTTCCTGCTGTGCAGTGTGAGCGTGAGCAGTCTGTTATAACCATGCTGCTTCAATGCTTCCACAGACTCCAATTTGAACATTGTGGCTGACTTGGGTGACCTCTCCAGCTTCAGAGCTGTTTCCCCAGCTTTGTCCAATTGCAGAGGTTCCCAGTCTTCACAGGTAAATAATGGAAAACCTTCAACTGCACTCCAGCGGTTCAGATCAGTGCTCCCTCTAAACCACACGCACCTTTGTTTTCTCCATGCTCCAGGAGATCCTGCAGAGGTCGGTGAGTGTGGAGGACCAGCGGCAGGGAGCTTTGTCCAGCAGGGCTCAGTCCAAAACCACCCTCAACGAGCTGCTGGACACCCTGAAGCTGTTAGAGGAGGAGCCAGAGAGTCTGTCAGAGCCAAAGTGCTACCGCAAGGAGAAATATGCCTGGATCGATGAGGTGAGACGGCCTCAGTGCAGCGTGGCGTCTCATCGCCTGCAGTATTCATGTCCCACTTCTGCTGTGCTCATCTTCAGCCGGAGGGAACTTTTCCTTTTCTTTGTCCAGAAAAAAACATGTTAACCAAATTAAGCCATGACTGTAATCTGCGTGTCCACCGTGTCTCTCGCTGAAGGACGGAGACTCCAACTCTCTGACCACCGACAACCTGGAGCGTCACGGCCAGCTGAGCCACCACCCCGCCCTGCCGGACGGGGGCGCCCTGCTCTCCGAGGCCAAGCTGCAGAGCATCATGAGCTTCCTGGATGAGATGGAGAAGTCTGAACAGGAGAGACCACGATCGGTTACTTCAGGGTCACACAGAGAGGTCGGCGTCCAAAACTCACACAGATGTTTGTGTCTTTGTCTGCTTTTATGAGCAGTTTAGGTCTCATTCCAACAACCGCTGTCTCTGTATTAGATAAGTGAAGTTTAGATGGAGGGAGATGTTTTTTGAGTCAGTCAACCCAAATCTGTCGGTGGTGAGATTATATTAATCCTGTTGCTGTTAGATTTCCTCATTAGTAACAAACAGGCTGACGTGTGCCGACCGCTTCCTGTGTGATCTCAGGCTGTGCTGTCAGAGGAGGAGCTGGTCGGTGTGGAGCAGGCGTCTGCCACCGCCGCCGAGGTCACCGGCTCCATGATGAGAATCAAGCTGGAGCTGGAGGAGAAGAAACGCACCGTCAGCATGTTGCAGACGGCGCTGGTGAGGGAGTGCACGCGTGCTCCAGTACAGTTGTTCCTGTTAGCTGCTGCAGATGGCAGTCCTCAGGTATGTTCACTGTCTCTGTCTCCTCCCCTGTCCCTCAGGCCCAGCAGAGGGAGCTGACGGTGAGACACGTGAAGGAGACCGAGAAGGAGCTGATCAGGAACTTCCAGCTCCAGAAGGAACAGTACGAGTCCACCATCCAGAGACACCTCACATTCATTGATCAGGTACAGGCCAATCCCTGCAGCGTCAGACCTCTCTCACTCGTGTCCCTCGACGTCTGAAACACGTTCCCTGTTTCTGCAGCTGATCAACGATAAAAAGGCTTTGAGCGAGCGCTGCGAAGGGGTGCTGGGAGAGCTGAAGCAGGTGGACCAAAAGTACACCAAGAAGATTGCACAAATGCAGGAGCAGCATGAAATGGTGAGAGTTTTCCAGCAGCTGAAGAGCATGAGCCGCAGTAATAATTGACTGTTTCCGTGAGGATTTAAGGATTTGGCTGGAATAACTTCTGCTTGTCTGCTTCTGCTCGGCGTCGGGCCTGATCGTCGTGTGGAACTTGCTTTCCTGCAGCGCTGCTTTTAACTGTCTTCTCTCTGTTTTTCCCTCTCTCCTTCTCCTTCCTCTCCTTCGCTGTCGTTCTCCGTCCTCGTCTGTGTATCTGTTTTTCTCTGGCTTTTAGGTGTGGCAAATTCTGGGTCCCTTGTGTGAGGTAACTTTTTTTCTCCTGTAATGCGTCCATGCTCGTCACACTCATCTCTCTCATTCTGTCAATCCTTTTCCTTTCATTTGTCCGTCCCTCTCCACGTCTGTTGGCCAGTCTGTCTGCATGTGAGTCTCCTCAGTCTTTTCTCATTTATCTCCAGATTTAGACCTAAAGTTTACGTTGCTTCATGTTATTAGGATAATTGTCTTGCCCGGACTGAACCCTCCTCTTCCTCTTCTTACCCGTGTGGTGTCTTTCAGTTTAGTTTGTCTTTGTTGTCACCACCAAAACTGAACCCGAGACCTCCAAAGTATCGTCTTTGCTTTGAGTGCGACAGATAGCTCGCTGCTGTTGTCTGAGGGGCCACCATCACTTCGCTGTGCCACCATAATTGACCCTCCTCCACCCCCTCCCTCTGCAGGAAATCAAGAAGTTAAAAGAGCTAATGAGCGCCACAGAGAAGATCCGCCGGGAGAAATGGATTGACGAGAAGACCAAGAAGATTAAAGAGATCACAGTCAAAGGTAGCGTAAACAGAGCCTGAGCTCAGAGCGGAAATCTGAGATTAAGACATCTTTAGCAAAGCTCTGTTAAGACCGGGGCAGAAACAAGCAAATGTGTGTAATCCTGGGAGTAACTTTCCCTGCCTGCTCTTATGGAGTGCACACAATCCTCCACTGTGCAGGTGTCATGCGTCCTTTACCTTGAGTGTAGCATGATGGTGCCTCCCTCCCACCGTCCTGCTGTTGTTCAGACATAAAAGAAAGACGTGTGAAAGTTACCAGACTCAGTCCAGTGAAGCCTTGGCTGTCCCACGGGTCATGATCCGTTAAAGGACCGTGTTAGCGTACTCTCCTGTTAACACGCAGTAAAGTAAGTATGCAGGTTTTGGGGAGGACGACTGCAAATGTGAAAAAAAGTTAAAAAACTCTGAGGGTGGAGTGAAGTGAGTTTACCAGACCTCTGCAGCCCACTCCTCATCTCTGCTTTAGACGGGTGGCTTGAGGCGACACCAGCATCACACAGCTGGATCGCTGACTGGACTGTCAGACGTGCATTGTGGGTAACGTAGGCACGGTGTTTTGACAAGGAAGAAGACCGTGTGGAATAACTGGCAGTTTTTTTTAGAACTGTTCGTTGTGAGTTTTCTCTGTGTTGGAGGACACAGACATTGGAACGGTAGAAAAGACGTCGCCTTTGATCACTGATCGATCTTTGGATGTTTCAGCTGATGTGACTTCAGCTTCTTCCCATGTGGGCTCTGTAAGGCCTCTGACCCTCCAGCAGCTGGGAGTTCAACATGCCGTCCACACGCTGCAGTTTGTCTAGTGTTGGTATGAAAGTGGTCTTTACTGTATGTGGACACAAAGCGAGTCTGTTAAAGTCATCACGTATACTGTATGCAGCTGCTGGTTTTTGCATTTTCGGGCCTGTTAACCACAGCGTGGACAGAGAGGTACAGTTCTGTTTCCAGAAACTTGCTGTGTTGTTCTTCTGTTTCCTGCCTGTGATGAGCTGATCCCATGAAAAGTCCCAGTCAGTTGTCAGCCAGTGCTGATGAGGTGTTTGTACAGCCACAGGGCTTCAGGACCCACAAGTGTTTGTATTTCTTCACTCAGTGGTGGTTTTGGTGTGTTTGCTTCTGTTTTCACTGACATTTAGGCCTGAAATAAACATAAACCTGCCTCTCAGTCATTTGACTCATCCTGAATTATCATGTAAACAAGCTGGAATCATCCCATTTTTTACCAGCAAGTTTGAGCTGTAGTCACTCCGCAGACCCGACTGGCCACAGAACATCAACGGCTTCTCCTCCTCCCTCAGGGCTGGAGCCAGAGATCCAGAAGCTGATCTCTAAGCACAAACAGGAGCTGAAGAAGCTGCGGACGCTCCACGAGGCGGAGCTGCAGCAGGCGGACGAGCGGGCGGCACAGCGCTACGTCCGCCAGTGTGAGGAGCTCCGCCAGCAGCTGGAGAGGGAGAAGGAGGAGCAGTGTCAGAGAGAGAGGGAGCTGGGCAAACAGAGGTATGCATGTCGCGTCATCGTCACTCATCCTGGCCTTCTGTACAGGAGCACAGACCAGATACTGCTAGAGCATACTTGTATCTGTATCCTTTCTTACCTGGTTTACGTTCTTTGTGTATTTCATAGACTCAAGGAGCACCAATAAACGCTGTAGATGGTAGCTTAAAACCTGAAAAACATCCAAACTTGTACTCGTCTCTTGAACCAAAGGAGAAACTAAACAGGAAGCAGCTTCAAAGTAAAGGTCTCACAAACCAAGCAGCCCCTCGGAAGCACCGAAATCATGCTGCTGTACTGCAAGAGAGGCAGAGATTTCATTTTTCATCCATCCAGGATTGATCTCCCTCCATTTGCAGGAACGCACCAGCACAGCTAACGAGTCAGTCACATTAAAGGCTGTGAGCAGGAGTTTCATTGATGAGTGCTCGTGTGCTCTGTCAGCGTGTAACAATGAGACCTTGTTCATGTTGAGTTTAGCAGCCTGTGAACAGTCACATTCAGGTGTGTGCGTCTTTGTTTACGTGTGTGTCAGATTTGAGAAGCAGCTTCAGGAGGAGGAGCTGTCCCTGCAGCAGCAGAGGAGGCGTCTCTACAAGGAGGTGGCTGATGAGAAAGAGCGGCTGGCTCAGCTGGCGGCAAGGTAAGGTCAAAGGTCACCTGCCTGTGTGTTTCCACAGTGAAAACCTGAGGACATAAAGCGGGACATGAAGCTGCTAGTCGTGCGGGAGACGTTCCCCTGAAACTTCTCTACGAGTCTCCAGAATAAGAGGCTGAAGCAGCGGAGAAGACGGCCGAGCGTTGGGTCCTCTGTAGATTCCAGGCTAGTGTAGTAATGCTGGGACGCTCCTGAGGAGCGGCCTCTGGCACAGCTTCCAGTTTACACATGTTTGTTGCAGAGTGGACGAACTGTTCCTGTCGTCCCCACCGTCCTGCTCCTGCAGAGAATGTGTTTATTACCAGTTGCGAGATTGTTTGTGTTTGAGACTCCGTGTCCCCCACAGTCCCACCACATTATCTAACACATGCTGTCCTTAGAGATTTTCTTCCTTAAAAAATGCTGTTGCAGCTGCTAGGCTGTCCAACGAGACCATTAGAAGACAGAGGACTGAAATCAGATCTGTCAAATTAAAAGTACCAAACATTTACATGCCTGTGGACTTTTTTTAACGTGAAGTTTCATCCCACATTGATGATGCTGACCGCCGTCCCTGTCTGCAGAGTAAGACGTAAATAGAGAAGACTAAACGTGTCCTGGGCCTGTAACAGCACTGTTGGGCAGATGTGGTGTTGCCTGAAACATCTGTGGTGACTTGACTCTTGGACATTTTGTAGGAATATTATTGTGCTTCTGGTTTTCAAGGCTCTTCTTTGTGTTTGTCTGACAGGCAGCGCGCTGAGCTGGAGGACCTGAGGAGGCAGCTGGAGGAGAACAGCTCTCTGGCTGGACGAGCCCTCAGAGACGAGCTGGACAAGAGCAGAGAGGAGCAGGAGAGGAGGCACCAGGTGATGAGCAGAGACTGTGCAGAATGACGTCAGGTCATGAAGTTCAGACGTCAAACTTACTGTTTGCCGGACGTTTGCACTTCTGTCAACATCCTGCAGAAATCTGAGGTTAGCAGAACAACAGCGTGCTGACTGGGAGTGTTGTTTGTGTAACTAGGTGGAGATGAAGGCATTGCAGGAGCGTTTGGATATGGAGAAGCAGACCTGGGAAGAAAACTACAGGAAGAAGGAGGTTTGTTGACACTCTGTTGAATCTACGCAGCTGCTTTCTTCTTCTTTTGTCCTGTACCTGCTCGACACCACTCCTTCTATTGTTCACAGTGAAGTGCAGCAAACCACACAAACGCTGTCGATATCATGTGTTCATTCTCAGCACAGTGCAAATATAAGATTACAGGTGTGTCGAGAGCAGCTGTGTGGATCCGAGAGGGGGAAGTTAGCTCAGTGTACAAAGACCAAAAAAGCTAAAAAAGCTCTTTTTACAGGGCAAGTAGTCACGCAGGCAGGTGGCACGTCTCCAGCTAAGGTCCAACAAAGTGAGGACGATTCGTGCTTTCCAACCCTCTGCTTGAGTTTGATTTGGATGAATGACTCACACACATAATGAGGAAGAGCAGCCAGAGAGTGCTGTAGAGACTCAACCAAAGAGGAGCTGATGACGAGTGTATCTGACCCTGGGTGTGTTACGTCGCTATTTTATGTATATGTGCCTCTGTATGAGGTGAGAAAGCAGCCAGGACAGACAGCATGTGTGTGTGTGTGTGTGTGTGTGTGTCCACAGGAAGTGTGGCTGCTCAGCCGCGAGCGCGAGCTCAAAGAAGGTCTGCGACGGGAACGCGACAAGGAGATCGAGCTCGCCATCTGGACGCTGGAGGAGGAGACCAGCAAGGACAAAGAGGAGTGTGAGAGGGCAGCTGACAGCAGGTGTGTGTGTGTGTGTGTGTGTGTGTGTGTGTGTCCATGGAGTGTTCAGATCCTTGACGTTGCACGATTTCTAAAGTGCAGCTTCACCAAATGTTCTAAGAGTTTGAATCATCCACCGTCGCACTGTCGTCAGGGTGAAGCGCGTGCAGGAGAAGTACGAGGCTGAGCTGAGGGAGCTGGAGCGCTCGGAGAGGGCGGCCATGGAGAAACAGCAAGAGCTGAGGAAGCAGCAGCTGGAGATGGAGGGAGAGCTGATGAGACTCCAGGCCGTGCTCAGACAGAAGGACCAGGAGACCGAGGACATCGCACAGGTGATTCAGCCAATCAGAAGAAGGTTTCAGACTCTGTGTCTTACCACTCTGTCACTCTGGCCAACAAAGAGCACAACACACAGAACAGATCCACTCAAATGTCTCCTGAACTCTGCTCAGACCAGGGACAAGCTGGTGGACGAGCGCCGCAGCCTGGCGGAGGTGATAAGGCAGGAGTTCGCCGACCGGCTGGTGATGACGGAGGAGGAGAACCGCAGGTTGAAGGTGGAGGTGTCGGAAGTTCGAGCGAGGCTACGGCTGGAGGTGGAGAGGGTCACCAGGGAGAAGGAGGAGGAGCTGGCTGAAGTTCACCAGAGGTAAATAATGACCCCATGATCTGAACCAAGCTTTGGTTGTTCACCCACAATGCCTCAGCGCGATCACACACAGGTCTGATTTCAGAGATTAAGTGAACCCGCTGTGCTCTAAAGAAACTGATAGAAGTAGATTTTTACACCTTTTTGAACGTGCGACGGCGTGTCTCTTTGATTGTAGTTGGAGGAATGACGCACTCCTCCTCACACTAACGGGTGAAGCGCAGTCGCAGACCAGCCCACAGAGTCAGCCTTTGAGCTCCTCTGTGAAATACAATCTGATGAACTGAGGTCACCAGTTGGCATGTTTGGAAGTTCCAAAGCCAGAACTATCTGTAGCTCACCGTCAGCAGACGATGAAAGGCCCTCTGTGTGTGAAGCACAGATCGCCTCAGGGTCCAGGTCAGAGGCGGACTCCACACAGCCGGATCCCGTCCTGGTCAAGGTGTCCAGAGGAATGCTGGCTCACATGTTCAATCTGCAGCGCGAAATGAATAAAAGGTGGAAACTCGAGCTCTCCACTGGATGTCTGCCACTGTCTAATAGAAGAGAAATCTGAGTCAGGAGCCTCAGTCTGAAGATGACCTGATTAATGTCAACATGGAGTCCAGGGCGGCTCCTCCAGCGGTACGTTGTTTCTGTGACACCTACGCTAAACGTGTTCAGACGCCTGAACGTTACACCATGTGACGTTCAGCGTCTCGTTCCAGAACCTTTGGTGTTAATACGCTTCAGTGGAAAGACTCCAACCGGCTGTGAAATCTTTCCACCACATTTTGGGATTCGCTCCCGTTCAGCCGCAGGAGCGCTGACGACTCAGCATTCCAGTCCATCCCAAAGGTGTTGGATGAGTTTGAGGTCAGGGCCAGTCCAGCAAACTGGGAGAGGCGTTTCTTCATGGAGTGGGTGCTGTCACCTTGAAGCAGGAAAGGGACAAACATGATCTGTTGTCTGAAATATCGTTCTACGCTGAAGCATTAAAGTTTGGTGTTAGCCGCAAATTCCACCGGGCGCGGCCGCGTCCCATTCCAGCTGCGACGCGGCCGCGTCCCATTCCAGCTGCGACGCGGCCGCGTACCATTCCAGCTGCGACGCGGCCGCGTACCATTCCAGCTGCGACGCGGCCGTATGAGCTGATCGCAGCAATTCCAGCCGATGTTTCGGATTCCAGCAGAAGCACCGCAGCACGTTTCAGAGGCAGCAGAGCAGGTCGAGGAAGCAGACACAGGAAGGGCTCACAGAATCTGCTCAGTTTTCAAAATAAAGCACCCTGTGCAGACTGTGTCGGTGTTGTTTCTGCCCACACAGTTGTTGTATGTGGATTAAAAGTTTTAGTTCTGGTACCTCAGCTCTCCAACAAAGAGCCAAAGAGGTGACTGTTCCCTTTTCATACTTCTTGTTTCGAGGAAAGAAGAGAGGAAGAGTCGCTTCATTTGATCTGGCTGTCACGTTTCTGCTCCACAGTCATCATGGGGGGGGGGGGGGGGGTTGTTGTTTTCATAAGGAAAGTGAAACCCGCAATCAAAACCTCTCGTTGTTTTTTTTGTCTTTTATTAACGCCCTCCTTTCTGTGATTTCCCAGAGTGAAGTCGGCCATCTTGAAGAAGGAGGAAACTGTCAATAGTCTCCGGAAGCAGCACGAGGTGAGAGACCAGACGAAGCACAGCGGCCTTTCTGTCGGAGCGCGATTAGTCCAGAGAAATGACTGACAGCGTGTGTAAACATCACTCTCTCCTCTGATAGGCTGCCCTGAAGAGGGCGGACCACCTGGAGGCCCTGTGGGAGCAGCAGAGGAAGCAGCTGCTGGAGAAGTGAACCGCAGGAAGGCCTGGTTTTATATCTGGACCTCCATCCTCCTCCTCCCCCTCTGCTCTCAGCTCCAGCCATTGTGTCGCTCGAGCCCCCACCTGACCCCCCCCCACCTTTGGATGTTGTCCCAGCAAGACTGAACCTGTGGAGGGTTGAACAAGTGACTGAACCTTGTCCTACCTCATTTGAAAAGTACAAAATGGGGAGATGCACTGGGCCTCACTGTATAGCCCCCCCCCCCCACCCCCCACCCC
>JBBMOE010000047.1:4052148-4128762 GCA_037975065.1 Chaetodon trifasciatus | reverse complement strand
CCCCCACCCCCCAGGCATGAAGGAGCGTGTTGTGTTGGAACTTCCCTAATTTAAAACAACCACGTGGCTCCAGGCGAAAACACTATGGATGGACTTCCTATTCTTCTTCTTCTTCCTCCCTTTCCAGAGGAGCATTACTGCAGTTTCTGTGACCCCCCCCCCCCTCCCTTTTCAGTCAGTGGGAGCTGGAACGCCTCCATGTTCCCCACAAAGATGCCACAGAGAACAGTTCCAGATGTTTCTGAAACCAGCCCAGGCCTGCGCTGGTGTAGAGTGGGAGAAGATGGGGGGGGTGGTGTCTGTAGAGGACCACGGACTCACGGACCAGTTAGCTTCAGTTTGAGCTCCTGTCTGTACCAGTCGAGCCCCCGGTGCCCCCTTCTACCTGTTGAGTGGTGTGTTTGGTCCCGGTGCCCCTCGAGCCGCTGCAGCCCTGTGAGCAGCTCTGAGCCTGTGTGTGGACCTAACAGTTAGAGGTAGAAGAATGTGCTAACGGTGGTTACTGGGGTCAGAGTGCATGGAGGGTGTTGCTAGAAAGAGCGAAAGGACGTGAAGGCAGCTGAGAGGAAAAGGAGTGAGGAAGAGGGGGACGTCTGACGGCGCGTTCGAGGCCAAAGACAGACGATCGCAGGGTGGCTTTGAACGTTTGTGAATGTGAGGAAGAAAGAAGAGGATGTGGGGCGGAGGGGAGAAGGAATGCGCATAGAAAATGTTTCTAGGATTAGGAAAGCAGAGCTGGGACAGAGCGGGCCGGTGGGAGGGTCTGAGAGGGCGTGAGGCATGTGACCAGAGGTATGTTAAAAGCCATATAGCTTCAGCTGGGCCTGATTCAGAGGCTGCACTCAGACAGAACACACCAAACTCAACAGGCAGAGGAGGCCTGGAGTCACACACACACGTAAACTCTGTGTGTGTGTGTGTGTGTGGACCCTCCAGCTCTGCTCGCTCATCACACACAAAGTTGTGTTTCATTGTTTTTTTCCTCAAATGTTCCTTTTCTGATGTCTTAACCATAAACCCTCTCGCAGACACAGAAGCTCTTTGTGGATAAGATTTCAGTAAGAAGGGTCCATAGCATGAGTTAGTGTGGGGGGGGGGGGGCTGTAACAAGAGTTTGTGCTGCAGAGAGAAACTCTAACCTGCGAGTCCAGCCTGTTATTAAGGCGCAGCGTGATGTGAAAGAGCGCTCTGACGTGACTAAAGACGCCACGGCCTCCAGATCAGACCCGCATCGCTAAATATTTATTCTGTCTCTCTATTTATTTTCCACAGTAGCACTCTTTGGTGACCTTTTAGTGTTTTTGTCCCACAGAAAGGTCGAGGATCTGAAGTAATGTTTCTGGAAGCGAGTGTTTTTAGTTCCTGTTGCTCGAACGCTGAACGGGCAGAGCTGATAGCTGCTGCCGTGGAAACCTTTATGCCATTTTTCGATGGTTTAAATACAGTTTGTCAGGTTTTTCTGACGTGGAAGTCGTCCGAGCCACAATGTAAAGGCTTCATATGAAGCGTGGTGTCACGGAAGGGCCGGGTTCATGTAGTCCGGCTTTATGGGTAATGCAGTTTCTGCATTGAATCAGAGTGATTGTCACATCAGCCAAACCCTCACGTACAACAAAAGTCAGGTCAGATCCCGGATCGGAGTCTTTCAGGGGAGCAGAAACGGTTGATGTGGGTTCCGCCGTGAGTCACGAGGACTTTGGCGTGGAAGGCCTCGCCGCGCCGCGGTTCGCTCGCAGCCCCTCGCTGCTCCGCCGCTGTTGGCACAGCAGACGGGGCTGTTGGCCTCCGGCACGGGAGGGTGGCGATGTGAGCATTCCTCACGCATGCCCGTCCTACAAGTGCCAATGAGCCTTGCCTTTGTGTCTATGTGTGTGTTTGTGTGCCACCATTCCTCCCATTTTGACCTGAGATGACCCTCGTGGTGTCAGACACACACACACACACACACACACACACACACACACACAAGGCTCCCTCTTTCTTCCATCTGTAGCTGTGTGTACAAACCATTCCAGCTGTGGTCGTTGTTGCTCTGATGTCCATGTGTAACCGTCTGTGCCCAACACGCAGCTCTCACACACTGTTTTCTCCTTGTTTTAGTCGAGTTTTTATTGTTATTCATTCAGAAACTGTGAGGACGATTGTGAGCGATCTGTCAGCAAAAAGAGAATAAAAAGCAAAGACTGTTGCGAAGACGCGCTGTGTCCCTCCTTTCTGTCCGCTGTGGAAAACAGACAATTGTTTGCTTGTTTCTGTCCCCCACCCTGCCATCATCCCTCGCTCTCTCAGACCATAACTTATGAGTTTAGAAACCAAGAAGTGTCTTCAATCACATCCAGTCAATCCCCCGTGGAGTCCAAGTTATGAGCCTGAATCACTGCTGGTTTGGAGCCTGAAGGGTTTATCGACAGCGTTTGGAAACGCGTCGTTTCGTTCCTGAAGAATCTGCCGAGCCGTCGTCAAACTGCTTCTTGGAGATGGATGTTTTTGCCACAATACTTCTGTAATTGCAGTGTCCTTAATTCCTCTTAGCTGCCTTTATGGAGACAAGTTTAAAGCACCTCGGGGATGTTTCAGCCTATAAATCTGGAATAATGTCCAGAGCTGACCCACTTCTATTTCTTCTTCTTCTCCTTCCCCCGTTTTTCTTCCTCGCCCTCCAGCTAGCTCACTTCCTCTGGACTGTTAAAGCAACCGGTGGTGCGTACTGAGACGTGTCTCCCCTCAGCGTATTTCCTTTCTTTTCACAGAGGAAACTCAACCCGCGAGGCACGCCGGCTATTGACTCCGGCCTGGCACTGCGGGCCCGGCCGGCCGGCTGCCTGGCTGACTGGCTGGCTGGCTGGTTGGCTGGCTGGCTGGCTGGCTGGTTGGTTGGTTGGCTGGCTGGCTGGTTGGCTGGCTGGCTGGCTGGTTGGCTGGCTGGCTGGTTGGCTGGCTGGCTGGCTGACTGGCTGGTGCAGGCCTGGATGGATGGATGGAAGTGAAGGGCTCTTGTGAGTCTTCCTGTCATGATTTTTAAAAAGCTGTGGCGGAAGTTTGAGCTGCATGTTCCTGCTTGTCACCTGACAGTTTCTATGTGTATGTACATTCGTGTGTGTGTGTGTGTGTGTGTGTGTGTGTGTGTGTGTGTGTGTGTGTGTGTGTGTGTGTGTGTGTGTGTGCGCGCCCTGTCTGTCACTAGTGTGTGGTGATTCAGGGTCTCCACACATTGTGAGCATAGCAGAGATCCTTAGAGCTGCCTGCTCATGTCTAACTTTTTTGCAGCCTGGAGTCCCCCCCCCTCCCCCCCTCCCTCAGAGCTGAGGGGGTTGACCAATTGCCAGCAGCTGTTGCTCATTTCACAATGGTCCCGCCCATACAGTGCGAGGCTGGCAGTGCAGCGCTCCACACCAGAGGAGCAGCAGAGCTCCCAACTTAGAGGAATATGTCCACACTACAAGCATCATGAAGGACGGACTGAGACCGCGGGACGGGCGAGACTTGGCGCCGGTGAGAGGACAAACACGTGTCTTTATTTAATCTGTCCGTGTCGTGTTCGAGGAGCTTTGTCTCTGTTTGACGGGGACAGACAGAGTGGAGTCCTCTGACTGTAGAGGAAGAGAGATTGAGTCATGATTTGTCACAGTCTGATGCATGTGTGTGTTTTCTATCCACTCTTTTATTCTGCTCTTTGTCAGCCGTGTTCGCGGTTATTGACTCACTTTTATGACCTTTATTTAGAGTAGAAATACCTGCTAAAGCTAAAAGCTGCACTTCTTATTTACGAAAACACCGATTCCCTCCGAGTTTTGCTGTTATGTGTGTTATCAGAGACATGGGAGCTGAGTTTATCACTGGATCACTGCAACACATTCTTTCCATTCCCCATTTAGCTTCAGCCAGGAGCATGTGCACCAGCCTGGGAAACTATCACTCACACTGTCACTTTATTGTTACTGCTGTTCTTTTCCTTATTAACCCGCTTATTAAGTGATTACTCTGGAGCAGAAAGCAGCTCGAGGCTTGACTTCACAGACTTCACAGAGCAGATTTCAGCTCCTGGCTTCAGGCTGTGTTTATCACACTACTTACAAAGAGGTGAGAAGTGGAGAGGGTGGTGCTCTGTGTGTATGCTAATGGCTTCAACTTCTGGTGAGACCACCACAGACTTAAAACGTCCATTTTGCCCCAGCAGGCGGGGGCCAATGAGAGCACGTTTCCCGTGCAGTGATCTCTGTGGGCCTCCTGCGGGTGTTGCCGTCCATCAGCTGCAGCTGAGTCGAGGTCTCTGAGTTGTGTCGGCTTGTTAAGAGCAGCCAGCGTGTTGCCGCCCAGCTCCTCTCAGCGTGTCGCTCCTTTAACATATGGTTGTGTGGAGCTGCAGCATTTCCTCTTTTGTGTCCGGCATGAACGGAGAGAGCAGGAAGGAAAGACGACATAAAACAGGATGTAAAAGGAGATGAAGCTCGTGACCTTGTGCTTTCTGTTCGGGGACGGGAGCAAAGGTTTCATTAAAAAGGGATTATTTAGGACGCTGTTGACACTGAAAGATAAAGTTTCCTCTTCCATCCTGCCCCCCCCCTTCAGTCTTTGCTCTCGTTCCAGCTCTCTCTTTTTATCTCCCTCCCACTGTAGTTGTGCTGAGAGAAGCCCGGAGTGGAGTCCAGGTCCTGTTGGGCTAATTAAATCCCTGCAATCACTGAACTCCCGCCTCCCCTCCCTCCCCTGGCTGACCAGAAACAGACTGTCCTGAGGAGGACGGCGTCCTCGCCCGCCTCCGTCCTCGGCCTCCTCATGTTCCTTCGGGCGGAGCGGAGGGCAGGGCGAGCACACACAGCCTGCTGCTCACACACACCTTGACGGGGATGGCGCTCCTGAAGCGGCTGGCGCTCGGTGTGCTGACCGTCGGCTCCCTGCTGGTCGTCTACATCCTGTGCGTGAACCTGGACAGGCCGCTGTCCTGGTCCATAGCGCCCCTGAAACACTTCCATGGCTTCACACGGGGAGCGAGCAGGTGAGCCGAGGACAGAACCTGCAATCATGTTTGTTTTCACAGACGTATGAAACGAAACGGAGACTGTGAGGTCAAACTGTGAGCGCGCTCGCCGCGGCAGACCTTTTTATACACATTCCTTTAACAGCAGCAAAAAGCAGCAGGACAGTGATCCAAAACATACAATGAGGCAATAAGGCAACACTACTGGCCACCGCAGTCACATGACCTACATCCAGCTGATCAGGTATTTCACCTGCTGAGGGCCAAAGTCAATGCAAAAGCTCCCTGAAACAAGCAGGAAGTGAATGTTGCAGTCTGACGCCAAAGATTAGATACGAGAGACAGATGAAAACACTGTATCCTACATTACCCACAATGCAGCTGGATGCCGTCTTTTCGCCACATGATGCGAGATGGACGGTTGTCAGATTGCAGAGTGAGACGTCGGCTGATCGGAGGGATCAGACGGCTTCTTCTTCTCTGCAAACTCTCATGAAATCCAAACCGGCTGTTTCCTCGAACGCTTCACTTCCGCTTAATTCAGCTTCCTTTATCACGTTTGCGTCTCATTACCGACTTCGTGAGGCTTCCCTGCTGCTGGCAGGGACACGAGCAGCTCCAGAGTCGATCAGGGTTTCTGAAGCTTCCCTCTCTGTCAGGGTTTCTCCCTGCAGTCACTGGACAGTCATCAGTTGGACAAAGCGCTGCTGTTGTTGTAAACGAGTGAGTTTAACAGCCAACACAAACTAACAACCACACAGCCGTCTGACAAAGAGACCCTCAGCGTCCTCTCAGGAGCTTTTTCAGCTGCGTCCCCTCGTCTCAGCGTCTCTGGTTATGTCCTCTCAGTGGACGGTTGTTGATCTGATGTGGACGCAAACACCCTCATATTAAACCTGAGGGCCAGTTTCTCCTCTGAGAAGCTGATTGAGGAAATAGGTCAGAACGTGCCTCACCATCAGCACCGTGCCTGCTCTGCATACAGACTCCATATTGTTTCAGTCTAAATCACACACAGATGAGGAGCGCCGGCGTTTTGGTCTGATCTGAGGTCAGATCCAGCTGTAAGACGGGAACAGGTTTAAGGGTTAAACTCTTGAGTGGTTTAAGTTCCATGTTTTTTTCTGTACCCAGCACTTATTCCCCCTCCAGTTGTATCATTGTGGTTTCAACAAAGGAGGCACACAGCGCTCGGGCTGCTCCAATGAAAGAAAAGCTCCCGGGCTTCTTCCACTGGAGGTGGTCGCTCACACGCGCATGTGAAACGTAAGCTTTGTTACGACGGGCAGCGCTCCAGCCGTAAAAGCCAGCAGGTCCAGATAAGATGCATTAAGAAATGGAAAACACGGCTGTTCCTCAAAGGTCTGCCTCAGACGCTAAATGCCAAGTTTGGCCATGTTTGAAAAGCTCGTCTTTAACTGAACGCCTGCGTGAAAACGACCACGTGAACGTCCTCCTCACTCCCCGCCGCCGCTCCGTTTCCCTCCACGTGACTTTTAATGGACCGCCGAGCCTTTAAAATGGAATACAATGAAATATATTCTGTAATGAAATTCAGACTTCTGTGTGAGCGTTGACATGAATCCACAGTAAACACAGGCCACTGTTACTACACAGCATGTGAGACAGTCAGGGAACAAAAACACAGTGAAATCTTTGGAATACACAACTTTTTACACACGTAGAACACGTGATACCTCATTCATAAAGTGATTAAATAAACTCATAACAGATAAAAATAAGAAAAACAAAACTGTTCTGCAGGTGAACCCTTCACTTCCGCTTAATCCAGCTTCCTTTCTTACGTTTGTGTCTCATTAGCGACTTCATGAGTGACGTCACAGTCAGATTAAACAGATTTTTGGGGCCTTTAGGCCTTCAGCAGCTCAGCCTCCACCCTCGTCTTCATGACCGTAATAACTTCTTGGTTTCTGAGCTGTGAAACTGACTCATAAATCAAACATTTCTCCGTGAGCTTCAGACCTTCTCATCGTCAATGTGTCGCCGTGTGAACTCGATTGAACGGTCGGTTTATAAGTGACACGTTTTCTCGCTTAACTGCTCGTGGTTTTCAGCCTCAGACGCATCCTGTTGACCGCGCTCTCAGAAACAGAGCGCACACGTCCTGCATTTGTCTCACAGTCAGCACTTAATCTGGTGTTTCTAAGAAGAGACGCATACTGAACACATGCAGTGAGAACTTCTGCGTGAAAGAAATGTGATGGTGTGAGCTGTTAACAGTGAAGAAAAACTGGATGTTTAAGGCAGCAAAATCCATTTGAGCTGCTTTCTTTTGCTGT
Organism: Chaetodon trifasciatus; assembly: GCA_037975065.1. Lineage (NCBI taxonomy): Eukaryota > Metazoa > Chordata > Actinopteri > Chaetodontiformes > Chaetodontidae > Chaetodon > Chaetodon trifasciatus. Next base: position 4,121,484 of record JBBMOE010000047.1, on the reverse strand, counting down.
TAGTGTCCACAGTTCAAAGGGATTAACTGTCTGTGTGTCAGCTGAGGCCAGAGTGAGGAGAGACGGGCGATATATCAGGTCATTAGACATGAAGCTGGACGTTTCTTCAGCACAAAGACCGGAAACAAGCACCTCAGAAGCTCACTTACATGATTACGTCTGTTTTTCTTGCACAAAAACAGATGTAATGTGTTGATTAGTGCTCTTCTGAGGGGCTGACGGGCAGACTTCCACTGGACACCCGTTTCTCAAAATGTGGGTCTGCTCTTTAAGACGAGCTCCTCACCATGCTGAGAGTTTCAGATGATGTATTTCCAGCTCTTTGCCGGGCTCAACGCCAAATCTTCTGTCCTCCACAGCGGCCCACGAGACTCTGAGGAGCCTCTCGACAGAAAGAGTGAGGGGGACCGGTGGACCCGTCCGGCCCCTGCCTCCACCTCCCACCCCCGGCTCACAGTTCTGCACCAACACACACGAGCCACACACACTCCAGCTTTAAAGACTCAAACAGCTGAGCACAAGCCAGCAGAGGACAGCGTCGTGGACGTGTCGGGGTCCAGCTCCAGGTCTGACGGCGGGGTCAGCACTGAGGGGCCCGCAGTGAAGCCTCAGCGGCCCACGCCGACGGCCAGACCCACAGAGCCCCCCTTCATCGGAGACACTTACACGAGCGAAGACATCCCACCACAAACGGTGAGTCCTGTGCAGAGTTCAGCTTGTTGTTTGACCTACGAAGAACCTTTATGAGGAACGTTTATGAGATGTCAGCGCCTTTAAAAAGACCCTGAATCAGATTGTTTTAACTGCAGCTGCGTGGATTTGATGTGTGTTACAGTTACATGTGCTTCTCAGAATTTCCTGACTTCCCTTTTCTGCTCAGCCTCGAGGCCTTTACTTCCTACTGTGGACAGTAATCTTTAAAAGACCTCACATGTGTTCTGCAGAGTGATTTCTTTAACCAGCTGGTCACTTTGGATCCGAGCAAACGTCACTCAAACTTAAAGGAGTAAATGGTGCGTTTGTTGGGGCATGTGCAAGGAGCGTGTGAGCCAGTGAACAGTGAGGCTCTCCGGTGTGTTTTTAATAGTTTGTGGACAACAGTGGGGCTCTTTGGCACACACACACACACACACACATACACACACACACACACACAGTGCTTGTTGTGCATTCATGACCAAACATGGTTCATGTCGACATTCCTTCTATCAAACGAACAGTTCAGGAAAGCACGTACATGTCAACGCTGACACAGTTAAAAGTGACCGTGTGAGGATGGTTCGACACGCTGAGTAAGTCCAGACAGCTCACCTGTCTCACCTCACTCCTCTCACGTCACGTGCTCCCCCGCACCACGACCACCGACTGATAAGAAGAAACTTTATTGGTGCAAAGAGCAAACTCGCACAGAGGGACAGCTTCACCGAGAAGAGACAGAATGGACGTAAAACCAGGGATGAAAAGTTATGGAGAAATAAAACGGAGGCTAAAAGCCACCTGACAGCAGTGGCGCTGCTCGGGTCTTTTGGGGCTCCAAGCAAGAAATCCACGCTGCAAAAATTTGGTTTTTGCACACATAAATGCACAATTTCTGGGACATTTGAGATGAATACTGAAAAAAACAGATTAGTGGTTCTCAAAGTGAGGTCCAGGGACCAACAGAGGGCCCTGAAAGCCCAGGCCTGTCAGTAATGGTTGTTGTAGAGTGGCCAGGGCTCCAAGCAACTGCCTGACAGTGATGTAAAAGGAAGAATAAGGATCACACTAAAAGTAAGACCATGCATGACATGAGGTTTACAATAAAATAAAAGACTACCCGCCCTCGCCTTCGTTTGGATCTCAGCTGCACGCACCAGCCACGCTGTCCATTTTAGATACCGGCAGTCTTTTCCTTTACAGAGTGACTTCACCGTCGTGGGAAAGATCTTCATCGATCTGTGGAGCATCATCACAAACACTTCTGCTTCTCATCAGGCTGCACATGCCGTCACAGGGCGGCGGCATCGGGCGTGTCTGCCTCCCAGTAAATGTTTCATTAAACCAGAGTCATGTCTCCTCCAGCCTGGCTCCGCTCCTCCACCCACCTCCCCCCCCCCCCTCCCCCACACACATTCCCTGAATGTGTCATCAGCGCCGAAGAGTCGTCAGATGGTCCGCTGAGAGCCGCGGAGGGAGGATGAAGCATTTCTCCAATCTGCCTCAGAGTCTTTGAACGCCTCATGGGGGTGGTTCCAGAAGAGTTGAATGAAATAATGCATCCATATGGTGAATCCCAACGTTTCCCATGTGGAACTCCCACCGAGCACGCGCCGCTCCTTCAGTCCTTCAGCTCGGCTCAGTTAAGCTGCAGTTTAGGCTTTGAGCTGTTACGTAAGAAGCGAGCGTGCTTGGACTGAATCGATCATCGACCCCACAGAGAACCACAGGCAGTAACACAATTAACCAGATAAAGCTGCTAATAGGCTCTGTGGCGTGTGTGTGTGTGTTCAAGCTTCCTCATCTGCCCACATGTGCTTTTATACTTCCTGCATCAGCACAGTGTGTGCATGTAGAGTCCATGATGAATCCGTCTCTTGTCGTGTAATTGTTAGATCATATTAGATAACTGCCTCCAGCGAGAGTCTGGAGGTTAACATGGAGGTTGAGCAGCCAGCCGAGTGGAACTGATGATGCTGGCTTTGTGGTGATCATGTGGGACACTCTGCGTGTCCTGCAGAGTGAGGACGAGACTTTCTGTGATCGTAACGTGGTCGTGTCTCCGCCTCTCACAGGTCTGCCCAGACGGCGTCCGAAGTCAGGTCGCAAAAACCGAGTTCGGTGGGAGATTTCTGAGACACATCCCGGTCCTGCAGTGGGCCCAGCACGTCACTCGTGAGCAGCACCAGCGTCTGAGCCAGTACCCAGGAGCCCACGGCTGGGAGGGGGTCGATTACACCAGTCAGTCTCTGCTTCTGCTCGTCTCTGTTCTCTGTCTGATTCTCACCTCATTTCCAAAGAAGCTGGGACTATAAAGTCAACATATTTCATGTTTTTCATTGATTTCTGTAAATATCTGCATAATGTGAATCTGATGCAGCAACACGTTTCAAACACACCTGTTTGGAACGTTCCACAGGTAAACAGGCTCCTTGGTAACAGGTGAGAGGATCGTGATTGGGTATGAGAGGGGCGTCCTGGAAAGGCTCAGCCGTTCATAGAGGATGGAGCGGGTTCACACACGGTGTGACGGCGGCGTGTTTCCCTGTGGAAAACCGCACAATTCCTGTTTTTATGTAAATATAATTTAAACACACTCATTTTTCAGCCGTTGTCGAGACACGACGGTCATCTAAGGCTCCGAAATTTGCATTCCAAGTAGATTCAGACAGAAGATGCAAAGTGTTTTGGGTAATTTGATTGAGGCCTCGTCGCAGTTAAGATGCTTATCGTGGCGGTGATGGCAGCTTCCTGTCTGTGCGCCCACACGTCCGGCCTTTGGGTTTTCTGTCTTTCAGACCAATCACAGCTGAGTGAGCGTGCGGGCGGACGCAGATATAAAAACAATCAGCGGCTCAGCAGCTAAATCTTTCTCTCATGATTCAAGGACTTTGGTAAAAACCTTTAAGACTGCGTTAAATAAGTCTCATGCAGATTAATCCTGTTTTGTGTGTCAACAGCGCTGGTGGAAACTCTCTCTGTCCTCAACTCTTCTGCTAACTGGCAGATGCTGGACGACTGGAAGGATCGCGGAAATAAATCCGAGTGTATCCGCTGCGCCGTGGTGGGGAACGGGGGGATACTGAAGGATTCAGAGAGGGGGAGGGAGATCGACGGCCATCACTACGTTTTCAGGTAGAGCATATGAAGATCAGAGAGGCAGAATATCTGTGAAACACTTTGGGATCATGACAAGTACAAACGAAATAAACTTTGTACTTTTGGGTGGGTGGGGGTGGGGTCCTGACTTTTTCCTAGCATTTCCCAGCTGTGGAATAATTCCAATCATAAATGTGTGACAAATACCTGAAACAGTATTTGAGTATTTGTTCTTTGTTGTAAGAATCATTAAATATTCAACTTAGAACTTGAAAGATCACCAAAATCAGCTGTCGTGTTTGTGTTTGTGTGCTCTCATCGGTGACCTTCAGGACCAACGGGGCAGTCATTAAGGGCTTTGAGCAGGACGTGGGCTCTCGCACCACCCACTACACCTTCTCCACCAACACACTGATGAACTCCATGAGGAGCTACGCGGGCGTCGGGTACAGAGGGCCCCCTCAGTCTAAGGTCAGGACAGTCTTTCCTCCACAAAACGCTCAAATGGTGACATGAAAGAAGGCCTGACACGCGTCCCGCTCTGCCGCTCTCCAACAGGAAACACGATACGTTTTCCTGCCGGATCACGACCGGGACTACCTGCTGATGAAGGCTGCGGCGACACACAGTCCAGTGGAGAGAGGACCCGAGCGCGGCAAAGAGTAAGCAGCGCCGACAGGATGAGCCGCTTCCGCCGCTTAGAGCGAAGCGTCCTTCACTTTTCCTCCAGTGCCGCCAGCAGGTCAAAGTTTCAGTCAGTCCTGCACTTTAAAACGTATTGAAAGCATCGCTGAGCCACAGTCCCACAGAGCTGCTGTGATGTCCGTCGGCTCTTTGACTTTTCATATATCTCATAAAATCCCTCTGAAATCTCAGTGTGAGCTGCTTTGCTGCAGTTTTCAGGTGCTTTCACTCATGATGTGACATTTTTTGGCAGTTGTAAACGAGTCAGCCTCCGTCTCAGGATGTGAGGGTTCAGCTCACAGAACAGACGACAGTAATACAATAAGATATGTAAAATAATCTCACGCTGCCTCGAGCTGAAGGCCGAGGTCAGTGCACACATGCAAACGTTTTCACATTGCTGAGTGTGCACTCTTTCTACACCGACATGTTTTACTGCTGCCGCTTCCCGTCGCTCTGTTGACACAGAGATAACGTGAGTTTTAGTACAGCCAGTGCAGACAGCTGTTCTCTGCACAGCACATCAGTTTGTTCTGTCTAATTTTCACCACTTCCATATTCACACCCTCTGAAGTGCTGCAGCCCTCGTCCCTGTGATACCTCTGGCACGTTCATAAACATTTCATATGGCTGAGCAGCACACGGCTGCTGTATTTTCTGCTAAACTTTTCCTTTTCTGAACTCCTGATGTCACATTTCCTCCACAGTCCAACCAAGTACTTCGGAGAGGACGTGTCAGGGGGAAAGTTGAAGATGTACCACCCAGATTTCATCCGTTACCTCAGAAACAGGTGAGAGAGCGAACGAGTGAACGTTTCAGAAAGCTGCAGATGAGACTGAAAGAGAAGCAGAGGCTGAAGGTGGAGGGAGCTGCAGAGGGACGTTCCCACACGGTGACCGAGGGCGTCATCAGCTGCTCTTACACCCTCACCTCAGCCTCTGCGTCTCTGAAACCTCTGACGTTTCATTTATATCATCTTTCTCTGCAGATTCCTTCGTTCTAATGCTCTGAAAACCAGATATAAGGACATCTACCGTCCGTCTACAGGAGCCGTGATGCTGCTGGCTGCGCTGCACACCTGCGACAAGGTAGAATATCGTAGTTCCCGTACCTCACGTTAGTGTCAGCGTAGCTGTGGGACGAGGCTACGCTCGCCTGATTAGTGTGAGAATGTCTTGGCTCTTGGCGGCCTTGAATAGGTGCCGACAGTGACTCAGCGCAGCTCTGTAACAGTGCATGAAACGCTGCCAGCTGTACCATTTCTATATCAGATGGCGCAGATTCCTTCAGATCATGTCATCGCCGTCAGAACCTGTTCTTCAGCCTGTCTGCGGTGCGACTGAATTTAAGCTGAAAAAGATACAGGCTGAGGGGTTCAAGTCAAAACTTGAAATGGAGAAGCTCATAAAAGCTGTTTAGATGGCGGAGTTTCACACCCTGACTGCAGCGTTTGTGCTTCTTCTCTTGATGAAGGTGAGCGCGTACGGCTTCATGACCCCAGACTACAAGAACTACTCTGACCACTACTACGACAGCAGCTACCACCCGGTGGGCTTCTTCATCAACCACGACCTGCGGATGGAAATGAGTCTGTGGCAGCAGCTGCACCAGGCGGGACTCATACGACTGTACATGCACAAGTGAATTCAGGTCAAGCAGAAATGACGTCACCCTGTTCCCAGCATGGGAACGCCGCAGCAGGAAAAAGACGCCGCCGCCTGCCTTTTCCCAAAAATGAGTTCATGACTCTCTGAACTGAGCACAAACAAAAGAGAGCAGCAGAAGTTTTCTCTCCATGAAGAACACAAAGACTGTTTGCTTCTGTGACTGATCAGGATGCAGATTTAGTTTTATTTATGTGAAAAAACAACATTTCATTCTGCCTGAAAGCACGTTTTTGGTGATGTGTGGCTCAAAATAAGTCCAGACTTTTGAAACCAGATGACAACCTCACTCTTTAACGGGTCCTCGTTTGGTCTTGTTGACTTTGACCTCCTGATTTTTCAGCTTAGAACTTTAATTTGTCCAAAGCTTCATGACTGAATATCACAAACAAAACATTCCCATCAGACTCCATCAGCAACTCCGCTAATAGGAAAACGTTAGCATGCTAACCTGCTAACCTCATACAGTGAAGGTTTCACCTGCTACACACCAGTATGTTAGCATGCTAATGTTAGCATTAGCTCCAAGCAGACAGGCTTACTTACCAGGAAATTAGCCCACCACTGTTTGATTTTTAAAGATTTTTATTGACCACGTCTGGTTAATTTTTCTGATTTCAGAGAATCGGAAACAAACTTTAATCCATATCAGATCTGATCCCTGAGGTTAAAGCCTCACAGCTGTTAGCGTGGCTAAAAGGTTAGCCTCCATACAACAGCACATAAAGGACTACTTCAGCCCAGATTACTTGTTTTGACCTGCGAATCACCAAAGCGTGTTGATGGGATGACCGCAGAGCGTTTCGTACAATCAGTCTCTGGCTGAGTTCAAGTGGACTTCTTGTTGGTGTGATCCAGCGTGTTGACAAGGGACAAGACTGCAATTGAGTTGGCCACTTGCTTAAAATATCCCGTCTCCCCGCCCTAAATAGACGGTCAGACGCTGCTGGCAGTGGCCACGGTCTATTCTGCCATGTGCTCAGATCGTGTTCTGTGGATGAGGCTGTGTGCGCACGTTTTACTGTGGAAGGTATGAAACTCACTGGGACAAACGTTTGAACCTGAAAGTGGATTTAGTTTGAGAGATTTAACTTATTTTTTTCTGTTTTAAACTTTTGTAAACACACAAGTGTCCTTTTTTTTTTACGAGGTGCCACACTGTGACGATCAGAGCGCTGCGTGGGCTCTGCCGGCCTCTCAGTGCCTTTAATGTGAACCATGGATGAAGCATCGTGACGAGGCCAGGCGGCCGTTTCCATTACAACACTAACATGGACGCCAGCGGCCTTCTCGCTCTGGGTCCCGGGACGTTCGGCCGCTGCACCTGGACTCCTCAGAGCTGCGACCATGAAGGGTCAAAGTTCATTCAGATTTATTGTTGCCACTCCGCTCAAGCCGGGCTGAGGCATCACATCCTCAGTGACGCGCACTGACTTCAACAGAGACGAGAAACTTCACTGAACTGACGTAGCTGACAGCATACTGTAGGTGTGAGATGGAGGGAGCGAGCAGACACCAAAGACACACTGCAAATCAGGGAACATGTTTATTTAAAACTCCAAAGCTCTTTGTGTAACATCAAATCAATACATATTCAGACAAAAGGATCCAGACACCTGGAGCACTGGATCGTATTTTTTTTAACGTGTAACAGGAAGGGGAAACCTTTTCTAGTGCAATTTCTGACTGATTTCAACCTTTTCAAAATCTGTATAAAAGGAAACTGTGATTTCATCTCCGTGTGTTTCGTGTTTTCTTTCCTGCTTTGTTTTGAAACTTACAGCTTCCCATAGTTTTGTATAATTTCCCAGAAAGTGACTGATATGTAGCTCGAAATTCCTGGGAAGAATCCTGGAAAGGACTCTGTAATTTGGTCCTAATTACAGGGAAAATGGAGAGCGTTCAGTCTGCGCACTCCCTATTAATTAACTCCAATTAAGTGCAAGTGTAACTTAGAAATCAGTTTAATTTGAAAAAATGTGAAATTTGCCTGCAGGCAATTTACAATTCACTACATATGGAGAATGAAGTTTCCAGTACTTAAAAATAATCATTTATTTCTCCTCTGGAGATCTTCTTCTTATGACCAAACTCAAATATCTGTCCTGGAGTTAGTCTTTACTCTGGCGCTCACTGGTTCCATGACATGATCATCCACTAGGAAACAGGAACACAGGCTCTGAACACGTGAAGGCTTTGTGTTTGTGTCGTGTTGATGCCTTCATGTGAATGTGGACCCAGATGACTGCTGTGTGCTAACACCTCCTCTGTAATTTTAGCTGACAAACACACTGAGATCAAGGGTTAATCATTAGTTTTGGACACAAGGCGGTCGGCCAATAAAGTCGCCATGTTTTCAACGACTGGTTTTCCTCTAACAAAGTGCAGGAAGAGCATTCTGCAGGGAGGGTTGATCTGATACCAGGCTCTCTGTTTTCCTCTCCTCCTGTCTTTCACTCTGCCTCACACTTCTGTCTCCATCTTCTCCATGTCTGAGAGCTCTGCGAGGCGGGGAGGGGGACACAAAGAGCCAGATGTGCATGGCGTGGTGTGGTCGGGGTGGGGGCAGCGTTAGGGAGTTACCGAAGCCGTGAGTCAGGCTTTGCAGCGCTGCCAAAATGTCTGGCAGCGGGACGTTACAATTACATAGTGCAGTTGGTTGAGTTCAGCCACCAGCCTGCAAGACGAGGCCTCTCACAGGCTGGAACATAAACAGATGCATGATGGGAGCAGAGTATCAGTTAGCATGGTGTGCACGAATTTCCCATCAAAACAACGTTTCTGAATATGATTTAAACTTCCTCACGAGCTCACGACAGATGTTTTGCTCCATCATGAGGAGGTTAAAATATTTATTTAGATTTATCTGTTGTGTAAAGCATTTTCTCCCTCATGTGTTCACATCATCACTGCAGCGCTCTCGCATCACGCTGAGCTCGTCCTTTTTAAAGCGTTGAACACGATATACACAAACAAAACAAACATGGCAGAGGAAGCAGCTTTCATGTCCCAATCTCTTCACAAAAAGTCTTCATATGATCCAACTCAGGGAGACCTCGGGGTGATGAAGGGTTACTAACTGCTGACCCTCAGTGGTGATCAGAGGTCGGTGCATCAGAGACGGTGAACCATGAAGGGGTCCTCAGCTTTCTGTCTCCATGACAAAACACTGCGTGGATTATGGCTTCCTTTTAAAGCCTTAATATCACAGATGAATTGATTAGGCTGGATTTTAAAATCAAAAAGTCTTAAAACAGCTGGCCATTGTAGTTTTTTTTATCAAGGAGGAAATAATAAGCTGAGCTCTGTCTGAACACCGTCTACTCTCAGTACAGCAGCATTCCTCTCAACCCAGGAGTCTCATGGATGTCATCCTTTGTTCACGCTGTCCTCACCTTTAAACATTAAATCTCCCGTATTTTTAACTTTGACGTGTTTACTGAATTCCCCTTCAGTCCAGCAGGTGGCAGCACGTACACTGTCCAGCATCTCCCACAGTGGGCAGCCTCTGTGTGGAAGGAGCCGCTGGCGTGTGGACGTCACATGGGTCGAATCAAACCCCAGGAAGTGCCCACCTCCACAGAGTCACGTATGAGTGTGTCTGGGAGGCTGGGGGCTGCATTTTCCAGAGTTAATTCAGTCTTTTTGCTGTCTGTGATAAGAAGTATGCACTATTTTAATAACTTCAAAACAACTGCAGTATATTGGCTTCATGATTGCAGCCTCGGCTTCATGCTGAGCTCATCAGCTGTCGTCAAAGCCTCTTGTGAAACTGTGAGGAGTCATGTCGTGATTTCTATTTTGTCAATAAAAATGTGAGATTCAGCTTTGTGAAACCTGAATTCCGTCTGATATTTCTCATATTTTAAGATTAACAGTGCTAAATCACAAAAACAGCGAAGACAGCTGTTGTCATGTCCCACCTCATCTTGTGAGTGACGGGCTTTAGCGGCGCACCTGAAGGCAGCATCAAACGCATGAAGGGAAATCCGTAATAACCTTAAAAGGAGCAGCAACTTACTCTGAGTATTAGACAAATACAATACTGTAATATTATGCAATAGCGCGTAAAATACTTGAAGAAGACTCTAGCCACATATATGACGGCAAAACTATTACAGATCAGCGGGAGACGAAGTGAATGAGAAAACATTTGATGGCCAGAGAGTCCAGAGGATCAGCTAAAGTCGGCCACCTCTGCCGGCCAATACAGTAATTACAACCGCATGAATCGTCTTGCTTTTACAGTGAACCTTAGCTAAAAGCTACATGTTTGTACCGTAGCTTACTGTGCTAACATGTCACACTGGAAATAACAAACGCTTTACACACACTCTTCTACTATCCATAAACAAATACAGAAGACTCATCAATGCAGCTGTCAGCGGGGGTATAGCTCAGTGGTAGAGCATTTGACTGCAGATCAAGAGGTCCCCGGTTCAAATCCGGGTGCCCCCTCTTTTCTTTTACCCTTCATCATATATCTTATTGGGTTTAACCAAAAGGAAATGCAAGTCCATAGCACACGCTCACCGGTACATTCAGGGTACATTCAGGGTATTTTCCCGGTAAACCGCTATCGTAAAATCCCCACCCGCGCCATGTTGTATACAATCACATTTTTCTTTACATAAATCAGACCTCATATGTATTGTTATCATCACTCACTTTTATTTTCTTCAAGCATTTCACTGTTTTACCATCCTTTAAACTATTCTGTTCATGATACTCACATTACTTGGACTAGTCCACCCTCCTCTTCAGAATGGTATGTTCCACGTGCACGTGCGCTGCTTACAGTTATTTGAATGGGAAACTTGGTTTAAAAGCTTTCTCAGTTTCCCATTTTAAGTCCCAGTTCATGTGTTATTAAAGTTACCTACGCCTTAGTGACCGTCCACCGAACTGTAAGTCATATATCGACATAATGACATGTTTGTTCGTTATTTGTTAGGATAATTGAACTCCTTTTTTGTGTGTGCTGCTAGCATGTCATCCTAATTAGAACCAATTAGGCGCAACTGACGGCAGTGTTAGCAGTTAAGCTATGCAGCAGCTGTGTTCATCATCTTTGAACCTTAATATGTTATCATTAGTCATTTGGAAAGTCTGTAATGTGAGTAGTTACAAGCAGTTAACATGCTGGTGTGTTAATTTAGCTGAACTGTAACCTTAATTTTTGTTTCTAACAAACACCACGCACATACCTGTCTTGACTTGTCACATGATGCTAGCTCGCTAGCTTGTAGAGCCTCTGTGATTAAAGCCTTTGCCTTGTGGGGTCGATCAGTAACCAGTAATCAATGGGTGGCTTCTTGACTGTCTTGTAGTCTTATGGCGCCATCGTGTGGCAGTGCCATGTACTGTTTGTCATCGATGCCCAGCTGGTGACTGGATCTGTTTGTGTCATGTTTTTCTGTCTTTGCTGTATTTTCATGTCGTTCAGAAACCACACACACGCAAAGGTGTTTGCCTGTTCAATGATAGATTAACTTGAACATACCAACTGCTCCATTTCACCTGGTCATTTTACTGTCATTTAGTTTTAGGCATTATGGACATAATTGATCGTGCTGCCATGAAAACATTTTTCAGTCTTTCTTCATGATGTCACGATTTAGCTTCAAGGCAGTGGACCCAAATTTCCCCCCCAAAACAACTGGTGTGTTATAAAATTGCTGTTTTTAGGTGGATATAAGAGAAACAAACAAGGGTATCACAAAGGATATTACAATGCGTACCATTCAGGATTAGATTAATATGTTTAAGTGCAGCAGTCATAAAATTAGATGCTTAAATTAGATGCAATAACGTTGCACTTTCCAACAAGTTTTAATGAATGAATGTATTTTGAACTCCTTCAGCCAATTATTAAAATTTAATATCAGCACGTAAATAAAACAGTTTGTTAACCGCACTCACCTGACAGTGACTGGTATATTTCCATCTTACCAACTTTTCTCAGTGATCGATATGCCTGGTCTAAGTGTACAGTAGGTCCATGTCATTTGCTTTCAACCCTTCACAAAGCATAAGATTAATATCAACACTCACCACCAGCTTTTATTAGAAGACATTTAAACAGAAAGGTTCAAAGAGAACTCTTGTAACTTGACGTGTCTAAAGTTCATCCAAACAATATTTCTCCAGACGAGTTCAAGATGATCATTATAATCACTATCAGTTATATAGCTAAATATCTGTTATAGTGACGTCCACAGAGATATAACACTTTATGAACCAATCGTTGGTCGCGTGGAAAGGAAAATAACTCCATAAACTGAATGAAAACAAAAACACATAGTTAAGTTGAGCTGTACATTGGTTTGCAGTATGAAGGCTAGTTCGATTCATTCCCTGACATCCCCTTGCATTGATGGGTTTCGTACAGTTACACGTTTGCATCTCATCATTTCTGTACAGTCGGCTTCCTCTCAGACCCTCCAACCCTCGGATAATATGGCAAATCCCCTGTGTGATGGCAAAGAGCGAAAGACACAGAGAAAGCTGGCAAGAGCTACAAGAGCAGTTACAGTAAACACTGTCCAGCCGCCAAGGTTGGAGTGAGGACGTCCTGTGTCGATGGTCGGCCCGATCGTCCATGTTCATCCTTGTAATACTTTTGCAGTCCTCTAGATGGTGTCCTTTCCTCTTCTGACTGAGCCCTGCAAGTCCAGGACCCTTAGCAGCACTGCTCAGCTTCAATGAAACCTTCCTTTTCATGACCCCCAAGCTCAACTTCAGCGTAGCTAGAGTGACAGCCCTGGTTGCGGAACTTCATGGAGGGCCAGTAGTTATTGGTGCGTCGCTACGAACAACAGACAGTAGTTGCTAAAGACCAGGCAGCAGACAAACATGAGTGTGTGTGTGGGATATCTTTAAACAGCACATTAAACTGCTGACTCTACAGAACGCGTGAATTTGTTTTTCTCACCTGCATGAGGTAGAATGGTGGAGCCACCGTGGGGTGTGTGTTGATGTAGTACACAGCCAGTAAGGTCAGAGCTACGAGCAGAACTAGCGCAGCCACTACACCTGCTATGATGGCTGTGTTCTCCGTGATCCCCTTATGGTTTGGAGCGCCCGTCTGTAAATCTGAAAGGAAACTGTTAAATCAGTGCTTTGTGTGGCAGCGGTTGTACCTTGATGTAGGCATGTATGTATGGTCTAACTCAGTGGGTTACTGTTGGTCCAGGAGTTGAATGCACACACTGACTGCATGAGGTCTGATTGTACTTGCCAACTAATGTGAGTGAGAGTAAATAGATATAGGATATTATATATACAGGTATTATAAGATACAACACATTGCTCAGTGCTTCTATACATGCCCAGGAAAGCATTATCTTCACTCAGCTGAGCTTTATTAAAACAGCATCGTACTTAAAGCGAGAGAAAAACAGAACCAAAGACCAGGGAGGAACATCCGAGAGAGGAAAATGATCTGTGTTGCATTATCAGTGTGCCCAGTAAAACTCTGACAAACAGCACGACGGCAGCGCAGTCAGTCAACCAGTGAACTGACAAACAGCCCTCAGCTAGCCTGTGAAAAACCATTTACACGCTTTCAAGGATAATTGCAGTTTATTACAACCTGGAACTTATTTTCAGAGCTTCAGCAGAGGACAACTGCACAACTTCTGCAAGTTTGATAGGTCAGACTAGAACCAGGAAGTAGGTGTGTAAACTGTGCTGGATATCTAAAAGCAATAATTTGGGTAATAATTCTAAAAAAATATCTTTGACTAACCTGAACGTTTGTTTAAAAACTGTCTAACTGCTCGTGTTTCTTGCCACAGAGGAACGTACCTCTGGTGACAGGCTGGTCTTCGGGCACTGCTGAAGAAGGTGTCGGACCTGGGGAGGAGTTGTTGAAGGAGCTCATTGATCCCTCAGGTAGTACCGGGTTGTAGTCCTCACATGTGCCTTTTGCCTGAGAGAACGTCCACAGGAATGACTCCAGAAAGAATGAAAGAGCTGCTCATTTCACAGTCGTATGAATGGGAAATGTGTCTCACCTCTTCAGGGCAGTTATAGTCTAACCACTCCTGTCTATGCCGGTCGATACCGTCAGAGCACCTGAAACTCAGTGAGGACAAAGTGAGGGGAACTGGACTCTCTACGGCTTCGTTACGAGATAAATCGCTCAGAATTTCATCCTACCGTTGGAGAGTGTTGCACCAGCCGCAGCCAGTCGTAAGGTTGGACGTCAGGCAGAGATCGCAGGATGTGTGCTGAAGACAAGCTGGAGGAATCGGATACAGTGCTCTGAAGTTAAAGAGGTGGATGATGAGGCGAGAAGCTCAGATTGTAAGGATACTTACTGGGCAGAGGTGTGAACTCAAAAGCAGATCCGCTCACGATCTTTGTGGTGTCGATCTCGACGCGATGATACTCGTAGATCGTACGGCGCCTCGAGTCTTCGAGACAAATAGAAAGCGTTTGTATGTTTGCGGGGTTTGTGTTCCTGCCTTGTACGTTTAAAACCAAGCATTGCTGCTAGACTGGGCTGCCACAGGTAGACCTTCACGCCCTGGAAACATTAAGTCTTGAGCTTCAGAAGAAATTAACATCATTAGAGGTTAACGCTCAAAGAGTCAGGCAGTCAGTTTCATCAGGGCATCAAACTCACAGCTGTCATCACATTTGAGTCAAGTGTCGCTGATGAAGTCTGATTGGTGCTCAGATACACGCGACATTTCCAACCACTTGACAAGAGAGATGTCACATGTAGACAAAACAAAAACTGCTTGGTAGAAAACTGTGAGAATACGTTTCCGTACATTTTAAAGTAAGTCGTGCAAAAAACTGATAAAGGTTTCAGAGAGCTGACCTGAGGGCGGCGAGGCAGGGAGGAAGGCCATGAACGCGTCAGACAGCCCCACTTTCACTGGATGCTCGGTGGAGTTGATCTTGACCACTGGCACAGGAACCTGAGGAACGACACGCATATACATTCATAACCTGTGTAACTAAAACTGTGTGATGGTGAAGAAAACAGTTGAAATCCATAACTCACGTCTCTGTAGTTGAAAGCAATGATCCCATTCCTGTGGAGGGCTGCCTGGAAAGTAAAAGATCCTTCAGCCTCTCGGTCCTTTAGCCGCACATTGTCCCACTGCACCACGAACAGATTACCTGAGCAGGGCAGCAAACACAGGCTAAGAAAGGCAGGAGCTCCCACACGTGACCGACTTCACCGGCGAGCTCCTGCTTACCGTTGTCCGAGTACCTCACTGTGGAGTTTTTGGAGAAGCTGGGGTCAAAGTTGGCCATGAGGGGAGCGACGTACTGTGTGGCGGTCAGCATTCGATGAGTGATCTCCCCCATGAAGATGAACCCTGGGGGGAGGTGGCAGGAGTTACAAACCAGTCATCACAGTGCATGTCCTTCCAAATTCGTGCTTAATGTTTTTACTTTCTCGGTATTGATCAAAATGTGTCTTTGATCCATAGTTTTAATTCATGGAGAGTTATCGTACAAGAATATCATTTAAAATGTGAGAGCTTTGGGTTTTCCATTCGTTTCTGTATGGGATGGAAACCAATGAACAGCTTCATGATCCACAACATGTACCAAGTCTGTAGTAAAGGCAGAATGAGCAGGTTTGGTGGTTGCAGTTGCAGGAAGAAGAAAATAAGTACCTCTACATGTGACTGGAGCGTCTTATTCTGCTTGTTTGACAGCAGAGACAAGAGATGCAACGTGATGAACAACCACAGTGCTCCATGTCGTTACAACATCATGACATGATGGAAGACTGACGCGGATAAAAGACCAATACTAAACCAGTTTCATTCCCATCCCCTGCACGTTGACAAGCATAGAAGCGTTCAACTGAGGCAGGAATATAACAAATAACTCTCTCATGACCATGTCTGTGGGTTAAAAATGTAGGACATGCACAGCAAGGCTTTAAGCAATTAAAACCATCAAAAAATGAAGGCATTTACAATTAACCAGATTTATTATAGCCTGGTATGCTTGGAATACTTCCCCAGGGTAGGACAGAGTCTCCTTCAGTACACTAGTAGACGCTCGAGCCCCTGATTGGATGAGCAAAGCAGACGAGTGCTGCTCGGATATCGAGCAACGTGAAACTCACCGCCAGTCGCTACGATGATTTGTCTCAAGTAGTGTCCATAGAAGGGGAAATCAAAAGAAAGCGCTACCCTCTGCGGACAAGAAACACGTATCACACATGGCAGGGTGTTAAATCAGGTGTGTGTGTGTGTGTGTGTGTGTGTGTGTGTGTGTGTGTGTGCGCTCATCTCACCGCTGCCTGTCGGTGTGTATTGGACAGAATCCCGTGGATCTGGACTTGGCTCTTGTGCAGGGCGGTCAGATCCACCCACAGCTCTTGAGTCCGCCTGTCTGTTGGACCAAAGCTCTGCCATCTGTAGTACCTCTGGGAGTCCTCCTGACAGAAAGAGGGCGCTCATTGCGAGAGTGAAGTCTTCATGAAACATTATTCTTGGAGAGCTCAGAGCAGGTTTAACAGCCACTGATTTGCATCACTGATGATGTGACGGTTTGATATTTACATTTCTCTGTCATGTGAAAGTAAACTTTTACATTTTGAATTAAAGAAATGATTTGAATTCATCTTTTTAGTCTGTGAGAAATTATTACAGGTGTTTTCACAACTTTCTCCCATTTTTTTCAATGAAACAATGAATTAGTCCTAACAAGGTAATCTGCAGATGAATCAATAATGAAAATAATCATTAGTTGTTAATATTTCATGCAGACCTCATCATCTAATAGATACAAAAACCTCTGAATATGTCTGTTTCCATCATCATCAGCCTGAACTGCGTTGATTTAACTTTAATAATACCTTGACTACAACATTTAATTTATTGTTTGCTTTGTTTGTTTGTTTGTTGTTCAGCCATTTTGCCGTGTAGTTCCTGTGACGGTGAGTCAGAGAGGATCCGGCATGATGCCACGCCAGGTTTACAAGCTGGGGGTCGGCACCCCACGAGGAGTCGCAGGATGAACTGAAGGAGTCATAAGGTAAAGAAAGTACCTGCTACACAAAGTACTGCACTTTTCTCTGGACTCTTCCCGACGTTTTGCTTTTTTTCTTTCTTGAAGTATTCCGACAGACTGAGAAGGGAAAATCACAAATCAGAGACACACAACCAGTCAGGAGTGGTTAGAGGAGGAGACGGCTGTGTGTTAAAAAAGCTGGTTGGGAACCACCGCAGCAGACATCTGGGATTTATCTCTATTTCTGTCCGTACGCTTCCACTTGAGGGAGCTGTTTACACATCGCGCACGGCGCTTTGACGACCAGGGCCCGCATCTTGGTACACATCTCCCGTCTTGATGGCATTATTAATGTATGCCACAGTTCAAGGTGACAGAGAGCAATGGTTCTGGGGTTTAGCGTGGGCTCAGAAACTAGAGCAGTTAAATGCAGCGCTCTCGCTGCCTCTCCGGCTGCTCCATATACAGCAAGTGACCCACTTTTTTCTCCCATCTCCACTGCCTGACTCCAGCCCCTGTCTTCCAGAGGTGGGTGTGAGATTTCTAGGTGAGGAGAAGGAAGGGGACAATTATGCGTTTGTCTCACAGCTGACTGATTTATTGAAAAGATTCCCATTGGACAAGAGGTGGAGGGTCCCCCCACCCCCACCCCCCCAAAAAAAGGCAACAGCAGCAGCACAACAGGGCTTCTTGTGATCTTGTCCAAGTGAGTCATCCACGAGCACGCGCACGCGCACGCTCGTACGCGCGCGCCGCCACGCTTAAACAAACACTGTAAGTTGGCAGGACGAGGCTGTCGTCTGTTTTCAATTTGAATTGTAGAGAGAGGGAAAAAAATGTACAACACAGTTTATTTGGGTTGAATTTTACTGAGGCCGATTCAAGTGAAAGAGGAGTCTGGGACATAAGACGGGAATAAAAGCGCCTCATACGCACTCAAACAAACACACGCGCGCAGATGTAAGAGATGTAATGAATGGAAAGAAGCACAGGACAAGTCCACCTGAACTCTAATAACTGCACTCAGCTTCTCTAGCTTGGCCTCGATTGACCTCTCAGCGCAGTGTCACTGCAGTAAGGCAGGTTAAAGCGTCCGCGGCTCAGGTGAATAACCCCCTGCTTTTACATACCTGTTAATGATAAGCCGTTAGTTTCAGTCCATTCATTCAGCCTGACCTTCGTGTTTGCCGATATCCTGTTGGAAGGGTGTTGTTTTTCCCAAAATAATCAGGAACAAGTGACGTATCTGTCATGCCGACAACACTCTCAGTCAAAACAAAGGCTCCAGCAGCAGTTGCTAGGAGCAGTACACAAAATATTTTTCACGAAGATCTAAGACTCGTGTCAGCTCTCATGTCCGAAAGTTAAGTTACAACAAGCATTTTTTCTGTGGCGAATTTCCTTTGATGCATTTAGGTCGCTAGCTGGCTTTGGAGGTGATGACCTCCCCAAGAGTTCAGGCTAGCCCTGTGTGGGGACGACTCATCCACCGACAGTCCTGAATGGTTCCATAATAAAAGCTCAGGGACGTGGCTAAACGCTGCTCTGTTAACAGAGCCGGGGCGGTTAACCAGGCGTATGTTTGCCAAACCAATGCTAATGTTAACATCCCTTTAGAAGAGTTGAGGAGCTCCAGCCAGACTTGTCACCCAAACATTATGTTCGCCAAACAAATCCTCACGGCCTTGTCTCTTGTAAAAGTGAAGCATAGCGTTTGAAAATACAAGCAATAAAGCAAAAATCTAACCGCCGTGTTGAAGTCCAAGTCCTATTTTTCACGAGTAATCATCAGAAAACTACAGCACTCGAGCTGACTAGCTAGCATGATGTTATTTCCAGGCCTTGGAAGGCGGGACTTAGTGAAGGATCAGATGTTTGGATCTCACCACTATGCGGGTCATGTTGTCAGGCAGGGTACTGATATCAAGACCTCCTCCTCCTCCTCCTCCTCCTCCTCCTCCTTCAGCCTGCACGTTGCGGGCTCCTCTGTGTTTGTGCGGGCTCTGCTGGTCCCTCCTGGTTCTGTGAAAACCGGACGGATCCCCATCCGTCCGCAGAGGACTGCCGCTCAGTGCATCTAGAACAAGACAGGCATTATGGTGACTGACATCATGGAGGATGAGTGCATGAACAAAGAGATTTCTGTTGGACTCTGCAGGGTCAAGATGTTTTTTCTTGCTGTAGTAATTCTTCACTTGTTATTGACCATCAAATGGACACACGCCTTCAACGCCTTCGCACCAAATTCTACATTCCAGACTTTTGAGCTCTCCTCTCAATTTCAAAAAGCAGAAAGTCTCTGAAATGATCTAATAAATTACATCTGCTCTTTATTGGTTACCATGATGTGGATCATTAACAGGCAGACATGTCAACAGAATATGAAATTCATGGTTAGACGGTTCCAAAGAGAGAAAAATCCTCACAAAACCAAGAAAAAAAGACTAATGAGTGTATTTTCTTTACATCTGCCATGCAGAAATAATGCTCTTTTTCTTTTCAAACTCATAATGTTGCGTGTGTGTTTTTCATAGCTGGTCATTAACAAGCTGTGAAGCATAAACTGGCTGCTTTTTTCTCATCTACTGACCACTCAAAGCACTTAAAACACGTGCTGCCTCCATGCACACACAGCAATTCAGCATCTCGACCAAAGAGCCTTCGACAGGAGCCGGGGACTGAACCCCCAACCTTCTGATTAGCGGACATCCTGCTGTACCTCCTGAGCCACAGCACAACCCTCAGCTTGTGTCAGTGGTCTTCCTGTACATGTACGTGTGTGTGTGTGTGTGTGTGTGTGTGGCCATGTATTACTTGTGGGGACATGAATCTCTTTACACAGTCACACTGTGGGGACTTGCCTTCCTTATGGGGACAAAATGCAGGTCCCTGTAATGTAAACCACTAAATTTTAGGGTGAGGACTTAAGGTTTGGGTTAGGCAAGCAGTGGTTATGGTTAGACTCCAGGAAATGAATGTAAGTCTATGTAATGTCCTCTGTGTGTGTGCGTGAAAGCTCTTTCACATCTCTGCTGACGGCCTACGTTTGCGTGGGTCACCTGCTGAACAGCTCAGGGATGGATGTTTATGTTTTTCACATGAACTTTTCTTTTTGGACGGTAAACCGAGCCATGACTCAGCGCCCCGCGCCGGCAGAGTCGTGCGATCAGCAGAAGTCGCTGGTGGAGCGAAGGTCTCTGCCGTTTGGTTGCTGAAGAACAGGTTGAGGGATTAAATCCAGTTTGCTGTCGAGATTTTATGTGAGCTGTTAATTCACTCAACTGAGCGGCTGAATAACAGCGTGTTGTGATCATCTCGAGGGAGGAATGAGAAGAGCCAGCCTGAGGTTCAGACCCCCCTCTCAGCCTCTTTCTTTTTAAATTGTGTTTACAACATATGATCACAAGTATGTGGACACCCTGGATCCGCTCCACATACTTTCTTGTAGTTTTTGTCTGGAGCTGCTTTTCTTGGTTTGGCTTGCTCTGTTTGTTCCAATTAAAATCTTAATGCTGCAGCGTTCAGTGTTAATTCAGACACAGTTTGCTTCCAGCTTTGTGGCAACATTTTCCTCTTTCAACATGACAGCGCCCCCCAGCCCAAAGCCAGGTCACATTAACGTTTGGTCCATAAAGAAGCGGTTTTCCCAGTCTGCTGTGGGAGAGCTTGACTGGCCCGCACAGAGCTCTGACCTGAACCCCCTCCAGCACCTTTGAGATGATCGCCGACTGCGAGCCAGGCCTTATCACCCAGCATCAGTGCTGGACCTCAGTAATGCTCTTGAGGCTGAATGGGAACAAATCCCTGCAAGCAGGTTCCAAAACCTTGTTGAAGACTGAGAACAGAAGAGCGGAGGCTGTTGCAGCTGCAGATGAATGCCCATAGCTTTGGTATGAGATGTTTAACAAACACATATGGTTGTGTGCACACTTTTGACCTACGTGGTCGGTGCTGAAACAGGAGTGTAAAAGGACTTGTTGTGGTTTCACATGGGGGTATGTTAGGGACTGTTTCATGGTCGGGTGCAGTGACTTCCTGCCTCTTAGGCTGTAAGATACCGTAAGGTTTAACCACCAGAATCAAAGGTATTTATAGGCTCACTGAAAGCTATGGGCTGCCTCGCTGCATTAGGACTGAAACTTGAAAATGTCTGTTGTCAGAGGAGTTAAACACAATGACAAAGGAGACAATGAAAAACAGCCCTGAGAAACAAAATGGGACAAGGGACAGAAACATGGAGAGGTTATCACACACACAGGGGAGACGCCTCTAATGAGGAATCCGGTTTGATTATGGTGCAGTGGAAGCTATTTCCACAGCCTCGGAACAAGAGGCTCCTAATTGGGTCAGATTGGCAGCGCTCATCATCGTCACAAAGCAGCTGAGGAGGCGTCAAACAGCAGGGGAAGAGCAGAGGAAGAGCTTTGAGGAGGAGGAAGTGGAAGATTACGCATTAGTTATTACAGATTCTGTGAAGTCCTGTCGAGGTGCAGAAGTGTTGAGCTCGTCCTGTTTTCCAGACGATCTCTGACTCTGTCTGCATGTGGACATGGATGAACTTCCAGCCAAAAACAGCTAAAAAGACATCCAGAGTGGGTTGGGCTTTGCGTTAGGACTTGAGTCCTGACCTCAGTAGCATCAGGTCTGGCGGACACATGTGTATGTGAAAGCTGCGCTGGGAATGTGCAACCTGGAGCAGAAAAAACCATCCTGGCGAACTGGAAAGACGGCCCAAAAAATCCAGTGACAAAAGGCGGATGTGACGGATTTACTGGTGAACAGCAGATGGTTGAACTGTAAATATACACCATGATGCCCTTCTATTAGAATAAAATCAAATGCATGCAAATTGTGCTGACAGTCCTCTAAATTTGTCCTGTTATCTGCCCGTTTTCATCCGCACAATGCCAGATTTCCTGTTGTGTAATCCAGCATATCTGGCAGTGCCAGGAGCGCTGACTCCTGTGGGCTTATTTAAACGATTAACAAATATAAAGCAGCTGTTCTGAGACGACGGCACCTGCATGGCAGCGGTGGCCACTGTGTCTGTTTCTTCAGATGGGTCTGCATTGCAGCAAGCGCCTCTGGTGGGTGTTGGGAGCACATTGAATTAGGACACAGCACAAACACACTGGGCTGTGGAAACACACAGTGTGTTCAGTCATCCCGTTACACTCTCCCACGTGCCTGTTTCACATTCCCCTGATCTCTGGCTCTGTGTCTTTTTCCAGAAACGTACAGTACCTCTGTGACGCTCTTTCATTCTTTGCTTTTTCTATCTTCAGCTGAACTCACACAGTCTGTTGTCAGCATTTCCTTAATCACTTGTTGTCGATGACAGACGTTATAGGTCACATTTGCACTATTTGACAGCAGCTTTTGAAGGCAAGACAGCAAGCGAGGACCAGACCGAACCAAGTTCCTCATCTGAGACAAAGGCTAAATGTTCTTTCAGTCTGTTCAACTGGAGGAAGTCCAGGGATGAGAAACAAATTTCCTCTGAAAATAACCTCTCTCTGGGTAAATGCACAACACTTTGAAGTCCAAGTCGAAACGAGGATACATCGAGGGCACAAAGGGAAAGAGAATTATCTGCAGGCCCACCAGAAGAGAACAAAAGGCCAACATCTTCGCTCCAGAGACTGAGACGCAGAAGAGAGCGAGCCATTGTGCGCCGTCCAAACACAGCAGATGATTTAATCTCACGATGCCGAGTCTTGACCCTGTAGCAGTCAGGTTGTGAGTGCTGTTGGACGTGGGACACGGCGTTAGCACCTGCGGTCTTCTGGCAAAAGAGCCGTCAGTGGAAGAGCGATCACCACGTGGGGTCACTGCTATGCATGTCAGCGTGTGTCATCGCAGCTTAGCTTTTCATTGTGGTTGGATTTTAAAAGGGCGATCTGTGTTCAAACCAGCCTGGAGCTTACGGCGTGGGAGGAAGCCTTTTGGCACCAATGCTCTCAGGAACAGCAGTAACCATAACACACAATCACAAACACTGGCAGCTGGACTGATAAGGACACGAGAAGGAAAGGGAAAACGCTGCGTTTCGATGAACGCGGGCCGATGGATCAGAGCAGAAAGCCTTCGATTTACTGTCATCAAGTTGGGTTTTGTCATAATTTGGAGCTTGTTCTCCATTTTTAGTGTAGCTGACATGCAGGTCCAGTGTGCAGATGGTGTTGGCCAGTTGTAGTTCACCGTCTGCTTTTCAGTGCTGCGGTATTTATAGTTTTCACAATAGGAGGTTATGTACAGTAGTAGTGGCAGTAATCTGAAGCCCTTCAGAATAAAACACATTTAACTCCTTTATGTGTAATCTATCAAAATCTCTTTTTAGGCATTTTTTCTTACAGAAGTGAACATCTCACATCTGTAGATCTGATGACTGATCACTGTGGTTCAGATTTAGATTCTGAAGCTACATTTCTGTGATATACATGGTGCTGCACTGCAGGAAGTAAGGCTGCAGACTTACTTCAGTCCGCTTTGGCTAAAATAATAAGACTGAAGATTTTGTCTCGTTGTCAACCTAGAAAAACTTCATGAGAAAGTATTGGTGTTATGGCGTTTTTAGCTCGTTCAGGTCATTTGTCTGCAGGCCCACCTAGACTATTGATCAGTGCTGCCTGTCAGATTTAGATCAGCGTTGTCCATAACTACCATCCATTTGAAACCTGGTGCTGTCTGCATCAAGGCTTCTTCATGCTGTTCCTTAACGCAGCTCCTCTGCAATAATTTTGGCTTTAGCTCGTCTTTTAAAACCAGTGTAGACAGCAGGTGTTGTCCAGTGACTCTTTGACAGGAATCTGTCAGATGTGGCTTTAGCACTGGCACAATCAGCCATGCTGAGTAAGCCTCATGTAGTGAGTGGAGATGTGAACAGGAGAGGTCATGCAGCTGGAACAGTGGGGTGCTTTTTTTAGGGGGGGGGGCTGTACTGTACGCTCCTCCTTAATGGAAAACTGAAGAAGCTGACTTTAATTAAGGGTAGCAGTATTGATTCTTAGCCATGCGTTGTCAGCCACTTTGATTCACACTGAAATATCTCCACAGCTATTGGACGGCGTGCCGTGAGATCTGGTTCAGACATTCATGACTCCCTCAGGCTTTCATTTAGGTCAACATTTTAGTTTGTACCAGCACTTTGGTTCATGACCAAATACCTGCTAAGCAGCGACATTCCCATCAGGCTCAGCTGTACTTTGTGTTTTGAGAGAACTGGTCAATGTCAGCATGCCAGTGTGGTGAAAATGATGCCTGCTGATCATCAGCATGTTAGCACTGCCACTGCGAGTCCTGTTGCTTTTATAAGCTGCCAACCCAACCTGTGTTTGCACGTGAATGACACATCACATTCGGCTTTTCAGACGGATTTCAACACACCATTTCATATCCTACATGCAGCTAACAGGTGTAAAGGCCTTTTCACACCAGCTTTTATACATTTCAGAAGTAAACCTGCATGAAACTTTTGAGAAGAGCTCTGACTCTGGAATTTGTGTCATTACTCTGTTGCAGACAGGGTGGACCTTTGATAGAATGGGAACAGCCATGCACATCATTGTATGAAGCTGCTTGCATTAACTGATGCACAAAGAGATGCGGCACGGTCCGCAGCCTGCAGCACCACCGACCTCGCCAAGAGCTGCTCTGCCGCACGCTGCACAGCTCCAACTCAACCCTGGGTTTTTAGTGGATTTCAGCCGTGAAGATGAGCGCGGACATTTTGCCGGATTTTTAATTGTCTTATGTCTGAGGGATCTGTCTCTCTGGTCTGTCGGGTTGTCCTCTGCAGCGCTGGGCCCCTGATCAGAGGAACTGGGACCACAGGAGAGGCCAGAGAAACTGGAGCACCGCTGATTGTCGGAGGAGGAGCGGCAGCGGATGAACGGGGGCTGGCTAAAAATAATGTATCTCCAAGGAGAACCAAAATACATACATGCGCATACACACATACAGACGCACACACAGGAAGGTAGAGGAGTACACATTATAAATATACTACAGAGCACGCAGTATTCTGGGTGATTAGACAGTTTGAGATGACATAAAGCAACACAGAAAAGTGTTCTCGGCTCAGCTGCTGCTCTCATTGACTTTCTCTACTTTTATAAAGCGCCTGCTGGAGGGGAAACACCAGTCGTAATTGAAATCACTGGTCCACCTCGAACGTTTTTGCGCTAAAATGCAGGATTTACGACGGCATGATTCGTACGATTCGAGCAAATCAACACCAGACACTTGGTTTTTCAAACGGGAAATACGGACGTTCTGGAACGGCATCTTAAGGAAATCCATTTCATGTGCTTCCTGTGACTGGCACAGAGAAACGTCAAGAGACCTGTTAGCTTCTCACACACACACACACACACACACACACATGCAAATCCACCCAAAAAAGTGCAAAAAAGTGCTCTCGTCTTGCCAGAGTTGGTGGCAAGAATTCAGGTCAGATAGTATTTATTGTAACCTGAATTCCCATATTTCTTGAAGCTGTCTTGCAGCACTGGCCAGTCTGCTCTGAAGAAAAGCGTCAGATTGGTGTTAATATCAGAGCTCATGTGGATACCTGTGTGTGTGTGTGTGTGTGTGTGTGTGTGTGTGTGTGTGTGTGTGTTGAAGAACGGGGGCTTACCTTCATGCTCTTGAGCCCAGACTCTCCCCAGCTCAGCCTGGGAGAGACAGATGAGGAGAACAGCACAAAGCCTCATGTCCAGCTGACTCTTCTCCCTCCTTCCCCGACTCTTTATCACTCCTCTCTTCTTCTTCTTCTTCTTCTTCTTCTTCTTCTTCTTCTCTTTCCCCCGTTTCCACTCTCACTTTGCTGGAAGAACGGGGCGCCTCTCGCCTCTACTCCCCCGCCTGTCGCTGCTCTCTCTTCGCCTCTGCTCTCCCACACGACAGCTTTTTCCTCACCTCAGCCAAGGTTTACTGCTGTCCTCCCTCCTCCGTCTGTCTCCGCTCTGCTTTACGTCCTCGCTCGGCCCTCAGAGTAACTTCAGGGATGACGGATCCATGGCAGGGAAAGATTGACAAACAGCTGAAGTGTTTCAGAGTGAGGTGTTTTCTCTTTGCTCGACCTTGACTCCAATCTCATTACTTTCTACTCCTCTTCACTCCCTCCTCTCTCTGTCTCTCTGCCTCTGTTCCTAACGGAGCTCTGGCTTTTTGTAAGACTTCCACAAAGAGGAAATATTTATGTATTTCTACATTTTTCTTTCCTTCCAAACCAAAAAAAGGGGGTTGGAGTTGGGAGGAGCATGTCTCCCCCATGTGGAAGCACGTAGAACCAAAACAAACCTGATGCTGTGAAGTTGTTTCCCCTTCGGTTTGAGGACATATTACATGCATTAGTACAATTTGTTTGCAAGTTTTCTTTTTTTTTTTTTAGCAGCTGAACACAGGTTTCTCTGATCTCCACAGCTGTTAAAATGATGCATGTACAGACTGTTTTAGTTGCTGTTGGTGGTGCTGTTGGCTGGTCATGGTCTATTCTTTAGAGCTCAGGATACAGTAGAGTGTGAAGATTCATTTCTTTCTCTTCATATAAATTAAATTAATTAAATCTTAGAAGACCTCCATCCCCACGCCGATGGTGCAGACCCGTGTCCCATCGTTGCCCTGTTGACAGCTTCATTTCACAGACTGCTGGGGAGTCTTGCCTTGGAAGAATTGTCTGTCAGTATTTATTATAGTCTACAGACGCAACACACTGAGCAGAATAAAGCAATGTCACTTTATTGTATTGTTCATTCAAGACGTGCAACAGGATCCGAAGCTTCATCGACTTGTTGAAATATTTGTTGGCCCGATCGGAGTCTTAGCAGCCTGTCCAGTCATAAAGATTAGACGACCTCGGAGTGTCTCAGTTTCTTGAGTTATGGTTCTGGCTGAATTTTGTTGCTACAGAAGACAGGATGGCTAAGGAGGACCATACACGCCCCTCTTTATGACCTTGTCCTCGTGGCAGTGCAGATGTCCACCAAGGCTGGAGACGGGGTAATCATGCAGACCCTTTGCAGCCTTGTGGACCTGATGTGGACCTGTTTTCCTGTCACCTGTACTGTAATGAGCACATTCATTTCATGTCAATGGAGACTGAGCAGAGAGTGATTCTTCATTCATCAGTGTGTTGATTTAACACCTAGCTTTTAATAACATGAAATGAAAATACTTTCGTATTGCCAACAAATCCTATTAAAAGACCAGAACCCACAGTTTGGTTTTCCCTCTCTCAACAGATTCCAGCTTTTCCTGGACCTTTCTTCGGCACTCAGCCCTGACACCATTTCTTCCCACTCATGACATAAATCTTTGTTTTTCACAAAAGGCTCAACAGTTTCCTAAAACAGCTGGTTGATGTAGTGTTCATGAAAGACGAGTGAAACAGGAGCAGTGCTGGGTGATGTTGCTTTGAAACCCTGATTGACCTCTTGTTGGTAGCATCAGGTCATCACTGCTTTGGTCTTTGCATGGGATTTGTTGACAGTGAGGGACTAAAGGACACGACCAGCCTTATCCTCTAAAATGTGTGGCTTGCTGCTGCCTTGTGATTGATTATTATTCTCTGCACACACATCAGATATTATGGCGCACACATAGGAGGAAATAATGTGCAAACAGCGCAGGTGTTCCTTCACTGGCTTCTTTCTTTCTCATGAGGTGCTCCATCTTCTATTGCTATGCCATAAATTCAGCTTCACGTCAATGGGAATTAATTAATTTGTCTTTGAGTTAAGCCTCATGACAGTGACTTAAAAACTGGTTCATCAGCCTCACTTATTCATGGAGAGTCAGCTGGAAAAGGCTCGCAATTCAATGTCTGCTTTGAACTAACTTTAATCGTGCTAATTGAAGGAGTTGGCCGCCTGACATAAAACATATGTGGAAGTGTGATTCTGTATTGTCAATCTGAATGAAGAAAACTGGATTTTAACAAGCAAAATTAAAGCAGATTTTGCCACCATAAAATCTTCTTAATCCAGTAAATAAATTCTACAAATCGACAGAATCATCTCAGCTCCTTAGACTTGGGTGAAGGTCAAATGAATTAAGCTTGATGGTGAAAAAACAAGTTGCAGAAAAAGTGCATTTGTTTGATGGAGATGATCTGCTGGTTCTGATCGGACATAATCCAGCACACACCAGCCGCAATAGGCTGTCCTGTGATTCCTCATAAACTTACATAATGTTTGTTTTCCGACACAAACACAATGACTTCAGTGTGGGGAGCGAAGCAGTTTTTATGAGTCCGGTAAAATTGTTCCAAATGACTAGACTTTTCCCGCCCCCCGCTTTCCAGACTGTTTAGTTTGCTGATTGATGTGAGAAGTTCATTAAAAGTACATACACTCATTTTCTTGCAACACTCAACAGTTTTGCCAAATCCCAGAATTTCTCCTGACTCAGCACTGAAGTTTTGAAACTGCGTAAAAAATCCAGATGTTTGGGGATTTTTGGGGAGCGGTTGAGCGGTTAGGCACTGTCACAAAATCAGGGCGGACATCTATCTTTAATACAATAAGAAGCTTTAATGGCTTTCATTTAAACCGGATTTTGCTGTCTGTACACTTGGATGCACTTAGAGTTAAGATGACAAAATAAGCTCTTATTGGTTTGTGTCAGCGTCCGTATGAGTAATAGAGTCCGATGATTCGGTTCACCTGGGCCAGTTTCAAGGCTCGCTTATTGCCTGTCCCAAATTGACTTTGACAGCGGATTCAACTCATTTATAAACTGTGGATGTTCCAGGTGACGTCTGAGCAAACACTCCCGGATGTGGGCAGAAACCAAAACTTACATGGTGAAGGCCCTTGCAGCTTTCCCTGATACAAGTATCCAGAATGGAGTAACGTCAGCCGTATTTCTGAATGACATCCCGCTGTCATCTAGACATATACTGTAGATGGATGACAGATTAAAGGAAAAACAGACCCTGATGCTGCTGTACAGGTCACAGGGGGTCACCGGATGGTTTTAAAATGATGCCGTGGCCTTCAGTACCCAGATCTCATAACAGTACAACACCTATTTTGGAGCCATGAGACAGCCCTCTCCACCATCTTCATCCAGAGATCCAGA
Source organism: Chaetodon trifasciatus (assembly GCA_037975065.1). Lineage (NCBI taxonomy): Eukaryota > Metazoa > Chordata > Actinopteri > Chaetodontiformes > Chaetodontidae > Chaetodon > Chaetodon trifasciatus. Next base: position 4,092,261 of record JBBMOE010000047.1, on the reverse strand, counting down.
GATCTTATGCCAAGGAGTGCTGAAGCTGCTCTGGAGGCCTTACCAAGACGATCACGCTGATGGATCCTTGAATTTGTTGCCCATGTGTACTTAGAACAGGCCTCGGATACAGAGGGTTCGGAAAACAACAATAGAAGCAACACAAAGCTGTTGCCATTGCTGATTCATCGACAGTGGAAAAATACGGTCAAATGACATGAAAGATAGGGAGAATGCTAATTCATGAGGGGTTGAACTGCCAAAAGACCTAAGACATAACAAACATCCAGGACTGCTGCAAGTACCACGGGGTTCCCCGGTCGCAGAGGAACCATGGTGAGGAAAGCCAGAACGATGGGGAAACAAAGGAGGAAAGGAATCCCCCTCTCTCCCCAGACAGCATGCTTTCTACTCCAGAGCTTGTATACTTGTCAGGCTGTTTTTGTGATTCTGAAATGATAATAATGGGGATACAGCTAATTAATGCCAACTGGCCGCCGGTGACCCTCGCTCCAGATTCTCCTCTTGCCCTCTTCTTCTGTTCCCTTTTTTAAAACCTGGCACAATGAAGACACGAGGCTGTTTCCCATTACAGAGGGAGTCACACTCCGCTGTGTTGTTCCAATTGGAAACAGCTTATAGAGAACATTATTTAAACCTTAGCGTTCAAACATCTGAAGACAGGTTTGATTTATTTGAGATTACATTTAACGATGAGTTACGTCTATTTATTTTGCCTGTGGACCCAGAACAATGACCACATTTTACAATAATGGATTTTAGCACAACACGTCCCTGTCAAAATGTGTCTTTGAATGGTTTTTGCCACCGTGCCTGAACGATCGTAAAGGACAGACGTGGAGTTGGACACGAGTCAGGGTTATTACCGTTATTGGAAACACAGGCCGTTATGTGTAGCGGTGAGTGTTTGGGCTGGGCACTCCACAATCCAATCCACAATGAATCATTTCAAGACCTTTGTTGCAAGGCATCCCTGTACTTTTTCACAGTTTCCTGCTTTAAATTGCTCCACAGACACACTTTCCTTTTTTTTTTTTAATTCAAAAAAGACTTGATGGTCTCTGCCAAGTCGTCACACCTCTAAAGCAGCAATGACTGACAATAGGTAACGTTACCTGAGTTAACATCTGTCTGACCAACAATAGAGATACCTCACTTTTAAGATAATCCACTGTTAATGAGAGTAGACATTACTTCATCATTCCAGACGGATGGGGTCCAAAGAACTGGCAGCAGAACAGATTTAAAATTAGTGTAATGGTCGTTTTTAGTAGCTGTAGTCCATCATTATCATCACCCTGATTTTGCAGCACCAGTATGCACAACATGGAGACAAACCATGGACTGTCTTGGTGGCTCTATTTAGCATTTAAAATTAAGTATTACTGTTTGGCTCAACACATGCATCACTTGCTTTGTTTTTAGACACGTTATCATTAAAGGATCAGATACTTTGTTCTGAAACCATTTCAGAGCCAAATGACAGAAGTTTAAGTCATTGGTTAAAAGTCAAATGTAAGCAGTTATTTAGTTTTCAGAGTGTAATATCAAACTTTTTACGGCAGCGTTTTGTTTGTGTTAACATTTACTGGCTTCATTTCACCCCTCGCTTCACTTCACGAGCAGTGATATAAAACCTCCGTCCCGTCTGAGGAGGCCGAGGAATGTCTGCCCGCTAACACTGACAAATGCCTCTGAGGCCTTTCTAGCACATCGTCTTCAAATGCGACCAAATGTTAGAACACTCTGTGCTGGCACATGGACGTTCGCGTCCCCGGGCGCATTGAGGGACGATTAAAGGAGGGCGAGTCAGAGCTGCTTGTCGGATGACTGAACGGCTTCGTAAATCTGAACTTGTTAAACGCATCATCGGTCGGAGCTCCTATAAAGTGCTTATGTTTAGAGACGGTTTTCTGTCTGTCAGTCAGCCTGGTCCACTTGAAAACACTTCGGTCCACAGTGAAATGTTTCGACAACTAATGGATGGCTTGCCATGAAATTTGGTGGAGGCCGTCCTGCTCTCCTCGGGTACAGCGTTCCCGTCAGACTCAGCTGTTCTGTGTTTACTGCTAATTAGCACCTTTAGCATGCTGACACGCTAAACTAAGATAGTGAGCATGTAAACATTAGCATGTCAACATTGTCATTGTGAGCTTGTTAACATGATAATGGCTGCCATCTCCACATTTACATTCTTCACCATGACAGGCAGGGATCAGTTAGACTTCAACTTCTCAAGCATCTAGTCTTCTTTTAATATCTAAAGTGTCAAGATTTGTGTTTTGGGCCATTTGTGGGCAGTTGGACAAGCTGTTAAGAGAACAGTGACATACTGCTGTCTTATGAAGTTGTTGTGGTGGACACATCCAGCAGACATGGAGCAACACTTTCATTCATTTCGAGGTGTCTTTCTGGAGGATTGTGAGTCCAGTTTTGTTTGGCCTGTAACGACTCCAGAGAAAAACATCTGGCTCCAGGTAGCTGAATGCTCTGCTGTGTCCACCCAGCTGGTCGCTTCCTTTGTCTGCTGTTACGCTGGGCGGGAAGTGTTTCTGCACACAACACTGACAAGAGTGGTGAGACTGAACCACAAGTTCACATATATGTATACCTAATCTGAGCGGCCACAGTCGAAACCAGAAGACTGATTTCCACTCACATAATATCTCCTCACTGCTTTCAGTGTGCTCTAACAGAGTTCCCTCTTCTTTAATAAAACATGCTGCAGCGTAGCAGAACAAGCTGTTCAATCTACATAACACTGCTTGCTTTTAATCCCTTTACCCTCTCCTATCTATAGACATCCATCATCTTGAGAACCTGCTCCCTTCTGTCCAGAAATATAACACCATTCAATGTTTTTTATCAGAGTAATACTGAAACAACATATTGAATCCTGAAGAAACAACATTTACCTCATTGTCCTCCAATTCCCTGAATACACATTCCCTCTGTGTGACTCGTTGCCGGTCATCCATCCATTGCTGCACAATATGTTGTTTTGGTGGTGGGAAGGCAGACTCCTCATGCCCTCCACCATTCAGAGCTCCCTGTGGGGGGTCGAGGTCCGTTACAATGGGCAAACATCACCCTGCCCGTTGTTTTTGTTAGTCCCTAATTGCAAGACCCACAGCAATGTTGATTGTGGCAGTGAGCACATTCATTACGAGCGTCATTAGCAGAGTCATTAACACTGGGGGAGCATGTTAAGAAACGTTTGGAGACAGTTATCTGCTATTGGCATTGGGTAAATAAAGGGGGGGGGTCGTCTTCTACGGATGTAGAACAAGAATACATGTTTGGAGGAGCTTAACAGGGAAAGCGTGTGGCTGCTGTAGTTTGTGTTGCAACATACAGCACTGGGAGAAATCCCAAGTTCATCATCAAGACAGGAGGAGAATTTATCTGGAAGTGAGCTTCAGATTTACAGCTGATTAGTTACAACACAAAGGCTGAGCTGCCAAATACATCCAGTCTGACTGATGATGAATCTGCAAACGTTCAGTACGTCCCTAACCGTAACACCACGTGCTCAATACACATGAACCAGAACAGTTAAAGTGCTCTGCTGCAGAATCACGGTACAGTACTTGTTTACATATTGCTAATTGATCCAGTTGCTGCCATTGTGCCTACTAATTGACCGCCAATTACGTCATTAGTCTGTGTTAGCCTGTTTTGATAAGGATTTAAGTACCTGGAGCTGAGATATCTGCGTTACCAATCTGTGCTGTCTGCCTCTAAGAATATGTAAATCACGAACAATTATCCAGGCATCCAAGTCTGAGAGAAAATACTGAATGCTAATGAAGCAATGGATGCTAATGCAGGGTAAAGCCATTCACACAGGTTGAGATATCATTACTGACATTACAGTTCGTCTCTGTTGTACAGTCTTAGTTGGAGACACATCTCCGGTGTGATCACCATCGCTTGGTAAAGACCATTGAGAAGGGTCTGAAGGTAGCCTGCAGGCGTGTGATCCCATCTGAATGAAGGACAGAGCTCACGGAGCCTTGGAGTGGCCACAGGAGACGACATGTCACGGGCACGAGGTGCTATTAGCGTGCACTTCACTCCTGTTTTTGTTTATGCATTTTTTATAGTTGATTAAAAGTTGCTTGTCATCAATCAATCAGTCAGAAGTTCCTTCTCTGAACATGAGTTTCTCCTGGAGGTCAGAGGACCATGTTGTGATGTGTTGTGCATGTTAAGAGTTAACTCCTCCGAGCAGCTGCTCACCAGTGGAGAGAAAGTCTGATGCGTGATTTATCTGTGATTGATTGATGGTAAAAGCCTTTTTTAAGGTTCAGAGGTGTCCTCACCTGTCCAGAAGGGGTCATTGAGGCAGAGACGCTGTCAGAGGAGACATGTTTTGGAAACAGTTGACGGCAGCGAGCTTACTGAAAGGTGTCATTTTGACAGACAAGCTTGAGTCCTTGCGAGCATTCGGGTGAAAACAACCACGCAGCTGTGATGATTCTGTCACAACCGGTGAGCTCAGCCGTAAGAAGGCCGTCGTGGCTGCATGTTGCTTTGTTGATCGGAGTTGATGCTGTGGTGGTTTGCATGTTTGCCAGAATTATGAACATAATTCAAGTAGCGTGCGGTCCAATATTAAACTTGGATGTGTGGTGTGGAAAAATGTAGCTGTGAGGTGGTTTCGAAGAGAGAAGAGCTCCGACAGAGAGCAGACAGTGGAACATGGAGCACTATCTGACAGCGCAGAGGCAGTCCAGTACGTTAAAATGGACTTTCCTGGTAGATGTCTTCATAATGCGAGGGTAGGGTGAGCTCCTGTGTTAGCTCTGAAGACTGAAATCCTGGAAAATCCTCTCTCATAGTGCTAGAAACCTCTGTGCTGTGTTTGTTCGCCTGTCAAACCTTCAGACTCATGGATTTACCTCTCAAACTGGCCGGTCAGTCCTGATTTCCTCTTCTCACCGGCGCCTCACCGCCTGCTCACTCTTTGCAGGTAAAAGCTGTGGAGACGATGCTTTAAATGTCAGCTGAACTACACAGAGCTGAAATTCAGACCAGCAGATGCTGTCATACGTATGAAAGATGAACGTGTTGTTATTGTCAAGCTTGAGATGTGTGATCTGATTTCTGTTCAGCCAGTGAAAAGAAACGAGAAATTATTCTTGAAAAGTCCAAAAATCAATGTTTGTTTCCCTCGAGCGACTTGTCCGCCCTTCACTCACCCCCCCTCTCCCCCAGGAACTAATGACTGATGGTAATTACATTTAATGAGATCATGGGGTCGTCTGCAGGGTGCACTTCTGCAAATTGCTCTCAGCGTGGGGTCTGGAGTGGGATAGGGTAGGGGCCACCGGGGCAGTCGAAGTCGGGGCCAGGAGTGTTTGCCCAGAGTTTGGGGGGCCGGGACGCTCGGTGGCTTTACCTGTCACTCAGGGAGTAGTGAAACATGTCGTCCATTCGTCTGCCTTTGTCCTCATTTGTTTGTCTGGCAGAGGTGACCACGCAGAGGTGGCGGTGGTCTCGCTTCTATTGTGCTCAGCCCGTCACGTCCACCCCGGCCCCTACTCCCCTCTGTCCCCTCTGTCCCCTCTGTCCCCTCTGTGTCCCTGCTCTGCGACTGGTCATTTTGCCACTATTTTCTGGCTGCGGGGGGTGACCCGGGCAATTTAGTTAATCCATTAACAACTAATTGTCTCCTCCTACCCTGTTGCTCGGACAAACAGCCTGGTGGGGGGAAGTGAAGCCCCGCTGACCTATAAAAGTCATGCTGATAGAGGAGGCACCCACTGTCACTGCATGGACCCCGGCAGTCCTCTCTCACTGCACTTCTACTGGGACTTTTAAGCTTTGGATTCGTATCCGGTGTGGAGGCGCAGATCAGTGGCTCATTTCTTCCTTCTCTTTGAGTCACCGTGCCTCCAGTTCGTAGCTTTCAGCCTCTCTCGCTCTCATCTGTTTTCATTTGTTTTCCGCTGGTCGGTGGAAATGTTGGGGAATCTGTGGATGCTCTGCCTCTGTCTCTGCCTGTCCTGGGCTGAAGCTCGCATATGGGCCTGGATGCTCAACATGCCCCACAGCCCTCCCAAAGAAGGAGCGAAGGCACTTAGAGAGAGCGCTCCTGTCACCAAAGCAACTACGGTAAGATGCTACTGTGCATAGATATAATGCTTTTCATGAATGAATTCAAAGCTTTGTTTAATCTTTCAAGACATCATCAGAGCAAAACTGCAGTTCTGTAGTAAAATACTTCTTCTTAATCCTTGAAGATTTGCGTTTACAGGAAATAGTTACACCCTGACGCAGTGTTTCTTGTGCATACTCAGTTTAGTCGTTACATAACTCCATGTCCAGGATTTTTAGAGCATGCGGGCCCTAAATTTCAGCTTTAACGTTCCCCCTCTTTTTTCCCAGGCTGTGTGCGACCATGACAGGGCCTGTGGGAGGGGCTTCTCCTGTGATCGACACTTTGGCCTCTGTGTGCCTCTTAGAGGGGAGGGCCACTACTGTCGGAGGGATGCCCAGTGTGTCCGCGGACTCAGCTGCATGTTTGGGAAGTGCCACCGCAGCATCCCCACCGGACAGGAGGGTAAGAGCGCGACGGCAAACACGGTAGAACCTCGTTTATTCTGAGTCAGTGTGGAGATAACCCAGTGTTCCCTCCATCCAGGTGCTAGATGTAAAGTTGACAGGGACTGTGGGGCATCCATGTGCTGCGCTCGACACCACGGCGAGCAGGTGTGCAAGAGGCGCCTGGTCCGCGGCGAGAGCTGCTATGTTCCTGATGGTGGGCTGGCGTTCAGCATTAACCAGATTTGTCCGTGTGATGAGGGGCTGCTGTGCCGTGAAAGCAGCGCAGCACATCAGAGAGAGTGAGTACAGCCCCGAACACCACCAGATCAGGCTGCGTTACCAACCGAGAGTTGAACAGCATGTGACTGGCTGTGTGTTTGTTGGGGAATTTGCACCATTTATGTACAACATCAAGTCAAATGCATACAACACACTCAGTCAGAGCAGGTCTTCAGTGTGGCGTGTGCTCAAAGTGGCAGTGAAACATGTTCTTTATGTTCGCTGCTGTCCCACAGCGCTTTACAGACAGGAAACAGAGGAGCGACTCACAGCTGGAGAAAATTAAAACAAATTATGGATGTCGGTCAAACAGCTCAGAAAGCCAAAGAATCCTTGGAAAAACATTTCGACGTCCATTTGTGAAGTTTAATTGGCAGAGACATTCCCAAGTCCCGATCTTATTCAGCACGCATTGGCACATGGCTTTTATCATTTCCTGTTTGTATAAATCAGTCAGCTATGTTTTTGTACACAAGTCTACGCTGCCAAGCTTGATCGGGGTGAGGGGTAGTCAGAGGACCAGGTCCAACGGTCCTGAATGAAACTAAACCCAGTGACACACAGGAAACCTGCTTGGGTTCTGCTTTTGATTTGTATGTTTGCATTCTATAGCAGATATACAGTCTCTGCAGCTGTGCAGGCTTGAAGACCCTCTTCTTTCATCCAACATGTCGCACAACACGTAATAACTCTCTGTAACATGTTTTAAAATACGCTTCACAGTGTTGAATGTATGCGTTAGTTCTGGTGATGATGGCCTAACCTGTGCTTGTCTGTCTTGCAGGAGAGATTTTATTTACCAGCAAGAACGACCAAGCTGGACCTGCCAAGTGCCCAAAACTTGATGCCAGCCTCCACGTTAAAGCTATTTATTATGTAAATATGTCGAATGTGACTGTATATTAAAAAAAGGTATGTAAGAAAGCACTGCTGTTGAGCTGGGATCGTTAGTATCTCTACTGTGTCTTCCTCAATGCATTTAGTGATCTTTGATTATATCTATAAATGTCTATGTCCCCTTCAATTTTAAGAATAAAAAGAAATATTTTCCCAAAGCAGCGACTGTGCCAAGATCATTCCTCATCAGTAATAAAGTCCATACGAGCAACACGGCGTGCAGGACAAATGTTTTTGCTGCTGTCTTGTGGTGAACATATAGAGGATGATGCAAAGGTTTCTAATGAGTGTACACACACAGAAAACCCAAATCCAAAGCGATGAACCTTTTCACTGTCTGCAGTGAGAATTTCAAGCTCAAAATGTGACTTTTGGGTGGAGTATGAGCCAGTGTTCCTGCGATGACTGAACTTCCTTTGTGCAGAAACCTCCCTTTAATGAAACGACACATTAGAAATGAGACAAAGTTCAGTTTATCCGCAGAGAATTTGAGCCACACTTTCGACTTTCTTTGACACTTGTCGATCAAGCAGATGGACAGTGGAGACGTGACTTACTGGAGAACTTTCATACTTTGCTTCTCCCAGTCAGAATCCACCGGTTTCTGAATTCGACTGTGCGCTTTGTCATTGCATGAAGGAGCAACAGCAAACCTTTTCCAGACACGTTTGGCGCCCTGATGGGAATGTTTCATGCTCCAAAGGCAGATTTGGGGTGCGGTACGGCTTTAAAGCTCAGAGCGGACCGTGCAGACACTCCTGTTGGCTCGCGGGTCGTGGTTGCGTAACATGGTGGAATCTCGCGGCTCCTGATTGGTCAGCATCACCAGGTGCTGTAACGCTAGCTGTCCCCTGACCCATTCTTAGATCGGTATCTTCCTCTGACTGCCCCTTACGAATTCCCCAGTCGCTCCATTCAGATGCTAATCGTCTGCAGTTTGCCCCTTCAATTGCTGGGTGACTTGAATTGTTCTGTGAAGCACATTAGTGTCTAACCTCTTAGCTATCGTTTTACAGCTCTCATCATTAAGTCCTTGCAAAGAGGTTTTCGAGTGTGTGAATGTTAAAACAAGAAAGATTTTTTTGTTGTGGCTTTGCTGATTTTGACCCTTGCGCAACATCAGTTTTCCTGCCATTTTAGTTTCTTAAGAAGTTTGATTTAGAGCAGGGAAATATGACAAACTGTCAGCTGAAGAGACATCAGAAGAAAACCAAAGCTACTGAGGCTTTAGGCAACACGATATAAACCAATAAAAAAGAGGCAAACAGGCCAATGAGAGCACGTTTCTCACACAAACGAAAGGCTGACGAGACAAAAGCGATATCTAATAGCACAAGACTGAGAAACCTTATATTACTGAATGCTGCCTATCATCTCCGCTGTGGAACACTAGCTGCTTGTGTGTGCCAGCTCTTATCTGAGCTGCCAGCACATTTCGAAGGCATCCATACATGTCTGTTTTCACTCCTTAGCTCCTTAAATGGCACATTTTGACCTCTTTTTACTTCAGAGAAGAAACAGGACTGTCTGCCTCAGCCTCTGAGACATTACCTGACGTGCTGTTACACCTTCAGATACGTTTTGTGTATCTCAAGATATTTATTTGTTAAAACAGTAGTTTGACATTTTAGGAAATTTGCTCGTTAGATGAGAACATTGATACCACTCGCATGTCTGTCCATTAAATTTAAGGGTACAGCGAGCAGCCGGTTAGCTTAGCTTAGCATAAAGACTTGAAACAGGGGGAAACTGCTAGCCTGGCTCTGTCCAGAGGTTAAAAGTCTGCATACAAGCATCTTTAAAGCTCATTGATTAACACTTTACATCTTTAATGTGCTGCTCTTCAGGCGGGTTGTGGTTGACTGTTACCAGACAAATGAAACCAAAAAAGATTTAATGTGTTAATTAGTGAGTTTAAAGGCGTTGGTAGGTGTTTCTGTCTTTATGCTAAGCTACGTGCTGGCTATAACTTAATGTAAGATAACAATGTGAGAGTGGTATGGATGTAACTCATCGACTGTATAAAATAGTGGATGCAGCCGCTGTGACGTCACCCGGACTCCCGTTTTTAAGCCTCGACTTTGGCGTCACGGCTGTCGCCATCTTGGTTTTTTGGAGCCGGAAGTGACAATATGTGGACGAGAGGGTGGAGCTGCCACACACACACACACACACACACACACACAGCCACGCCCAAAAGCACACCCTGTTTATCATCTGTTTATCATAAGTGGGACCGTAATTTACAAAATGAGGAGACTTCAGTCAATAAACTCGTTGGGAAAATGTTTGTGTGACTTGACAGACACAGATTTACGTCCTCCAGGTCTTCAATGTTCTGCATTCATTGTATAAAACTGACAAATTTCCTGTCTGCTCATCTCTAGAAAAGGTGACTTGAGCAGCCTGAGCGCTGATCCCGTGAGGCGCCGCTTCATTTGAAAGTCAATGTGTGAGCAGCACAGAGAGCTTTTGTGAGCAGCCGCACAATAGAGCTCTTAAGCCAACCCTGCCAGGGGGAAAGTGGAGCTGGGGGAATGGGGGACAGGTGATCAACCTCACCTGCGACCATATAAAATGCCTCCTCGGGCTGTCAAGATGTTAGCTGTGGAGTCGCTGGTGCCGGTGACGTGTTGAAGAGCCATGAGGATCCTCTGACATCAGACTGCTCAAAGGTGTTTCCTCCCTGCAGGTGAGTCTTTTCCCGTGATGGCAGGATTTACACCATTTTGTGTTTAATTAAGTCATTGCTGAGGTGGAATGCTTGACTCTCTCTGCAGCATCACAGCATGGCTTCTGTGGGTGCGTTGCTAATGTTTCTGCCTGTGGCATGGGCGTGCCCCCCCCAGAAAGCAGGTAACATCACTATGCACCAAAGATCAGCTGGTTTGTGAGGTCTGACAAATGCAATAATTCCAAACACTTCTAAAGTCAGAATGCAGTAAAGTGACAATATGAAGTGAACATGAAGGCAAAATGTGAGAGTCCTTCTAAAGTTTGTCTCTTTTCAGACTACGTTATGGTGTCCTGTTTCCCAAACGCCATCATTGCCAACGTCCCGGAGTGTCCTTACGGCTGGGAGATTGAGCAGCTGTCCCTGGGTGGCGTCTGTTACTCTGGGATCCACAGCCCGGGCTACTACCGCTTCATCATCTCAGACCTGACGCCCAAAAACCACTCGTACTGCGGCACGCAGTCCGAGGTGAGACCGCACGTTTTTGATTTATCCGCCCGGGTTTAGCCACGTCCGAACACCTCGGTGTAACGCACGAGTGGTGCATTAAGCAATGAAAACTGTCATTCAAAGAAGTCAGCGCCGACTTTCTCTCCATGAGTTAATAATGACAGTGTGATTCGTTGCAGTTCTGTACAAAATAGTTCAACTTTCTCCTGGACTTTTACTTGTAGCAGAGTATGTAGTACCCGAGTACTTCCTGGAGCACTGGGTTAATGAAGTTTATGGAAAGCAGATTTTACTCTCATCTCTTCTGACGTCCATCTCCACTGTTCTCCACAGTACATGCCGGGCAAAGACCCCAAGTACATCTTCTATAACTCCATCGTGTCCAACGACACCTCGCTCACGGTCAGAAACCAGCCGGTCAACTACACCTTCAGCTGCATGTACCGAGCAGCCTACCTGGTGAACAACGCGGTGTTCAGCCAAAGGTAAGCATCCATCCGGGGCGCCACGCGACCGCGGCTACCGAGTGGAAGATGTGTGCATTCTGACCCAATGACTTGCAGCGTTTTTACTAAACCCTCTGCTTTTTCCAGAGTGGCTACAGTTTATGTCAACAACGGGAGTTTAGGCACTTTTAGATCACAGTTGTCTATGAACGTGTTCACGGTGAGTAGCCGCTCACAGATGCAGTTTCTCCAGTGGGAGCCTTTTGCATCGCGCTCAATGCTAACTTTAGACCTGCTATTTCATGAAAAGCTGGCTGGAAAAATAAAGAGTTCAAAGCTGTTTGGTGCATGAGTCCAGCTCGAGGGAAGATTGAAAACCATCATGTATTTTGTAGAATTCAAAGTTCCTGTACGCCAAGGACGCGCCTTATGTGATCGACACCTCTGAGATCGGCTCTGAAGTCTTCATCGGCATCGAGGCGAAGGGGCTCAGCAACAGGTGAATCAGCACGTTTGTCATGTGCTTTTTTTTTTTTTTTTACAGTCTGTTACAGAGTCTGTTACAGAGAGTCTGCCCCTCCATTTCCAACTCGTCTTTTTATTCTCGCTCACTGTACCTCCTCTTAGATTCAAAGTTGTGATAAACAACTGCTGGGCCACTCCTACTCCTTACTCCACAGACAAGAAGAGGTGGAGCCTCATCATTAACAGGTACAGAGTGAAACTCATCGAGCTGCTGCCTTAAAAATGACTGAACCAACAATTTATCGACAGCCAGCATCTCTAAATACCTGGAGGCCTCTGGGCTCCACGCATTCGTTCATTAGCGCTTGTTAGCCTGTTAGCATGTGGATGTTATCGCTGGCTGCAGTTTGATTGATGGTTTGACTTTAAACTTTCAGTGCTTTCATCATTTCCAGGTAATTTGTTACCTCTGCTACTGATAAAATGCACATATTTGTACACGTAGCATCGACACAGTAAGTTCAGTCAGCTCTATGTAGCCTACAGCTTGATGTTTTGGGAGGATAATAAAGCAGAAATTGCTTTATTGTCCTACCCTCTAGTGGCAGCGTAATAGTAATAGTTCCAGATTCGATTCAGCTTTTCTCAGTCTGAAGGGTCTGCTCATCGTTTGCCACAAAGACCGTCACAAAAACTTCACACGAGGCTGAATTATAGCGTGTTAAGCTTTAACATTAGCTCTAATGCTAATGTTGCTTTAGCATTGATTAATGATGAAGATGAGTTGGCTCCACGTTGTGTTTCACAGAATAGTTGAAGGTGAATCTTTTGGTGAAACAGCTTTTGTCTCCCCACAGCTGCTCCTCCGACAGCACCGTGACCATTTTCGAGAACGGCAAAGACAGCCGCTCCATGTTCAAGTTCAACTCTTTCCGCTTCCAGCGGCTGGAGAAGGTGTCCACGGTGTGGCTGCACTGCGAGGTGCAGGTCTGCGATGGAGAGCGGCTCGTCTGTCAGCCGGTGAGCGGACGCTTCTGTGCCACGTCAAACATCAAAGCATCGTCACCTTTTCTCACGTCTGTTTTCTGCCACTTTATCCTTCTGCTTAACTGCATTTCAGAGGGAAATTTTGTAGTTTTACATTTGTTTATTTTGGTGCAAAGCGTCTCACGAATGAGGCACAATCTGAAGCTTCAGCTCGTTAAACTTATCGAGGTTTGTTCCAGCTTGTGACTGACGGCTGCTGCGGGGCGGGTGGAGGTACTGAAACAGAATGGTCATAAAGGGTGGGGGGGGGGGGAGGTGATACGGAGCAGAGTATGCTCCTGTTGTGCTCCTTTGGACCCAGATGCAACCCGTGTGTCCTCCTCGTGTCTGTCCTCCAGGGTCCCTGCTCGTACCGGAGTCTGTCCTCAGAGGCAGAACCAAGCGGGGGGATCCTCACCGCCGAGTTCCACCTCAGAGGTACAGCACACATGCACGCTGCCGTGTGAGGTGTCTGTCGGCGTCAAACCCCCCCCCCGTTACTTCCTCCTCTTTCAAATTAAGAGACTGTAAAATTCAAGGCAAATCAGTACGAGGTGCTTTGTTTATTTCACTGCATTAGCTTTTATTTTGTGTGATGATATATTGTCTCTAACTCTCAACAGGTGGGTCCTCCAATAATGGACACATGAAAGGTTTGTATGATATGTTTTATATAATAATGTTAAATTATTGTATATTTTACTTCCCACTGTGGTGATTTGGATGCTGCTTCAAAGCCTTTTTTACACCAGAAATCAAATTCTTGTGTGATGAAATTATTTTTTGGCCTAAAAGTCAAAAACGTTTAAATCAAATTTAAATATATTGAACCTAAAAATAGTGAAATCAGCCCATGAGAGCGTGACGTCGTTGCTGTGTTTCCCACCTCAGGCACCTCACTCTTCATCCTGCTGCTGGTGCTCACGAGCTCATGCTGGGATTTGGTCAGTGGATCAAGACTGTAGTAAAAGCATTTCTCCTCACATGTTCATGTCCGTGAACACACACACTCACAGAGGGGAGTGTCACCAGGACTCAGGGAGCGTATGAATACTTCCTCCCCCACCTTCACATCAGTGAGGTTCTCCTTGTGTCACAAATATGAGTTGTAATTAGCACATTTATTGAGATTTTCACATCCTCTCGTGAATGGATTTTCTTTGAAATGTCACACTGCTTTCTCCAATAAAGATTAAATGAAAAAAAAGATCCTCTTTAAAAATTCTTCCTCACGATGTTAATAAATAAATAAATAATCTTTTTATTCAGTGCAGAAATTAAAGTCAGACTCTCGACATGACAACAGCAAAGTAAACATAAATCAGATGGATAAACATGCTCTCATGTTTCTTCTGTGGGACAATAGTCCTGATGGATTTTATTCTAATATATAAATAAGCGTTTTGATTGCAGACAGCTGTGTTGAATCTCTGATCTGACTTCTCTGGGTCTTTTAAGAAAGCCTCCTCGGGCTGAGCTGCGATTAGAAGCAGTCGTCGTTTGTTGTTTGTTGCCGCAGCGCTGAATAAAAACACATTATAAATTGCTTTAAAAGTAACCAGATGCACCGATTTTCATTCGTTTTTACAGATTTAAGTGTTTGTGTTTTAAAATAGTCTGTCTGCTCATTGACTTCCAGACAAAATGACTCAGTCAGGTAAGTTAAGGGCAGGTAAGTGCAGTGTTATTCTGATTCTGTGTTATTCATTTATTTCTTATTATATGTTAAATTTATCCATATTTTTATATCAGAATTTTCTTTTGCTGTCAAAAATATTTAGGATGACTCATCTTGACCTCAGGGCAGGCAAATAATTCATCCAATCAAACGTGATTTTGGACTTGTGGTGGAAAGTAACTAAGTACTAAAGTAAAATCTGAGGTACTTTAAATCAAGTACTTGCACTTTTTGCTACTTTATACTTCAATTCTGTCACATTTTAGAAGCAAATATTGTAGTTTTTACTTCTCAATGTTTCTTTGATACCTTTAGTCACTTTGCAGATTCAGATTAATTATACAAAATATAAGGAACTATAAATGAATTATAATTAAGACTTTATCCCCTTTATTTAGGGGAAAACTCACGTATATCAAGTATCTAAATGAGCTCTATTGTTACCAGATGATCCACATGAATTAATCATTCTGAAATGAGCATGATGAAGGTCTGAAGTTGTTCAAGCTGGTTTCTATTTTCAGACTTTTTCTATCTTTTGACAAAGCTAAATGTGGTTCTCTGGTGCTTGTATGAATTTGTGGTGTCTTAGTAGTAAAATGAGCTCCATTCATTTTTCCATTGTTGGGTCTCTTAAGGCATCGTGCTTCCCAAACTGTGCACAGATTAACGTTATGACAAGACTCAACATCACAGCTGCAGGATTAAATTGAAATGACACGACTGTAACATGAAATGCTCTGTTGAATTAAACTGAATTCATGTGTAGTTCTGATATGAGCATAGATCAAATCATCCTGTGTGAAGACTTAAAGTATTTTGAGGGTCGCAGTCCAGGCTCTCAGCTCTGTTTGCGTCCCATGAGCGCAGACATTCCCGTTAATTTATCCAAAATAAGGCGAGAGCGTCCACCTGTTCTTTAAACGTGCACTGTGGTCATCATGCCGTCGGTCATGGGGGCTTTGCTTTTATGGGCCTTCTTCACAGCAGCCCTGGCCAGGCCTAGTTTCTTGAGCGGAGACAAACACAAACGCAGGTCAAAAGACAACGCTGGAGATGCCGACTGCTTGACTGGACGCGGGTCTTTATCAAAAAGTGAGCATGATGTGCGTTAACTGTACCTCCGCTTGTGGTTTGAGACTGTCGTCTGGCGGGCTGTGAGCAGTGAGGGGAGGATTAAATCCCTGTTTGCTGAGCAGCCAGTAGGTCTTATGACACCCTTTACCCTGCCATGGATACAAAGACACTGGTCAGAGACACAGGTTGATCTTGGAAAAAAGCACCCCTGCAGACTCTGAACTCACCTTCATTTCGATTTCCCCTCTTTCCTCCAGCTCAAACGATCCAGCCTGGACCAGAATGTCAGCAGTGCTCTGAGATATGTGGATCTTCAGCGCTGAGTTAGACGCACAGAAGAGAGTACCAAACAGATCAAAGGTAAACTGTCACGATTTTACATTCAAAAACTTCATCTGTTTGCATTCAGTGAATAAGAAAACTCTGTGAGGCTGCACTGGGACACAACAGTGCTTTGAGCTAAATGCTAAAGTCAGCATGCTAACAGAGGCAGTGCTAACATTCTGAAGTTTAGCTACTAGGTTCAGTGTCATCGTTTGGCCTGTTAGCATGCTAATATTTGCTGATTTGCATCAAACAAAGGCCAGCTGTGGTTGAGGAAAATTGCAAATATTTGGTAATAAACCAAAAAAAAAAAAAACCTGCTATGTTTAACTGATGATGCTGCTGGAGGGAAATTCAGGGGATCAGGAAAATCATTAGCATTTATCCTCTCGTTACCCTGAATGTGTGGACAAAGGTGTCCTTTCAGTTCACTCACGTAAGCTGTTACTTTCCATGCGAGACGCCATGTTCACCGTGTCACCAAAGAGACAGTAGCGAGGCATCGTGGTGCCGACCACTCCTGCAACCACCGGACCTACGAAGGCCAAAACATACTGACTGTATACAACTTCAAAGCTTCAGTTAAGTTCGTGTTCACCAAGAAGTCTCAATGACAAATACAGAAAAACAAAGGCCTCTTACCGGAGTGTATCCCAATGCGGATTGCAAGGCTCTCAGTAGGCATATGGTGGATTCTGAAGACCTTGATGGCGCTAATGAAGTGCAGAGCCATTATGGAGATCTCCAGAGCGTGCTTATTGCCGTTGCTGATCGGCAGACCGCTGGCTACCATGTATGCATCTCCAATTGTTTCCACCTGGTCAAGATGACAAAGATGAAAGCTTGACTGACAGTTTTCACACTAACAATGAGAAGCTTTTTTATACTAAACTGCACAACTTGGAGAAAAATGAGCAACGTGCTGTTCAGTGGAAAATCTCTACATTTTAAAGGAATAGTTTTACTTTTTCAGAAATACGCTTGTTTGTTTTCTTGCTGAGAGTAAGATGAGTGGAGCAGTGTGACTGTCATGTCTGTGTGGTAAATATGAAGCAACAGCCTGTTAGCTTAGCTTAGCTTAGCTTAGCTTAGCACAAAGACTTCAAACCAGGGGAAACATATATAGAACATGCTGAATACTTAGCTTTAGAGGTGCTGGTAGGTGCACACCATTGGACAGAGCCAGGCTAGCTCTGTCCCCCTGTTTCCAGTCTTTGTGCTAAGCTAGGCTAACCAGCTTCATTTGTCCTGCACAAACATGAGAGTGGCAGCAATCTTCTCATGTAAGTCTCAGCAATTAAAGCTAATCAGCGCAACTCACAAATGACAAATACTCGTTTAAGAAAAACAGATCACCTCCAGAATCTTCCAGCCTAAAAGATTGACTCTAAGTTGACTGAGAGACGAAAAGCGTTGCGCGTGACGTACTTTGTAGACATCGTACATCTTGATGATGTCGTCGAAGAGGCTGTAGAGGTCGTTGAGGAACGTCACCACCTCCATCGCAGAGCTGATGGCGCACATGGAGGTGAAGCCCACGATGTCTGAGAAGAAGATGGTCACCATGTCGTAGCTTTGCGGCTCCACTGATTTCCCTGCCATCAGCTGATCTGCGATGTACCTACGATCACATTGGTTAGAAATTGCCGTTTCAGTTTCACTTTTCATAGCTGCCACGCCATAAAGGAAAAATATAAAATTGACCGTTTTGATGCCGTTACATCTGTTACCTCGGTAACATGCTGGAGAGAAGCTTGTCTGCACGGGTCTTCTCTGCTGTCAGCTGACTGGTCCTCTCCTCCACCACCTCCTCCAAGTGATTTGCATACTTCTCCAGCTTTTCCACCATATTGTCCAGTATATTTGCGTGACTACAGAACAGAAAATCATACTCGTCCTCGTCAAGGTCTTTAGGTTTTCACTCTGGTCTGACGGCTCACTGCAGGATATCTCAAAATGTTAAACATGTTCAGTGGGATCAAGGAACGAGTGATTCATTTTAGGGTCATTTTTGGAGAGAAAATTTCTCACAGTATTTTGGAGTAAGACAAAAGAAACGTCGGAGGCCTGACCTGTCCGGGCTGGTGCTCTTCAGCTGTCTCCTGATAGACGCGAATGGCGGTCGGTGGTCGGGGTTTTCGCTCCAGCAGGCCCTCAGCAGTGAGTTGATTTTCTCATCGCACAGCTGCTCACACAGCACTGGTCGCAGGGGCTCCCCTTGGAAAGGCGTCCTCAGCTGCATGATGATCTCTGGAGGAAACATGGAGGAAGCATCGAGATTTGGTCTGAGATGTTTTTCCAGCTGTGTGCCTCGAGTTTGCCACTTTTTTCCAAACTGAAAAGACTCATCAACTGTTGGATGGATTGCCATGAAATTTGGTGCAGATATTAATGGAATCCTGACTCTGATGGTCCAAAATTTTAATTTGACCAATGAGTCTCAGCTGTACTTTGTCTTTAGTGCTGATTAGCAAATGTTAGCATGCTAACATTTGTGGAGTCACTCAGGACACTCAGGACTGAAATCTGTGGATGTGAATGGGAAAAACACTGTTCCAGCCAATCAGCAGCAGGTGGCGTTCATGTTCCTGAAGGGGAGAGAATCACATTATGATGGAGAGATGGCAATATCTTAAAGTAGACTGACCCCACCTTTAAGTTATACCTGCTAAACACCAGCATGCTAGCACTGTGAGCATGTTAGCATTTAGCTCAAAGCATCTTTTTATTTGATATTTTCAGTTCCTGTTAGTTTAGCTTAGTTTCATTCTGTGTGTCTTTGTTTCAGTATGTCAGTAAGGTTGATTGGACACTAACTGAATGTAAATGGGACAGACTGATGACTCGTCTCGAATATGTCTTCCTCTCGATTGTCAGTGCGCTGCAGTATTTCCAGCCTCTGCCTCTGAGTGGGTTAAGAAAACGAACAAAGGCTTCGTGTCATGCTAACCTTTGGGCTCCAGGTTGATGTCTTGATATGGGCTCGTCTTGGAGTTGTACATGAGTTCCCACATGATGATGGCAAAGCTGTAGATGTCACCTTTGGGCGTTCCATTGATGAGGAGACCGACTTGTCTCAGAAGCTCGGGGGCTGTCCAGTACATCTCTACAAGCAGCCAGCCAAAGAAACGGTAAGTGAACGCACCGCCTCTCTTCTCCTTCATGCTGTGATAAACATGAACCCCAACATACTGAAGATGACTAAACACCCACTGACCCTCATAATTGAGGCTTTCTGGTGAGTTTGTCCTGTTTTTGCTCCCGTATTTAAACTCCCACAGTCCGAAGCCGGAGAGCTTTATCTGCAGGCGGCTGTCCACCAGACATGTGCTCGGCTTCAGGTTCCCGTGAAACTTCAGGTTACTTTTGTGAATGAACTCCATTCCCTGAAACACAAATGAACACAAATCAAACATCAGCCTGCACTTTTACTCGAGTGCAGACGGCTTTGAAACACCATTCAGACCTCCGCGCTGGAAATAAAACATAAATACGATTCACTAAATAAAGAAAATATGAAAAATCTAAATTTTGGTGGATGTGTTGGGTGGAGTTGGACACAGTATTTTGTACATTTGATTTTCTATTTTCTGTGCATTTATATCATGTTTTTTATGAGTATTTCCTCGTCTCTAAAATCCTGTGAAACTTTGCTTGTCTTCTATAAATGAAGTGTTTCCCACCTCTGAACCATGTCAACGTGCTGCGTAAACGAGTGGACTCACACTGACGATGTCATAAGCAAAGGAAATCTTAAACATCGCGTCCAGCTCGATGTCTGACGCCCTCAGAACATCCTGAAGAAAAAAATAACAACATCAAAGAGTGAACAACAATTTAAAGTTCAATATTTAATCATTTAATATGTTTGGGTCTCCATTAGCAAAGATGCTCAGCTCTACAGTATGAAGAAAACGTGTGTGTGTGTGTGTGTGTGTGTGTGTACGTGCAGTCCAGGCTGACACACTGACCTTCAGACTGCCTTTCCTGCAGTACTGGATGACCAGACAGACGTTCGGTGGCTCGAGGCAGACGCCAAAGAACTGCACCAAGTTCTCATGTTTCATCTCTTTCATCTGTGTTGAGGAGAGGAAGATGGTCATATACAACAAACAAGAACAGATGAGCCAAAAGAAATCCAAATGTTTGTTTGGGTGTAGAAGGACATGAGGAACTTTACCAAATTGAACTCTGTGATAACTGAAGGCTTCTGGTAGTTGTTGGTGACGGGGGTCTTCATGTACTTGATGGCCACTTGATTTCCCTGATGGGATAAAAAAGAGAAGCACGGATCCTGACATGTGGAAACAGACTCTGCAAAGTTTCAGACACAAAAATCACTCTTATAGGAGGCATTTGTCATGCCTGATGAAGAAACTAAAGAGTCAAAGTATGAGATGTCTTAAAGTAAGACTATGAAATACAACAGTCTTGGTATGACCAGTAGCCATGTGGGCTAACGTTAGCTTATCGTTAGCAAACTTCAGATGGATTCGCTGTGGATTTGGCATTGCGGAGACAGTTTGCTGACCTTTTTGGGACATTTCTACTGATTTTCGCCTCTTTTCCCACACTGACCTTGAACTTGGATTCAGCGCCCTCTCCTGAGCAGCGGGTTCAGGAAGTGGTATGTGACTACTTCCTCCATTAATCTGTAATTGCTGCTGTACCTGGTAAAGACCGATGGTGGTGAAGACCTGTTCCTTCCCGGTCTTGTCCCTCAGGCCATAGCTGTTGGTGGAGAAATTGGACTGGGAGCCAGCGCTCCCGCTCTGACTGGCTGTGGTGCTCAGAGATAAAGTCTGAATTCCCTGGAGGGGACACCGAACAGGCCTGTGAACACACACATGCTGCACACGTACAGACGCACATCTAATCCTGGTGGGTCGGTGCCATACCGAGGACTCCCTGATGATGGTGATGTCGCTGTAGTTGATCAGCCACCAGCAGGAGTCGTCGAGCCTGTTCTGGAGCCGAAGCTTCTGCAGAATGAGGACCCCGATGCACAAAACCGCCAGCACACCGACGAGGGGGAAGGTCACAAGCAGAGCCAGCAGGGCGATGTCTGTGTCCCATCAAGACAAATTATGAAGGCGGTTAGCTTGGCCTGAGAGGCAGGTTTAAATCAGCTTTTATGAGTGGTCTGAAAGGAGACATGGCGTATTTAGAGGTTGCATAAGAGCTGCTCTGTGTTACTGTACCATTAATCAGCCATTCACAGAGTTCGTTGTTGAAACCACATTCTGGTTTATCAGAAGGGGGTCTTCCTTTGGGCCAGACCACAGACGCAAACATAGACGATGGCCTGAAACGACATTTTCTGTGTGATTTCCCGAAACGTTTTTATCACAAACTGTTGGGTTCTTTGAGCGTATGAGAGCGTCTGTTACCTGACAGCTTTGGTGTGACTGTCAAAATGGAGGATGGGAACGAACTTGGTGACGTCTCGTGCGCGCTGCAGTTTATAAATGGAATAGTCCAGATTTCTCTCCCCCTCTTCGTCAAAGTGGACTAGTCCAGACGCACCTGCAAAGATACGCCGCCTCTGCATCAAACTGAGCAGCTGTAGAGCTCTGATAGAGGCTGCGATGAAACCGTGAAGTGTAGTTCTCACGCCACAAACAAAGCTCACCTGCGCTGTATTGGCTTGGATGTAGAAATCTCAGAGTGGGATACATCAAAACCAGGTCACATTAAACCAAAACTGCAGCATTTGTATGGCTCGATACCTCTACAGGTACGCTAAACTGACCTTTAATGCAGTTTTATAAGTTTGCACACATAATGCACAGGCCACTTTCATTAAGAACAGCCTGCAGGTTAGTTATTTTAGGGAAATTTGCTAAATGTTAATGTTAATGAGTGCTTTCTGTGATAAAAATGTGATGCAGCCATGCTGTGATGATGATGCAATGTACATAAGTGCTGGTTCTTTAAGAGTACCAAAGCTTTATGAGCACAGCAAAAAGGCACATGGAGAGCAGTGTGCAGTGTTAAAGAGTTCTTTGCATTCATTGAACCAACCATAAAATCGAATGCCGTTTTTATTTTTTAGTCTCTGCAGCAGCTGCCGTCCATCATGAGGGTCTTTTCCATCTTTGAGGACTTCCTTCAGTCCCATCGCATAAAGCAGCACTGCATCGTGCAGATGTGCAGAGTAAGGACTAACCTAAAAACAGAGGACAGGACGATTGGGATTTTCCTTTTCAGCAGATTGAATATCTCTCTGCTCTCATCACGGCTGCTTACCTCTCTTTCGGATGTCAGGTTGCTGTGGAACGGGTGTCCTTTGAGTCTTTCAAAAACCTGCTCGAAGAAGTCATAGTACTCATAACCTTCGTAGGATTTCTGGCCAATGACGAAGGCCATGTCGAAAGCTCTGAAGGCGTCTTGGTCAATTTTGGTCTTCAGGCCATATTTCCACAAGTTGTCCTGCACAGGAAGAAGATGTACATGTAGGACAGCTTAGAGAAGAGCAAAGTTTGATCATCTGATAAGAGCTTCAGGCAGTGAAGTGATTACAAGCCGACTAATTATTCCTCCTTTTCCAGTCAGCTGGAAACGTTAAAAAGCCTGCTGGAGATGGCCTTTCCAACAACCCGCTGCACCAGCGTTAGCTTCGTTAGCTCGCTGGCTGCTGTGTGCAACTGTTCATGTGCGTTAACGGTCTTACTCACCATGCTGCCACTGACCTCAAAATGCTGCACCAGTAAGAAAACGTAGTTTCCGTTCATCAGACCCTGTCGCTCAGCCTCCAGCAGCAGAGCCAGAGAGTCCTCTTTGTTTGTGAGCACCACGATCACTGCAGCACCAACATTTGACAGAGAGACAGGAGCCAGATTAAGGTTATGTGTGGTTTTAAAGAGCCAAAACAGTTGCACTTTCCTCACCTCTGGCGACTGTGGCGATGTACTTCATGTTGCGATAAACGAGCTCAGGATTGCTGGTATCAAACTTGACCGAGGCAGAGAGTTTGAATTTGGCTTTCAGCGGACTCTCCACAGTTTTCCACAGAGCGTCAACTTTGTCCCAAGTGTTTGACTCCAGTCCCCCTCCAATCATCGCTACATGAGTCCACCCGAAGAACTCCAGCGTCTTCACCAGGACCTCCGAGCTTCTTTTAAGGGGGGGCACAATTTTGATGTAGGAGTCGTAGATTTCGCTGTTGTCCATTTTGGAGGATTGTCCCACAAAGCCGAACATGGGGATGTTCCACGTGGATGCAATGAGGCCGGTGACCTGGAGGGCAGGTTCGGTTGCGCACCAAGTTACTTCCTAGCACCTTAAGATTTCAGTTAGGCAGCTGTTTATAGCTGTAGTTAAGTTTATGTTAGCAAGTTCAACCAGATGATCAGATCTTTACATGTTTAGTTTCTTGAGAACAGTGAGGAGGTTACAGTGTCACCTTAAGAGGCTAAATAATCACAGGCGCTGCTTGTTTAACAGTAAAATGTAACAATAAATGCGACAGTATGATGAAAAGATAAACTGTGTCCGGCATAGAATGGTACATATTATAGATAACGTCTCACTTGTGGACCAGTTTGAAACCTTCTGGAGATGAAAAGCTTAAATCTCAACTTTTACATGAAGTAAACCAACAGAAGATCATCTGATGAGACCAAAAGCTCCAGAACATCCACCAAATGACTGCGATGGTGTTCTCAGTATTCTCTGCTCCTCCCTTTTAGGAGTTCTTTACATGTGTTTGCTGGATTTACTGACTGGATCGAGTCACTCACATTCACAAAAATCACCAGAAAAGCTTAAAAAACACCTTCTGGATCACTGAAATACTGCATTTTGCTTAAACACAAGTTTTCAAACCAACCTGCTGTAGTCATGCAAAAGTCTGGAAAAAGAGGCTGAGCCATCTTTAGCTGACCCGACTGATGTAAATGGGGTGGACAAAATAATAGAAACACCTGTCAGGATAATGCGATACTATTCAACAGCAGCAGAAACTCGTCATAAAGTTAGTCATCACCTGTTTGAAGCTGCTCCAGCAATTCTAACCTTCATGAAGGGAGGGCTTAGTGTTTATTGTATTTTCCTGCATTCGTTTCAGCGAGGTGGAATAACTGAAGCAGCATGGTTTGACACTGTAGGCTCACCATGTAGCATGCAGTAGTTTTGGTGAGGTGTGCCTAATAAACTGGCAACTTAGTGCACAGTCATTCATACATAAACTGAAAACACCAATCGATGGATTTCCACATGGCGTGAGTCATACCTCGGCTTCTTCAGGACACGCCGGACCAAACAGCGCAGACATGTTCTCCTTCCACACCTGGTGGATGAATCCTCCCAGGGACACTTTGGGATTACAGTCTGTGTCTATGAACACCACATCCAGACTGTAGTTCCCCAGCAAGGAGGGATTGGTGTTCACCTTCTCCACGGCGATCTGAATGGCCGAGCCCAGCCGCAGGGCGCTGAAGGGGAAGGACATATTCCAGGGAGCCTGGAAGCCGATGATCAGCTTGTGAGGTTGAGACCCATTGGTGCTGATATTGATGGAGGCGGCGGCAGGTAGCAGCAGCGTGAAGTGGAGCACCAACATGTGCCTCGCAGACGAATACACCGCCCTCGACATCGCTCTTGTCCTATTAGTTGCTTCATGTTACAGGGCTTAAATACCTAACGTCCCTGGTGGTGCTGGGTGCTGGTTAGGGAGGAGAAAATGTAAATATGGGGATGAGAGTGGGAGGAACGGAGAAGCATTAAATCCATCATTTTCTGTCCTCGTCTGTAATATTTTATTAGAGCGGAGCGCTCGATTATCACCATCATACAAGCTCCAATCCTTCAGTTTCATTGATTGGAAGTCTTCAAAGCAATCAAGGAGGAATTCTTTTCAAAGCATCACTGATCAGAAATGATGGTCAGATTACTCAGCAGTAAGAAAGAACACCTGCAGCTCTCCTCTGACAGCATTAAAGGCAGATTTGGGCGTGATGATCCCTGATTAGATTTTATCAACCGCACATCAGTAAAGATCCAAAGGTGCCACCTCCAGCTGCCTTCAGTTATCGCTTACGTTCATAAATCCAGTGTCAAAGTTCATCATCTATCTGCTGCGGGAACACACATCCGCTACATGCAAACACACACACACACACACACACACACACACACACACAGACACACAGGTGAGGGTGTGGAAAATGGCTTTATTTCAAGAATGTGGGCTAATTTAATAAAGAAAACTAAGAAACAGGCGAGTCCAGGTGAAGCCCGCCGTGGATCTCCTGGGAGCGTTGCCTCCTCGTGCAGGGCAGCAGAGACCAGATGAAGCAGGTTGAGCCTTGCCTGTTGCAGAGAGGCTGTCACACCTGTGTGCAGTTTAAGGTGCTAATGACCACAGGTGGGCAGATTGTACATTAGTGGTGTTGCTGGCTTTGGCTGCTTTTCCCCCAGGGGATCCCTGCTCAGCCCGGTCCAAAACTACCTCTGCTAATCCCACCAGGTAACCTTTCAAAGCGTCTCCTAATGAACCTGCCCAGCAGACGTCGCAGGAAAGCGTGTTAGCTGTCGAGCTGTTTGTTCTTCGCTGAGCTGTTTTAAAGTTTGAACCTTGCTTGGTCTCATGACTGGTGGCTAATGTTGGCAAACACTGCTGACGCTATTACTGAGCTCACATATATCTTAGCACTCACTGTTATGTGATATGTGTCTGCTGTCAGGACATTTTATCAAATGCAGAGTGCAGTTTCATCTTTGTCAGTTCAGCCTCTCTGTAACATTTGAAGAATCTTAACGCAGCGTGCACTCTACGACACCCCTCACGGTCATTTAATTAGCACACACTGTACGTTTTAAAGGGATGGTTTTCAGGTTTGATGTGTTTTCAGCTTCTGTCGTGTGAGAACTTTGAACCTGATACACTGGAGATAAGACCATTGACCTTTAATCAGATGAGGCATCTTGGCCTCTCTCTGATTTTGTCTCCTTTTGAAGTTCTTCTGTCTGGATCAAAATCAATCCCATTTATTAATCATAGTGAAGCAGCTTCATGAACTGCCGAACCTGCTCCTAGAAATAACGTTTACATGTGACTGACCTGCATCTGTACGTGTGATGTGTTGTGGCTGCATGGATATAGTTCAGTTTGTCTCAGTGAAGCGCTCCATTTCTGCATCATGTTGGAGTCAGTGGTGTTAAGTTTAGGGAAAAATCCTGATTGCTGATCTTTCCCCAACATTAACCAAATGCTGGCAGTGCATAAACATAAAGAAAGTTGAATAATAATGGCACAATTGCTGATTTTAAATGTTCAATATCAACATATTTCGCAAGTGCGCTAATAAACAAAATATCCTCATGATGTTAAAATGTAATTCAGTCGGCTTGTGTTCCCTTCAAAAAGTATTCACTCTTGCTACTCAGTTGTAAGTGAACTTGATTTCAAGGAGACGGGCTCTAAATTGCACAATTCACCCTTTAATGTTACAACTCAGTTTCTCCATCTGTGCTCATGGCATTTTTTTATCAGTGGAAGTGACGGTGGCCAAGGTTCAAAGGTTCCTCTGAGGTCTGTCACACTGTTTTTATGAGTTCTCTTTCTGTATCACACTGCAGAGCAGAGGAAGAGGATCTGCTGTCCACACACGCACACACACACACACACACACACACACACACAAACACACACGCCTGCCTGCCTGCCTGTCAGTCAGCTGGGAGCTGAGTGAAACACCTGAGAGGACCAGCAGCAGGTAGGAGCACCTCAACGACCTCCTGCAGCATTTTAAAGTGTGTCCGTTCATACAGACTAATGATGCATTTGTCGAATGAGTGTGACTCACTTGTTTACTTTGAATTTTTAATTCTGAGTTTTACCACTGGGCGCATGTTGACTGACACTCGGAATAAGCAAAAACCTTTTGTTTTTATTACCATGTTAGCTTGAAATGCTGCTAATGGCTCTAAAATGTGTTTCTTCCCAATAAGACTCTCGATGTGTTCTCGTGAAATAATCGATCTTGACCTCATTGTTGCTTGATGCACAACCCAGTAGGTGTCAAAGGGCAAGAAAACATATTTTTTTGCTTTATTGAAAGGGAAATAAATGCATTTGCACCACCGTCAGCTATGTCTTTAATCTGTTTAACAGCAGTTCCAGTGAAGGCCAATGGATGCAAATCCTCACGCTTTGATAAACCTGCTATCGCTGCATGTGTGCGCTGTAATGTTCTCAGCATTCATGTGTTGAACTCTATCCTTGAGTGATTGTTGCACAAGTCATGTTGACTTTGACCTCAAGTTGTTTATGGAGACGATATCAAAAGCGGCGTCAAGGAGCTCAGAGTTGCACAACAGGGCTCTTTAAATATGAGTTGCAGGCTGAGCTTGGTCATTTGTAATCAGTGAGCCTGCGTCTAAGTGCTAAATCTTATTTTAAAAAATCAACTTTTTTTGCATCCCAGCACCATGGACTTCCTTTTCCAGTTGCTGTTCTCCCCTCTCCCGACCCCGGCCATCATCTCGCTGCTCGCCGTGGCGGCTGCGACCCTGTTTTACCTCAACACACGACCCAGCCCCGTCCGGTCCCCCGTTGACCTCAAGTGTCAATCTCTGGGCATCAAGGTAAAGGACGCCGAGTGTTTAAGTATAGATAAGCATGTTTATGAGGCTGTATGATCAGTGAAACATGCAGTACTGAACCGTTTATCAGTGAAGTGCATTCGTAATCATTCTTCTTCACGTCCTCAGGATGGAGCGAGGAAGACTGCGTTGCTCGAGGACAACAACAACCTGGTATCCAACTGCTACAGTGAGGCCAAGACCCTGTATGAGGTTTTTCAGAGGGGTCTGAAAGTGTCAGGTGAGGGAAACTTTCTCCAGTTAGCATTTCTCTGGTATGCTAGTTTATGACATTTTTCCTTTTCGTGTATGCTAAGCTAACTGGCTCCTGGCTGCACAGACGTGAGTGGGAGGCAAGAACGTGATGATGTCCACTTTTTAAAAGGTATTCCTGTTGGTCCGTCTCACCTGCAGGTAATGGACCATGTCTGGGCTACAGAAAACCAGGAAGGCCGTACCAGTGGCTCAAGTACAGACAGGTAAAACCGCTTGTAACCATTCAACACTGTAAAAACAAGGTGAGGTGAACCACTGTGAACGTAACTCCACTTCCTGTTCATGAAGGTGTCTGACAGAGCGGAGCACCTGGGCTCAGGGCTTCTCCATAAGGGTCTGAAGACAAACACGGAAACTTTTATTGGTATCTTTGCTCAGAATAGACCTGAGGTAAGTGTGGACATTGCTAAGAGGCTAACTGGGCGAAGTGTTGGTGTTTATAAAGTGGAGGTTCTGTGGTTTTAGCAACATGCTGTTTCACTCGCAGTGGATTATTGCTGAACTGGCCTGTTACACCTACTCCATGGTAGTGGCTCCCCTGTACGACACCCTGGGTCCTGAGTCGCTGGTGTTCGTTATCAACCAAGGTAATTGGAGCTTCTTTTGCACCACAATGCCGCTAATTACAGAGCCGGGGTCTGAGTCCAGTAGCTCTCTGGTCCCCACAGGGATCAGTGTCGAGTGTGCTCTAATCTCTTCTCGCTTATTTATCACACCTGCTCCTTCAGTCTGTGCTTTATTTTACTTTTGATTATCTGAGTGTGACTATTACAGCAGGTCTGCTGCTCTCAACACTGCTAGTTTTGCCTCATAAATACAGTTTTTTACTCTGAATTAACTGATAAATACAACAACGGTATCAACAACTGGAGCTTAACCAGATGCAGCTGCTTGCTTCATAAAGCCAGCAGCACTGAGCTGTCTGTTTCACTGGTCACACATGTTGAGTTTTCCTCTTTCAGCGGACATCTCCATAGTAGTTTGTGACAATCAAAACAAAGCAGAAACTCTGCTGCAGAACCGGGAGAAAGGCCTGACTCCAGTTCTCAAAACCATCATCATCATGGACCCTTTCAAGCCCGAGCTGGTCGAGAGAGGAGCCAAGTGTGGGGTGGATATCGTGTCCATGCAGGACGTGGAGGTATGCACGCCGACAGAATAATGCTGGTGGAGGAAGCACAGACATGATTGACAACCTGTTGTTTTTTTGTCCTTCAGGCTCTGGGGAAAAGTAATCCTCAACAGCCAGTTGTAAGTTTCTGACACTCATGACGAGTTTCAACCTTTCTGAGATTTAACAAGCTGCCTGCGGTTCTGATGTCATGGTTTCATGTCCCAACAGCCACCAAAGCCAGAGGACCTCAGTGTTGTCTGCTTCACCAGCGGCACCACAGGTGATCAATTCGCACTTTATGGGATTTATTTCACCTGCAGGGAAGAAGAATCTGACGCCTACGTGATGTTTGAAGCTACATGTGGCTGCACAGAATGTAGGCATGCCAGGTCAGCATGGCAGTGTTGGCGGGCCCGACCGCCGCTTTGACTGCAGCGTTCAGGCGTTTGGGCCCTGACGGCACTACATTAATGTGAGGGAAAGATCAGCGCCTGTTCTGATACAGAAGAGGTCAGCAGCAGTCACCATCTTTCCCTGATCTAAACCAACGGGCTTCTATGGTCTAAACCTGACCACAGTGTGCATGTGAACGCTGGATTCTGGTGTCACAGCCCAGGATTCACCAAAAGATGAACCACCTCTGACCACAATCCGCTGTGCTAATTAGCATGCTAACTAAGACGCTGGTAACATTTACTTCACAGCCTCGTAGAACTGCTAGCATGGCTGTAGCAGTGATGCTACTAAGGTGTCACCTGAAATATAATTGGTCTTTTTAAAGGTTAATACTTTATATCTTTGTCAGGGAATCCGAAGGGAGCGATGCTGACTCATGAGAACGTGGTCTCCAACGCTGCGGCTGTCCTCAAAAGCTATGAGGTATGGATAAATAACCATCAGATGTCGTTTTAAATGTCATGTGACACAGACCTAACAGGGCGTCCATGCGTCCCACAGATAGCCATCCTTCTATCGACCCAGGATGTCAGCATTTCATTCCTGCCTTTAGCACACATGTTCGAGAGAGTCGTGCAGGTGAGCGCCGGACTCCACTGATGTCAGATCGTTTTGTTTAGAGCTGAGGACATCCTGACGTGCTTTTAATCACTTTTTCATCTGTGTCTTGTAGACGGTGATTTACAGTGTTGGGGGGAGGGTGGGATTCTTCCAGGGCGACATCAAACTGCTGCCAGATGACATGAAAACCCTGCAGCCCACCATTTTCCCAGTGGTCCCTCGACTTCTCAACCGTGTCTACGACAGAGTTAGTGATTGTCATCAGCTGCCCCCTCTTTCCTCTCACTCTGCTTTAAGCATCAGCTGCTCTGATCAAACATCCTGCCTCACAGGTTCAGAGCGGAGCCAATACGCCCTTCAAGAAGTGGCTGCTGAACTTTGCTGTGGAGAGGAAACACGCCGAGTTGAAGGAGGGCATCATCAGGAAGAACAGCATATGGGACAAACTCCTCTTCCACAGAGTGCAGGTAGGACGTCCGTTGGACCCGACGCACGTCATGTGGTCCAAACGGGAAGTCGCTGGAGCTAAACCTGCTGAATCTCGCCCGTAGGAGTCTCTGGGGGGACGAGTGCGGTTGATGGTGACGGGAGCAGCACCCATATCTCCCTCTGTTCTCACCTTCCTCAGGGCTGCTCTGGGTTGCCAGGTAATAAACGTTTATCCCCCTCTCTGTTGTGTGTCTGTAAATACTTCAAATCCAGGTGACCTCTTGACTTGGAAATGTGGAATTAGCAGGTCGTGTTTTTTTGGCCTTGAATCAGGAAACCTTTCTGAAAGATGTCAGTGTGATACTCGTCCTCAGAATGACCCCGTGAAGAAGCTGAAGTCGGCTCTAGATGTAATCTGTTCCTGGCTCTAATTCAGCTTCTTTGGACATAATTTGGCTTGAGAGAAGATGATGTTGACCCAGTTTCTGAAGCACGACGTTTGAACCTTTTTAAACTCTGATACAGTAACGCTTCTCTTTCGGGGAGCAGAGATTTCACAACCGTGTCCAGCTGGTATTGATCGCTTCGTGTTATCGTGATAACCTGGTCACGCTGCTCTTGTTCTGCTCTTTTTTTAAAAACTGACTGGTCCTCTTAGATCTTTGAGGGCTATGGCCAGACGGAGTGCACAGCCGGCTGCACCATGACCATGCCAGGAGACCCCACCGCGGGTATGTAGTCCAGCCTCAACTGTCCCACATTTGCTGCTTGGGCACAGAGAAGGACCTGCTCCAGAAGCAGTGGTGGTTTTACTTGTGTTGGAGTATTGGCACCTCCTCCACCACTGCCTGTAAATCACATTAGCATCATATTACTTTAGATACCAAGACAACACTCTTTTAAAATGGAGGTTACTGGCAGTTTTGTTGACTGTTGCATCTAATTAAGAGCCAGTGTTCTGAAAACAATCCTCTGTACGTGATGTTCCTCCACAGGGCACGTTGGGGCGCCGCTGCCTTGTAATATTGTGAAGCTGGTGGATGTTGAAGAAATGAACTACTTTACTTCAAACGGCGAAGGGGAGGTGAGATGGAAACTGGGAAGGTGAGGTGGGGTATAATACGACAGAGGTAGCTGGTAAGAGAAGGGTCAAACCCAGGATCCACGTCAGCAAAACAGCTCATCACTAAATGAATCTGAAGTTATTTTGTCAGTAATTGTGCTGTAATTTAAGTACACTTCAGTATAATGTTGCCATGAGGACGATTGGCTGTTTTCTCTGGTATGAATACATGTTTGCTTTTATCACCATATTGTCAATGATAATTATTGTGCTGCTAAGTTTTAATAGTTTTATCACTCATTTATCTTTTTATCACCCTGTGAAGCACTTTGTAACATCTTTAAAGTGATGGTAATAAACATGAGGCTGTCATTATAGATTCATTTTGTTACAGAATATCAGTGTATGACCACTTTGAACAGCTTTAGGAATATGCAGTTTTCATAAGATTTTAAACACATTTACGGGTCTGATACCACTTTGCATTGTGGTCTTCTCCAGGTCTGTATCAAGGGTAACAACGTGTTCAAGGGGTACTTGAAGGACCCAGAGAGGACTGCAGAGGCCTTGGATAAAGACGGCTGGCTCCACACCGGAGACATCGGAAAATGGCTTCCAGTAAGAACCGAAACCCAGAAAAAAGTCACATTTCCTCCCAGCACATGCAAATGAGTCGAGGGACCGGTTCAGCGTTTACCACAGAATAAATAAGTGCAACCACAAGCTCTGCTTTGTGGATGGAGCCCTCAGGTCATACTGGCAGATTTTACATTAAGCTCAGCGTTTGAAGAGAGGAGGAATCAGAGGTTCATAACGGAGAGGTTTGGAGAAAGAGCGTCGTTTCCTCTTGCTTTGGGGGTCAGTAGTTTGACAGGAACTGAGAGAACTTCTCAAATGAAACTCTGCGGGTTTGCTTGTTCTGAGTTAGACAGTCTGAGACACAACCATCCTGTAAACCAACATCTCGTCATTTTCACTCCGGTTTTGTATGAATTTAAGGAGATGAAGGTAATTAGTGAGCTGTAGAGGAGCTGATGTTACCTCTGGACAGACCCAGGCTAGCTGTTTCCCTCTGTTTCCAGTCTTTATGCTAAGCTAACCAGCTGCTGGCTCAGTCTGTCTCGGCCAGAAAGCACTGATCTATTGCTTGAGGACGACACTCATTAGATTGTAAGTCTGTGCTGGACTTTAAGCTTATCCAAACTGAAACACGGTGAAACCACAGCTCCTCATCAAAGACTCGCTGCTCCCCACAGTTATTCCTCCCATCTGCCTGTTTGTGATTAGAGCGGAGTTCTGAAGATTGTTGACCGGAAGAAGAACATCTTCAAGCTGGCTCAGGGGGAGTACATCGCACCAGAGAAGATTGAGAATGTGTATGTTCACAGCGGACCTGTGGCCCAAGTGTTCGTGCACGGAGACAGTCTACAGGTACGTTAAATCCTGCGTCTTTGCAGTCAGTGTGCGTGTACAGTCTGGTGCATACAGTCTCAATCCTCTGTCCTCTGTGTCTGCAGTCCTGCCTGATTGCCATTGTGGTCCCTGACCCGGATGTCCTGCCAGGTTTTGCAAAGAATCTGGGGATCCAAGGCTCCATTGAAGAGCTCTGCAAAAACACCGTAATAATGATAATAAAGTTTATTTATATAGAGCCTTTCGTACAAGAAATGCAGCTCAGTGTGCTTTACAGCGTCACATGCTTCACATAAAAACTTCTGTCCGGTCCCCTCTCATCTGTGTGAAGGAGGACTTTCTCTCAAACTGCAGAAAACAAACTAAGATCCTGCAGATAATCTGTGGTCACTGTAATACAGTTCAACCCGAGTCCCGGCAGAGACGCTCTGCAGTAAACACGATCATTAATGCTGACAGAGGCCAGCTGGACCAGTGCTGCTCTGTAAAAGTCATAAGATGTCTGCAAATCAAATTGGATATTAGAAGCAGAGAAGAGTTAATTTGATTTCAGATGATTTTTTTTTTTTAATGGAGTTCCTCTAACAGCGGTGACCTTTTTCTGTTTGCAGGAAATTAAGAAAGCCATTCTTTCTGACATGACCAAACTGGGCAAAGAAGCAGGACTCAAGTCCTTTGAGCAGGTAACGGCTTGTCCTCGTTTCCCCGAATGAATCCACTCTAATCAAACTTTCAGATTTTGATAAATGTACATCAATCCAGATTTCTGATTTAAACAAACTCTGCAGCGTCTGCTCTCTCAGAACTGATTCCTACAAAAAGGCAGAATGTTTGAAAATGTAAACCAACATTTAAATGAACTTTTGAGCTGAAATCCTCTGCTGCTGCACGTCTCACCAAACTTGGCTCAGCTCACCCTCTAGTGGTGAAAATGAGCATTTTTTTTTTTTTTCTTCAAAGAAACGTGCAGAGACTCATTTCCTCCCATCACAAACCCCAAACCCCCCCTCTGTCCTCTTTACGCCCACTGTCTCATTAGCCCAGCTGGTTAAACGAAGCTTTTTATTCCGCGTCATCTTGAACAGAATCTCGTATCCAAACTCTTCTAACCGTCTGCACTTTCCTCCCGTCTCCTCCTCCCTGATGCAGGTGAAAGACCTCTACCTCCACCCAGAGCTGTTCAGCATCGAGAACGGCCTCTTAACTCCAACCTTCAAGGCCAAGAGGGCCGATATCAAAACTCTGTTCCAAATCCAGATCGACAGACTGTACGCTAACCTCAAATAAATGGAACGACCCTACGACAACAGCTCCTCTGCTTTGGTCCCAATCTTTTGATTTCCTTGATTAAAACGTGGATCACTTCACCTCTTGTGCTTTAAGCTTTGTGAACGACCACGATGAGACGGGTGAAAACACTTGGGCTCTGCTATGTGTTTTGGCTTCAGAGGCCTGAGTCACCTGAGACAATGAGATGCTGTTAAACTCATCTTCCTGCAGAACAAATAAGTGCAGGCTGGGGGTTGGCTGGACAGACTCCTCGGCTGCAGCCTGAGCGAATCATCCTCTCACGGCTCCAGCTGAAGGGTCGGGTGCATCGGGTCCGCTTCATGAAAGCCTCGACTGCGCTTCAAACACTTGACTGTTAATTTCAACGCTGTAAAATATTAGTAAATTACTACAAGCCCCAGAAATGAACCTCATGTCTCTGATGTGGGTAACAAACCTTGATCTGCTGCTTTGCTCAAAGGTGAACTGACCAGTGAGTCCAGCTGGAAACACGCTTGGATTTGTTTGTGGGCTTCAGTAGTAGCCAATGGGAAAGCCCTGAAGATCAGTAGTGGGATGGAAATGTGATGCGGTCATAACTTTAGACCAAGCTCCAAAACAGCTAATCCTGCACTTCCCACAGTGCAGCTCGATAGAATCAGCCGTCCAATCAGAGATGAACCTCGTGACGTGTTTATTTCCTCAGATGCAATAAAGTTCCACTCAAAGCCACAGACCAAATGACTCTTTTTGTGTGTGTGTGTGTGTGTGTGTATATATATATGTATATAAAGCGTAAAAAGTCTGCAGGAAAACAGGTTTGCTGACCATCGGTGAGGTAACGAGTGAGACTTTGGCTGTCCATTGAGTGTAGAAACCAGCTGAATTTGCCACATTATTTTTCAGCTCTGGACTGCTCTCTTATTTTCTGTCCTCGCTATTTACACACGAGGGCAGAACATTAGACACACCTCAACGTAAAGTACAAAACCACTGACTGACCTCAGAGCTGAAACATAATTAACAGCTCTCTGAACATTGTAGAACAGCTCAGGGTATTTTCTCAGAGTTGAAGTTCATTCAGGGCCTCGGAAGCAGTGGCGCTGCTCGGGTCTTTTGGGGCTCCAAGCCAGAAATCCCTGGGGCCCCCGACCCACCCACGCACCCTGCAAAAATGTGGTTTTTGCACACATAAATGCACAATTTCTGCGACATTTGAGATGAATACTGAAAAAATAGATTAGTGGTTCTCAAAGTGAGGTCCAGGGACCAACAGAGGGCCCTGAAAGCCCAGGCCTGTCAGTAATGGTTGTTGTCAATAAGTGGCCGGGGCCCCCCTAGTGGCCCGAGGCTCCAAGCAAATGCCTGGCTTGCCTGTCCACAAGCCCCGCCTCTGCCAAATGACAAATATTCACATGTAAAAGCAGTGGAATAGCCCTTTAAATGTTTACCATGTAGCCAAATTTATAGAGAATATTATTATTAAATATATTATTTCACTGTTATCAGGCCATTACATGATAAAATGTGCATGAATGCAGATGATACGAGTCTCACATCCACACTACAAACATCCACATGATCAGAATCTGTGCAGGCATGATGGTCGGACTGGTCTGAACTGGAGCAACAAGTCAGCTCATGAAGCTCCAGTGAAGCGAATGGCCCTGCTTCTTGTTAGTCTGCACTGCCCTCACGTGCTACGATCAGACACAGCAGGTGCTGAAGTTCAGCCTGTCCTTACAGGGAGGGACGGATGGAAAATGGTTAACGTTCTCAAAAATGACTAAACTAACTCTCAGATATTTCCTGCTCAGCAGAAAAGGAAACTGAATTGAAAAACTAAATATTACTGGATTAATACTCCTGCTGCATTTTACTGCTGTGGATGTTTACGCTCATTTAAAGTACTTTATATCCTGTGACGATGCATTTTCAGCTGATCCAAGAGGCTTTTTAAGAGTTTATTTAAAGCTTTAGCAGCAGGAGAATGTTCTCAGCCCATAAAGGAACTACTTTATCACTCCAAATCACCAGATTTAGAGGATGATTTTTACTGGAGAGGAAGAGTATGAAAGTAATCTGGACAGTAACTGAAGCTGTCTGATAAAAGCAGAACATGTGCCTCTGAGATGTAGAAGTATAAAGATGGAAATACTCAAGTACAAGTACTTCAGGTACACTGTTGCACAGTCCCTGGTCTCCTGCTCATTCAGCGGGTTTTCAGTGAGGACAATGCTGCCACCCTGCGTCGGCTTTGCTCGCTGTCACAGTCGGTGGAGCTCCGGGCAGCAGCTGGATCTTCCCCCGCTCCACCTGGAGTCTCCAGCGGGACTGACCGACGCTCTCAGCGGCCGCCCTGTGCGTCCCTCCGCCGGTCAGAGAGAGGAAGCTGCGGGCAGGTGTCCCCTCCTTCTAAAAGTTTATACAGACATTATTTGACAGTCGGCGCGAGGACTCGGCTCGTCGCTCCTCAGCTCGTGAGAACTCACCTGAGGAGCCCGCGCGCACTCCTTCAACATGGCTTCTTCCGCCACAGGTGACCGCGAGGAGCAGGTAAGCGGACGTTCACCTTTCCAGGTTCATGTCTGGATTCATGTGCTGGTTTACTTTGCTGTGGTTTGTGGGGACACACGCGCAGGGCAGCTGTTTGCTGCACGTTTCTGTCGGCGGAAAGTTTCACTTCTGAGCTGAAAACGGGAGAAACTGAAAAACCTGTCCGGTGTAACTCCACCTGTGTGGCTCATTTACTCCAGTATGCAAACAGTGGGATCCGGTAAGTGTTCGGGGAGCCTCGCTGTGTTTCCACTGTTAAAGTTTCAATGCTTAGAGTTACTTTGAGGTCCATTCATATCAGTGAGGGCAGACATGAAAGTCACGGCGGAGTGAAAACCTCTGATAAGACTCAACGAGTCCTCACCTGAGTTACTGGAACACACACACACACACACACACACACACACACACACACACACACGCTCTGATAGCAGTTACCCAGAGAAACTCTAAAAAGTTTATAAATTGACTGAATGACGACCTTTAAGGACCATATCAGGGTGCTTGTGTTGACCTAGTTTAGGCCTTTAACTACACGTCAGGTGTACATGACATTTAGTTCACTGTTGTTGAACGCAGCCTTAGTTTTTAGTGATTTTATCCTCCTGTTCCAGGAAGCCTTTGGTTTCCATTCATTTCTGTTCAGCAGCAAACTGCTGAAATGACTTTTCCTTTCATTTTTGAGTACATGCTGATTTTTCAGGCAGCCATTGGTTCCATTCACACCTGCATGCTACAAAACACTGTTAGCAACTATTAAAACTTGCTTGAGTTGCGTATTTCATCAGATCTGCGTTCATTTCTGTCAGAGTTACATTACTGTTGTCTGGCTTTTAGGTCTCAAATGAGTCATTTCTGATGTCATCGTAAGTTATATATTTTTTCGGTTTTATCTGTTGGTTTTGTGTTTTTCCAGGCCGTCACTGATTGAAACCACTAAGGTTCTTTAGTTACCTTAAATTTGACTATGGTGTCTCATAATCTGTGTCCTAATGAGACATATGGACGTTGTCGTTCCAGATTGGGTCGAATTAAAACTATACGTTTTGCAGGATCAAGCCATTTTCTCATTAAATGCACTCAGGCAGCTGACTGAAGGAGTTGTTCTCCTTCTCTTTTATTGGATGTGTCTTTTTCTTTTGAACCTGCTGCACATCAGCAGAGCATCTGAAGTGACTCGTATCACTGTCTGCGACATAAATCCTTCTTGTTGGAGAAGTCTTCCACCACAGACTGAAGAGCCTCAGACCTCGACCTTGACCCAGTGGAAGACAGCAGGACTGAAATACGAGCGGGTCCTGTTATCAGGCCAGACGATCAAAAACATGTCACAGCCTGTCCGCTAATATCAGAACGCCTGTCTGTCTGTCTGTCTGCCTGTCTGTCTGCTCAGGTGTCTTTCCGTCAGTGTGACAGATCGTCTGTCGTGATACGCCCGTCTTTACTCTTCCTCTTATTCCACCATCAGAGAAGAAAAGTCACATCCTGGTTTTGCTCATTCAAGCCTTCAGACTGCTTCAGTTCAGCTCTGTGTGCTGACGCCATGAAGCAGCGGCGCTTACTGTGTGTGTGTCAGTGTACAAAAAGCTGGTGCACTGGAAATATTGTGTGCACTGGCACACATAAAGCTGTCAGCGACCTCAGAGGGTTTGGCAGGAGAACAGTGAGGCGTACGCGTCCAACGCTGTTTTAGTTTCACTGGTGTTTGTTTGTTGTCATTTCTCCAGCGTCGGTGTCATTAGTGCAAATCAAAGTGTAAACTCAGCCAACATTTAGGGGTCAACAAGTGGCAGGAATGTGTGGAAATATGAGGTTTTGTCTTTGGTTTGTAGAGTTGAAATCATGAGGTGGCACTTTTAAATTCATAAAGTATATTTAAAATGATTTCTAAACAGGTGGATGTTTCTTAAAGGCTGGGCCTGCCTGAAAGTAACAGGTGTACATGATGATTTCTTGCAGCCTGTCTGTGTTGGTGTGTCTGCACTTCCTCCCCTCTGTCCGTTAATGGTTGACCACAGATTGTGATGGGAAATGGCGGCGGGTCGGTTTCTCAGCGCTGGTGGTTGTCAAGTCGCCGTGCAGGAGGTTTACTGCGGCAGAGCAAACACTCCACCTCGTGTCCTGGTTAAAAGCGAAAAAGCCACAGTGATTACAGTCCACCTGCAGAGGTGTGTGCGCCTGCACGAAGCGGTCGGACAGGTTGAAGAGGGCACAGCATCCAGGTGTTCATGAGGAGCTACGCAGTGAATTC
Source organism: Chaetodon trifasciatus (assembly GCA_037975065.1). Taxonomy (NCBI): domain Eukaryota; kingdom Metazoa; phylum Chordata; class Actinopteri; order Chaetodontiformes; family Chaetodontidae; genus Chaetodon; species Chaetodon trifasciatus. The sequence goes on along the minus strand of JBBMOE010000047.1, from coordinate 4,053,359 downwards.
TGCTTTGTAATTAAAGCTCATTAAAAACAAGCTCAGGGTGATCAGAAGTGGAAACAGGCGTTCGAGGTCTTCTTTGTTGGTGTCATGGCTTGTTGATTCTGCAGAAGCCACCGCTCACAGTCGCAGTCAGCATTAGGTTTCAGCCGCACCCACAGCGAGTCTAGAGTCATGAGGCCAAAGCCAATGTTTACATGTGAGAGTTTCTAAAATTCAGTCATGCACCTGACTGCTTCCATCAGTTGATTATCATTTCAGTCTTCAAATGTCCCGTCCTGTGCCGCAAACACTCCAGAAACGAGGACATTCAGTTTCCGATCGTGCATCGAGACAAAGACGAGCTTCAGATCATCACGTGAGGACGAAGCCAGCAAACGTTTGTGGAGTTTTTTGCTTTAAAAAACACTGATTATTATTTATAAAGGGGACAAATATGGAGACTGTTCCTTCTTAGCCGATAGCTAACGTCAGCGTGTGTGATCATCAGTCCTGCTTTAGCTTCGCATTGAAACCAGGACTTAAAGCAGCCTAACGGAGGATCAGAGGGTTCAGCAAAGGAGACGAAACAAATCTGCACAAATAGAGTTCAACTGTCGTGAACTTACGAATTCGTGCTGTTGACCAATCGCAAGCCGTCGTGACTGCGCTGACCTTTGAGGGGACGGAGAGCTGGAGAGTCTAAGAGGAAACTATTGTCGCTTATTAACCGTGTTGCACCATCAGCTTCTATCTCCCCTGTCAGAGTCACACGACAGTCGAGTTTGCTGACTGACTGTTTGGAGGCTCGTTTGCTTTCCCTCCTCAGAAACTTCAGATCGAACAAAATGCCGTTCGATGGCGGACATGTGACAGACACCTGACGGCCTCTTTCTTCCTCTAATGCTGATCTGATGCTTAAAGCCTCAAACATTAATCACAGCCTGGAAGAGTTAGATTTAGAATAAACAGCAGTGACTCATGCAGGAACTCGTGCCAAGGATCAAGATCAGGCTGGAAAACCACTTCTGGCTGAGCTGGTCCATCAACACACAATGAATTCACAGTGTTCGTCAGCGGAGTTGTGATGCACATTTTTCACTGTTTTCCATCATTTTATTAATCATATGTGCATCTTTACTGCGGCTGAGCTCGACGTGTGCACACAGCGGGTTTTGTAATGATTAATAAGAGCTGCGAAAGGTCGGCAGAGCACAAAAGGTTCGCCCAGTCTGCTT